>JAVJGI010000063.1:64732073-64781455 GCA_035590275.1 Ibycter americanus
GCAGAACCGGCGCCAGGTGAGGGACGGGGCCGGCGGGGGAGGCCGCTGCTGTCACCGCCGAGGTGCGGCTGTCCCGGCGTCGCTGGGCCGTGGTGCTGCTCTTCAGCAGCTACTCCCTGTGCAACGCCTTCCAGTGGATCCAGTACGGCAGCATCAACAACATCTTCCTGCGCTTCTACGACGTGAGCGCCTTCGCCATCGACTGGCTCTCCATGAGCTACATGCTCACCTACATCCCCCTGCTCTTCCCCGTCGCCTGGCTGCTGGACAGGAGGGGCCTGCGCCTCATCGCCCTGGCCGGCTCGGCCCTCAACGCCCTGGGCGCCTGGGTGAAGCTGGGCAGCCTGAAGCCGCACCTCTTCCCCATCACCGTCCTGGGGCAGGTCATCTGCTCCGTGGCCCAGGTCTTCATCCTGGGCATGCCCTCGCGCATCGCCTCCGTCTGGTTTGGCCCCCGGGAGGTCTCCACCGCCTGCGCCGTTGCTGTCTTCGGCAACCAGGTAATGGCCGCTGGCCTCAGGGCGCCAAGGCGGGAAGGGCGGGAGGAGGCGCACGGGGCCTGGAGGGCGGCAGCGGGGACATGAGGCACATGCACAGAATTCCCGCTGGGAAACTCATCCGGCACCTGGAGGGACGCGGCTGGGGCTGGGCGGTGGGCTGGCATACGGAGGGCAGCGGGGCCTCGGGCGGCGAAGCTGGGGGCAGCGTGGGTGCTGGGTATGGCTCTGGCTCTGGGAGGTGTTTGGACTCAGGGTCTTCTCCAGCACTGCCCTCCTCCTCCTGTGTGTGGGAATCTCCAGGCCAGGGCTTTGGTTCAGCGGAACCATGGATGGACTGGAGGGGAACGCGCGGTGCTGAGAAATGGGCTTTAGGCAGAGGGTCCTGCAAACCTCCCATCTGCAGTGGCATCTGGACTTGACGCTGCGATACCCTCCCGCTGACAACAAGATGGGACAAAGGAGGTCAGCTGTGTGCTGAAAAGAGTTCGTGTGACTGAGCCTTGGGGGAAAAGAGCTTTAGCGCTATCATACCGCTTAAAAAGTAGGTACAGAGTTTCCACAAGCAGTTGCTTTGAAAAGAAACAAACCTTCCCTCGGGCTAGGACGAGGTAAGCTCCCCAAGCACTCTTGTATGGAGGTGGGTCAGGGAGGCCAGCAGCCCGCACTTGCTCAAGCTGTGGTGGGCTTTTCTTGCAGCCACCTAGTGCGCAGAGGAGATAAATTTTTCCACAACTTTGAAAGGACCAGGAAAAGAGCTTCTTGACCCTTGCACCGGAACACCCACTCATCCCTGTTGCACGAAGCAATAGGCCAATAATGATGCAATGTGGCATAAGCGAAGCGAGTCTGGCTCTGCAATGCTGACGCAGAGATGAGGCAAGCAGAACCTGGCATTAGCTGCTAGGCTGGACCTGTGCCCCTGGCTTTGAGACCCAATATACTACCCTGCACATGTCTGTGCACTGTCCTGAACCATCTTTGATTCAGCCTGTGGGTGACTGGTATTCAGATTGGAACATTTTGCAGTTTGGATAGTTTCTAATGTGTGGTCCTTCCTCACAGATAACTTGGTGTGCAGTGGGTTTGAGGTCTCCTTTCCCCACGTTCCTGGGTTTCTGTATTTGTTTAAATACTGCTGAGGCAAAAAGAGGTGAATGCTTGGAGATGGTATTTGAAGAGCTGAAGTTTGTGGAACAGTGCTAGGGAATTAAGGAGACTCTGGTTTACATCTTTTGGAAAGAGGAAGCATACTTATCTTCCTCTGAGTGAATCTACTTTACTCTTTGCTCTTATCACCCAGCCTAGTGGGCTGGTTTTTATGTGTTTTAAATGAACTAGGGTGGAAGGCATTTAACTTGGCATGAGCACTCTGCTATTTAGGAGTAAATAAGTAACTGAGCATTTTGCTGTCAGACTGTTTTTTTAATTATTTGGGTGCAGTAACTCAACTGTGTGTGTAATAAATCCAAACAATGACGTTTTCAGCCTGTGCTATATGCCTGTGTGGTATCCTCATTGTCCTAAAAGGAGTGGGGTTAGTATAATAGTTGTGAAAAGCTTTGGCTATGCTGGTGCTCTGCACACAGCCCTGGGGGTTGAAATGACATGGCAATGAGACCTCAGTTCAGTACATAGTCTTTGCTTTGTAAGCCCAGACTTTCATTTTAGAGAATTGGAGAAGTCAGAAATGGCAGTGGCTCAAGGCAGGGTGTACTCCATAGGAAGGACCTATTCGTTTCCTTAGTCAAGGGTCCTGAGGTGCATAATCACAGTGAATGAAAAGTAGCTGTTTTGTTTGCTGTTGATGTTGAGCGGGGGGAAGAAACAGAGGCATCCTTTTTTCCTGACTCTGCAGTTAAAGACTGTGTTTTAGGGAGTGTTAGCAAAGGATATTATATAGTGGGTTTATAATTGCAGTATGCCAGTATGGCAAATTATTCCCTGTGCTTATTCCTCTACAACTGTACGACAGTTTTCCTTTCCATGCCATGTCAGTTACAGATCATCAGAGTGGAAAACTCTGTCATGAGTTGTTACCATGATGGTGATTATTGAATGCCAAGCACCAGCGTCCCTCTCCATCAAGAACTGCAGCCAGCTACATGGAGGAATGGGGCAGCGTGTTTGATACACTTGCGATCTTTCTGGTCCTACACTCTCAGCCTTAGGCAGCACTTCAGCAGCGCGGTCCCGAGGAGAGCCCTGCCTGCTGGTTCATGTGAGTCTGCCAGGGTGCTGCTGCTGCGTGCCAAGTGATGGTAACCTTCAGGTTCAAAGTTAGCCCTGAAGAGTAAATCATTGAATCAGTCAGACTGGGTATGAAATATCTTTTATAAAACAAACCAACTCTAGCAGATTATCAGATTCTCCTCACTTGTTTCTGGTCATGTGCTGGCTGTGGTATCTGAAGTGCAAAGAAGGCTCAGATTGAGCACTCCTGAATCAAAGCTGGAGAGCTTCTAGAAGAGAAGAGCATCGACACCTGTAGAAGAGGAGATCACATTCTGTCATTTACCCGCTGCTGGTTTTCATGACATTTTACTTTTCCCCATTTTAACAGGGAGATGCATAGGGTTTTCTGTTCTTTGTCATTGTGCATATATGGGGAGGTATAGAATGGGGTTTGCTTGCATGTTGGATACTTCGGCATTAAAATGTTAGTGTTACTCAAATATTACCAGCATCTTATTGCTTAAAAGACTAGGAAAAATCTATGTGGGGGCTTTTCCTCAGGCTGGAGTTCTAGGGTAAGGAAGCAGAAGTGTTTTGGAGAGTTCACTGATGTCCTTCAGATGTGTTTTGAATATTGAGCTGAATATGTCTGACGCATGCAAAATACAGCTGTCAGTAGTAGCGTGTGTGCTACATTCTCAGCAGTGTCACTTGTGGAGGAGCTTGGTGCTGGGGATCTGCATGAATTTCCATGCACAAGAGGTGGGCAGGAGAGAGCAGTTTGTGTAAGGCCATATATTTTGTTCATTTGTACACGTGTATTTGTTCATCAGGCTGTTCCCTGTTTAGGGCCATGGTTCAGACCTGACAGGTTGCAGCAAATGGGCTTCTGATTTCTGTGTCGGAGGAAGACTGTCCTCTCATCCTCTCTGCTGACAGGACCACAGCGGGAAGAAATGCAGAAGAAATGCAGAGATACTAGCATCTGCAGGACTATGTCCTTGCTGGAGCAGCAGGCCTTGCCCTTCCTTTAACATATGTGCTCTTCTGTCTTTTGGAGATGAGGAAACACTGTGCTGTGGTGTGACAGAACTAACACGGTGGTGGGGATGTTTAGATAATGAGTTAAATTCTCATGGCTTTTCGAGATTTATAAACTGGAGCCTGCATGGCCAGGTAACCAGCTCTCTGCTTCAGCTGCCATGGTGTGTGCTGGACTGCTGTGCTTGGGCCATGCGTCTTCAGGCATCACTCTTACCGCTGTATCTCCCTGTTGTCACTTGGTGGGCAAGGGACATGGCAGTATGCAGGGAAGTGTGTAACTGTGCTGCACAGGGGCAATGAAAAAAACATATTTGTTTGTGACTTTGTATTGCTTTGCCACCGGTGGTGGTACTTTTTTTGATTGAAAGAGACCTTGTTCCTGGCTCGTGCCATTCTGACAAAGAGAAACAAGCAGCTGATGGGCTTGGGAGTGAGAATGCAGGTGTGTTAGATGATCTTTCTGCTGTAATTTTGCCTCTTCACTTTTTGGCAGGGGTTGATGAAAGGTGTTGGTGTGGCCTGGGAGGAAAGAAGCCTTCAGCTTCATATGAATCTCTGCCTCTGGTGGAAAAATGATGCAGCACCTTACTGATCTTCTGGTCCTTGTTCTGATGCAGCTGGCATGTGACTTCAGAGATTTAGGGCTTCCATAACAGAAACGGCCTGAGGCAGAGCTTTGAGGTGCTATCTGCAGACTGATGGGGCTGTCAGTCTGGCAGTGATTAGATGATGGCTTTTAAAGTGGACAAACTGGATGATAAGCCCTGAAATGTGCTCTCTCCTGATGGGTCCTTTCCTCTTGTGAATTGGGGGAAAGAGTCTGCATGGGGTGGGATGGGTGCTGCTGAATAATCTGGTCTGCAGTACCTGAATTGCCATTGGTTTAGTGCTGAGCATGTGCTGCTGTTTGCCTCACTGCTAACTCTGTTCTGTACTTTTTGCCCTTCAGGGAAGCCAGCATCTGGAAGTCTAAGAAGTGTTGTAGAAATGGAGCATATCCTGTGGAATTCCTGTCTTCGAGTGGACTTCTAGATCTCTTTGGCTGTTCTGTCCCTGCTGGAGGTTCCCCATGTCTTCAGATGAGATTTGATCCCTGTTAGAAATAGGGCAGGTGGTGGTCTGCCTCACATACCTCTGTGGCTTGGCCCTGTATCTCCCAGGGTTTTAGCTATTAGAATACAGAAGATTTTAGCACGGAACCAAGAGAAGCTGGTAGTGGCAGTAGTTAATGGTTGACATTTTCCAGCCCTGGATCCTTTCCCCTGTAAAGAAGGGCAGGGTGCATCAGAGCAGTTGGATTACAAGGAGTGCTGTGTGGCCAGCTCTCCGAGATCCTGGACGTGGCTTAGTGTGGGAGGGCGTGCTGACCAAATAGCAACGTGGCTTTCTCAGGAATGCCTAATTTTCTGTAAATGGACACTGGAGCCTGAAATGAACTTTTTATACTCATTTCATCTGGTGCTTCTTTCCCAGCTGTACAGCAAAGGCAGCTCCCCCTTCTCCCTCACAGAAGCGGTTGGCTTTTGGGTTACATTCTGTGGAAGTTGCATGGGAGTTAAATGAATGGCTGCAGTGTTTTTGCTGGGAGGGGCTGCTCTGTGGCACCCTCAGCACTTGCCCCTGCAGGATCCCTCGGGGATGGCTGTGTTAGATGACTGTAGTAAGTCCTTGACCAAAGTGTTACATCCAGACTGAGGATTCCAGCAGCAGCTGAGGTAGCTGTCAGAGCTGAATCCCCCCTTCAGCTTTACTCTTATCTACTGCTGTTGTTTTGCTGCGTTGCGTTTCTTTCCCAGTAAACTGGGGGAAGGTGCATTCAAGGCTGAGAGGTCCTGAATGACTTGCATGAAGTAGTTTTCATCAGATGGCATTGCATCATATTAAGCAGTATGAGATGATGCCACAGAAGCAGAAGTGTGATGAGGAAGGGAGTTTGCTTTGCTTCCAGAAGAGCTTTAATTGTGCAAGTGCAGTTTGAAAAAATACATTATCTCCCACATCAGTGGGAGAGTAAAAAAGAGCCTAAGCCCTATCTTATCTTGTCACAAGGCCTGGATTACAATTTTTCCTTTCACAACTTGGGTCCTTTCTGCTTCTTAAAACACTGCAAGAAAGGTGACTGAACTGGTTTGCAAATGTTTACATATGTTGACTTTCTGACTATTTGGATTTCACAGGTTCTTTTAGTTTTGCTGTCAGTGGTATGGAAGAAGGATATCCTGGACAGTAATCCATACAAAAGTACACTGGGTAGGAACTAGCAGCTTCTACTTTACGCAGCTCTTCAGCTGAGTGTTTTCAATTCTACTGTAGCATTTTATATGGAAAAGCAGCTGGGACCTGTGCTGATAGCAAAGGATTGGGAAGCTGACGTGCAATAGGAGTCACAGGGTGTGAGAAGGGGGTGGCTGTCTGCTTTCTGCAGATTGCGATACATGAATTGTAGGGTCAGAAAGTTTAGCTGCTCCTGTAAAAATGTCATGGTAATAGCGTGGGAGGCGCCTACAGTTAGAAAAGGAGGGAGCACCACAGGGCAGAGCTTTGTCATGCAGACAAGGGTAGAGGAAGAGGCTGTGTTGCCCAGGCTTTTGGAATAGGTACCCCCTCAAAGGGTTTCCCTGAGTGAATGGAAAGCCAGGTCTGATGCATTTAATTATGCTGGCAGAACTGTCAGACAGGCATCTGGCACGGGTCCTGTATGTATTGACCTTGGTTCAGAGTTCCCCTCCCTCATACATGTAACAGCAATGCAATGAGGAGAGCCCTTCTATTCCCCTTCATAAGGGCTTTCCTACTCAACATGAGGCGCATTGTTCAGATCCAGCAAACTCTGCAGCTTCCCCCTCCTCCCACCTGTCAGATGTATCCTTTTGCCACTACCAGTTATGTTCTGCATCTTTGCACTGGTTTGTGTTACAGGGTAGCTAGTGTGGCACCCTGATCTAGTCTCATCTGTTACTGAGCAGCACAGATGTTGCTGTACTTGGCTTGTGCGTTTTGTCTATAAGATATTTGGAGAGACAACCTATTGTGGTGGTGATCTGAGATGGAGGTTTCTAGAAGGACAGCAGTTGCAGTGTGCAGGCTTCCTTTGTGGACTCTTCACTGAGAACCTTATCTTCCTTGGTGATAATGTTGTCGGGTCAGTTCTCATCGTTCATTTGGGGAATCTCAACAGGATTTGTTTCTAAGCTCTTGGTATCTGAAGCCACTTATATCAGAACCAAGTATAATTAAAAAACCCCAAAACAAAACACCAAACCACTTTTACTGTTGTGTCTGGAGAAGAACATCTTGAAAATGTGAAGCCCTACACGCTTAGATGTATCCGTCAGAAAACATGGACATCAGTGTGTACAGCAGGACCGACTTGTGAAAACAATTATGTCAGTCATTTTCTTTCAAAGCATGGTAGTCCCTCTGGTTTTCTAGAGCATTCCTCATCTCTGTGTTCCTTGTTTGATGTGGGTGTTGAGGATTAGAGGTAGCATTTGTGCATTCTCTAAGTAAATGGTTCAAGACTGGTATTGCATCTCTCCAGCAGTTACATGAATCTTTCTGCTCCCCTGCTTTTGGAGGCAGTGGAGAAGGCTCCATTAGAAGTGGAGGGGTGGCCCTGGAGGGAAATGGTTGGTGTGACCCTCAGAAGGCTTCTGGCAGTGGCACAGTGTGGGTGGCTCAGTGTGGGGCTACCAGAGGGGAAGTGTTGGTTTTTTATTCGTGCTTTACAACATTGAATTTGGTAGAGTTCCACAAATGTCCCTCAAAGAGAGGTCTGCAGTGGGTAGTTAGATTCTCCTATTTCTGTTCTCCAGCCTGATCTGGGGTGGTGGTGGTGCGTGTGAAAGATTGATTCCCAGGTCAAAATGAGTGTTAAAAGTCACTCTTCTGGGAGCGGAAAGGTAGAGTAGCTTCAATGGTGTGTTGACAAAAGCAATAAGCTCTCTTTGCTGAGAACAGGTGATAAGTGCTCAGGGAAGGACAGTGAAAAAGAGTGTATCCTCCTAACTCTCTGAAGTCTTGGCTTGGGAACTTGCTGAGATTGTGTTGAAATCATAGTGTCTGAAAAGCCTGTTGCATTGGTGTTTATCGATGCGTAAACTTAAATATTTTGATTGCTATAGTTCCTGTCCATTTGGCCAAACTGGCATGCTGCTGGCCTCAAGGTTTCCTGGCACTCGTGCCTGTGCGGGGCCTCTCAGAACTTCACATCACTTTTCCCTTCCTCCGTTCCTGATTTGAGTATTTGTAACACAGCAGAGTTAGCAGTTTGGTGTATTTGTGAGCGAGTGGTGTGGGTTTTCTGTTGACTTGTTCTTTTTTACTCCTGGATGAATACCCTCTGGTCCTGATGCCTCACAGAAGAAATCAGTTGAGATAAATTAAGATCTTCCACTGATAACAATTCAGATTTTTGTCATGTGAAGAGGTTCTGTTGATGCAGAAATCTCCCATAAATATTGTGTCATGAACACTGGTGCAAGACTTCATTTAGTTCTCCCTGTTTTCTCGAATGTTCTCCTTTCACAGCGATCATCTTTTGGCCCTACAGACTTTCTGGCAGGTTTCCTGATTTTGCTGTGTTTTGACTTAGTTTGTAAAGTTGTTCCCCTGCCTTTTTTGGCCTAATTATGATTTTACTTTAGCTTGATCCAGCTTTCTGTCTTTTTTCTTTGCTTCAAGGAATAATGTTCAGTTTTTGAACTGGGTGGTGGTTGCGGGGGTGTTTGTGTGTGTGTGTGTGTGTTGGGGTTTTTTTTCCTCCTAACTGTGGTTCCTTTAGTTCGTTCTAAAATCTTGTGCTAATATTCTCTAGGCTTACACTCAGCCTCTGATGCAGTGTCTTTACAGTCTTAATGCCACTTGCAAGCATTTAATTTCTTTGTCTTTTTTTATTAATTTCCTTTTAACAAGCTTCTTCCCTTTTAGGCAGCTCCCTCTTGCGAGTTAAATACTGCCATAGTGCTTTGGACGGTGTGTTTTGTTGTTGCTGCTGCAAGGAAGCTGAATTTGAGTGCAGTGCAGAACTGTTCTGTAATATTGATTGTGGTCACACTGTGTTGCTCTAGGTCTAAATCACAAATTGTGCTGCCTCTTATAGGTTCTCCTCAGAAAAGGGTATTTATGGAATCAAAAATTGCAGTCTCTGCATCATCCCTGTCATTTTGCCTGCAAGGGCATTGTCGAAATTTCTCGCTGTAGTATTTTTTCTGCCTTTGCAGCACCTCTCTCTTTCTATCTTTTAACACTTTAATTGACCTTCTGGGTTTGGTGGTCTCCTTTGTCAATATTTGTGCTTACTTATGGAATTTTATAGGGCTTCTGTATTCCTGTTGCTGACTCTTAGTTTTCTTTGAGGTGGAGACCCACTCCTCCATCGATCATTCATTTACAATTTTTATGCTGATACTGCACCGATTATCTTCCTGCAGCAGACTGTTCGTATTCAAACAGCTAAACTTAAATTAGACATCCCGTTTTCCATTTCAAGACTTCGGGTACGTTTATACCATCCTATTAGCCACTTGCTCTTGGTTTTGTTGCCTGTTCTTGTAAATGCTTGAATCTTGAATATGGTGTTGTTGTTGGGACTGGTCCTTGACAAAATTCAGGTAGGAAATACATTCCTTCTATCCTTTATCAGCCTTTAAAGAATAAGTTATCTGAACAGTGGACTCTGCTGTAGTTGTTGACTTCCCTGGTATTACGTTTAAAAATTACCTCAAAGTCACCTGGAAATAAAGTGCCAGCAGCCTGATTTTTGAGGAGAAATTCTTGGATATCAAGACAGTGTTGTGTGTTTTGGGTGTAGGGATGCTGAATGATGTGCTAAATTTTGGGAACTAGAGCTTATCTCTATAGGTCTTGGAGACCTTTCTGCCTATACAAAAGTTGGAGATGCTAATTTGTATGCTGGTGAGAGGTACTGCACCCTGAACTCTAATGACTGATGGATGGTCTCTGTGAGGAGGGTAGCACAGACTGTTACAGCACCAACCTTGTTTTCACATTGCTTTATTTTCCTAGCTGTGATGTGAGAGTGTGAAGGAAGGCAAGTTATTTTTTCTTTGCTAAAGCATCTTTAAATTTTCTGGTTAACTTGTTACAGTGCTGTCTGGCTGATGGTGATGTGGGTACTGGCCTGCTAAGAACCAGGCTAAAGATCTCCTTGTGAAAGGTAAAGTATGCGCTGTATAATACTCATTGTGTTGTTGAGAGGTTGGCTTCATTGCTAAAAATTGTATGAAAAATCCAGGGTCTGTGATTATCCTCCAGGAAGTCTTCAGTTTTAGTTGAGGGCCTCATTTTCATAGGATGAATAACATTAGTTGCTCTGAAATACAAAATGTAGCTCCTATTGCTATGATTGCTGGGGGTTTTTTTCCCCCCTCTACCACCTAGTCCTTCCTCAAAGGTTTAACAAACTCCTGATGGATAAAAGCGGCTCCTTTTTGGGGAAGGGTGGAGAGAGTACAAAACATTGATTTATGGTTAGAGAAATTTTTCAGATCTCCTGAAAAGACAACAGCAGTGTCCAAGAAGGCTGAGTAAGTTAGTGTCCCATTGGGTAAGTGATGACTATGTGACTTCCCAGTAAAGAATTTCTGAACAATTTGCAAAACAGGTTCTCAATACCCTCTCTGCTAGGTACATCAGATTAGATCCTTTTTCAGGAAGAAGCAGCTAGAGGGAGACCTGGAAGGAGGGAATCTTGACTCTGGTCCTGGAGAAACTTACGTCAAAGGTCAGAATAAAGCATGTATCTCTCCTTCCTGTTCTTGTTTCACTATGGTTCAGCACCTCATGGAATTGGCATGTGATTGCAGAGTGCAGGGAGCCAAGAAGCACCTAGGACAGGAATCCAGCCCAGTTCTTCCAAGAATTAAGTGCTGGTAAGACAAAGGGGCAATTTCCAGGGAGGTATTTATAGACCTTATTTGGTAAAAGGTGGAGGTGCACATGTGAGACCTGGTATGTAAGATCTAGTAGGACTCTTCCCTTGAATGGAAGGGAGCGATGTTGAGAGTCTTTCTCTCGACCTTTGGGAATGATAAGGAGATAGGAGTGAAGTCCAGTGTGGCTGTGTCCTGGGCTAAGCAGGCATGCCAGAGCCACAGGCCTGAACTTTGGTCACAAGCAGGGCAAAACAAACATGCTGCAGAGACAAACGGGCTTCCACCCTCTAGGAGTGGTATCTCTGAGCGTCTGTGTTTGATGCAGTTGCCTTTTCTGTGCAGCTGCAGGCTTTTTTTCTTTGTGCAGAGAAGGAGGAGGCATGCAATTTAATGAAGATCAGAGCTTGAAGCCTCTAAGCTAGCTGATAGGTGTGCTCACTGGTAGTCAGTGACCCTCAGAGACCAGCGGGCAGTGCAGAGGAGGACAGCAGACGTGACTCACTATGACGAGAGGCTGGGGATAGGCCACATCTGAACAAAGTTGAGGTCTGGCAAGTTTAGTCCTGTGTCAGAGGCTGCCTGTGCTGTGTGAGTGTTAGGAAGGTTCAGCCTCCTAATGGTCTCTTAAATTTCCTCCTAAGCTCTTTCAGTCCTTGACTTGCTATCTGGGACAGCACAATTTATGTCTGTCTTTAGTCCGTATAACCAACCCCTGAATGTTCTCGTTCCTGGCAGTGCCCTGAACTAGTGGGGCACACCTGTGATCTCTTGGTGACTCTTCCCACTGGCTCCCTCTGATGTCCCAGCACCAAGAATGGACTCGGCACAGATGACTGTTGCTGATCTGGACCCAGGCTGTTCCAGGTCCCAGCGGAGGGCACTGTTTGACACAGAAGTTTGGCCAGACATGGTTGAAAATTACTTGTTTGTAAGCTAAATAGGGTGTCTGAGTCTAGCAGATAGATCTTTTTGAAACATAAGCATTCTTCCTGCCTCAAAAATCCGCCAGCTTGATGGAGGAGGGATGGAATTTGTGGAGAGTTTTCCAGGGCTGGGACAGCACAAGCTGATTTTTATCCCAACTAGCAGATATGGTACCTGAAATGTATTTGTTCTGTGATCTTGATCCTGGCCAGTGAATAGACCTTCCAAAATAAGTCCATCGGCATCCCAGAAACATGGAGATATGATGGAGAAAGCATGCAGAAAGCACAAGGAGTTTTTGCTAGAAGGCAGCCCAGGCAACATGTCTGTTGTGCTTGTGCCTGGGTGACAGGGCTCCTGGGTCGTTCCACTCTGTATGCTGGCATGCTTGGGTGTGGTTTATGGGCAGCATAGCCCTTGCCTTTCTTAGTCTTTGCTTTCCATACCTGCAGAGCAGTAGACCCTTTCCAGGGACTATGAAGACATCAAGCACTGCAGAATCCTGCTGTAGGGCAGCAGCTGGTTAGTGGTGCTGTCTTGCTGCTGTTCAGTCCTCAGTGAGGCATAAATAGTATCCTCTCCAGTCTATTATCCTAGGACAACAGGTCATGGTGGTGCTAACTGATTCCTATTGATCTAATGTTTCCTACATGGAAGCAGTAAATGCAATGGGCTTAATTTGACTATATCCTCAGTTCCGTGTTTTGCATTCTCCTACCTCCTCTCTTAGTGTGATGAGGGCAGTGGGTCTACAGAGGCTGTATTGGTGTAGCATGAATAACCACCGTGGGTGGGATTTTTCTATGCTGCTAGACTGTACTGGTTCAGTTAGCGCTGTTCTGGTACCCTTCATGCTTTTCTGTCTCCAGGCAAATGGTACAGTCTGCAAAAGAGATTGGAAATCTCTGTTTCAGGCAAGGATAAGAATGGCTGCATGGCCACCTGGCATCTCTCTTGGGTGCTTTCTCAGTCCTTCCATCTATTGGAAGCTCTTGCGTGTGCCTTGTCACTGTCCATAACAGCAAACATAGGCTTAAATCAGGAAATAGCAAAAATGAGGGTGTTGCTAAACAAAAAATTGCTTTCGCCCTAAACAGGGGTGAGTGTGCAGAGCCTTAAGAGCAAGCAAGAGCTGAGCTTGAGCATGGCTCTTTTTCTGATGTCTGAGAGGGCTGCAACTACTGGGTAGGGCCAGGGAACACAGTGCTTGGCTACCAAACGGTGATTGAAATGCAGCCACAGTGAAACACAAAGCGGGGTGGGGGGGTGGAGGAAAGTGGCTTTTTTAGGCTCCTTTTGTGTTTAGATTATGCACGAATGTGCTGAATGCACTTTGAGTCTCACTTTGGGGTGTGCTCGTGAGCACCAAAGCAGCTATTTCTTCCCTTCCCTATTTGAGGGTGGCACGGAAGGTCTGTGCCACTGTCAGTCCCATTTATCAGTGTGGCAAAATCTGTGCTGCTGCAGCTCCTTGTCACTGTCCTGGACAAACAGCTGTGGAGTTGAAAGCCTTAATGTCCTCACTAAAGTGTCAGCTGCCACTGCAGGAGCTCCTCAGCTGGACGTGTGGGGCTCTTAGCACAGTGGAGTCCAGAGCTGCAGGGGTTTCGTCATGCAGCCCTTCAGAGCCAAGCATTTTATCCTGGTGCAGTTGCCAAGCCCCGTTACACAACCTTCACGTTTAGGATACATGCCGTCAGTGCTTCTTTGCTCTCAACCTTGATGTTTTTCTAGGTTCTTCTATTGGTCACAGGGTGAGCCTTGTCTTGGGAGGCGGCTCATTAAGAAACAGTGTCGTAAAGTGGCTGAACCAGATTGATATCTCCCTCGTTAGGAGTGAGCAGGTTTCTGTCTCGGCAGTTGCACTTGTCTGGCTGGAAAATAAATTCGTTCAACTCATTAACCTGGCAAAGAGTCGTGGTGGGTTTTGATGGTCTTGTTTTCTGCCATTTTTAATGAGCAAAATTGGATTACCAGGTGATCAGGCCAGCACCAGAGCAGGTGCAAGATAAAAGAGTGGGCTGAGTGTATGGACAGGAATATACACGTGTGGGGGAGGACAGGGGAAGCAAGACCTCCATTTTGGTGGAGGCAGGTATTCATTCTGCTCAATTCCATTGTAAAACCTTGCCCTGAATATCCTGACAGCTGTGAGTGCAATGGGGGCACTTCTTTTATGGCCTAATTGCAATGGGTAGTTGGCTTTTATCTCTCAGTTGTTGGGTGGTAAAGACTTTAACCTTGGTTGTGAAATTGAGTTGGTCTCAGTTGAGCCCTTACTGGGCAACAGGGGCCTGAGCTGTGGGGTGGTGGCGGTGTTGTGGTTCGATGTCACAGCTCTCTGTGTCTTCTTTCTCTCCTGCTCAGCTCGGCATTGCTGTGGGCTTTCTGGTCCCTCCAGTCCTGGTTCCCAATGTGGAGGGTGTGGAGAAGCTGGCCTACCACATCAGCATCATGTTCTTCATGACCGCAGGTGTGGCAACAGCCCTATTCATCCTGGTCATCATAGGTAAGGAGGTGGAAGCATGCACATGAAACCAAGCAGGCTGAGAAAATCAGCCTGTGTGTGTGAGGGGCCTGTGTCCTAGGAAATGGGCTGGGGAGGTCATCTGGGGATGTGTCCTAGCATGCAGCTGACAGAGTCATGCAATATCATATCTTGCTGCTTCAAGCCCTCGATGGACAGCAAATGTAGAAAGGAGTACAAGAGATTGTGAGTGAGCCTGCCAAAGTGTTCATTTCATCCTTTGCCTGCATAATAAAACACTGATGTGAATATGTCCTTTAAAAGCCAACAGAAATTTTCGAAGGTTCACAGTCCTCTTGCCTGCAAACAGGGTGCTGGGCTTTGGGTTATGTCTTGGATCTGACTGACTCTTAAGGGCAGGGAGAAAGGGGCAGGTTGTATGGCATCACAGGAACAAGCTGTTTCCAGAAGAAAAAACAGGTTACCAGTTATGAGGGGAGAGCAGGAAGCATTAAGGGCAGTAGCAGGACACCAGAGGTACAGTTCCCCTGCTTAACACATGAAGTGGAAGCCAGATCTTTAGCACGAAACACTGGCATGCTCACTGGAGAGCAGAGCTTGTCTGTTGAACTCTGTGTAATTTTTTTTTTTTTTAATAGGCACCTCTTGGCAGCTTGTTCATGTTGCCTGGTGGCTGAATCAGATGTAGACTTTAAAGAATCTGGGGCAGGGAATAGACAAGTTACAGAAGTGGCTGTCTAGCACCTCATACAGCAGTATTGCCTTCGACTGGGATTTCTGCATGCCACTTTAATGCTAGTTAGGGACAGCAGATGGCTTGGCCAGCCTAAGAAGTGCCAGGCCTGAAATAAAACCTGGCTTAGGTCATTGCTCCCTAGGCACGGGCACTGCAGGGCACCAGGCCACGTTCACCAGCTGGATTTTCCCATTCCACTTTTGCATTTGTAACTCCACGCAACACTTTCGCAGCTGGCTGGCCATCCTCCTGGAGTCAAAGGCATTATTAGTCCTGGGAAGTCTTTTATTGCTGCCAGACACTGTCTACGCAAAAAGCTAATTGAAGGCAAGTGTTTCCCCCGTGGCAGGAGGTATTTTTGGAGAGACCCCATTCTCTCCTGTTTGTGGAGAAGTTCATGCATGGAGACCAAAATTTAAGGATGGTGGTGTGTTTTGTAGACTTGGTTTTACTAGCCCCTTTGCCATCCCTCAAATGGCTCTACCCACAGTGTGTGTTCAGGCTCCCTGATTGCACTGCTACAAACAGGTGTACTTTGTGTCTGGTTTCAGTCTTTAAGGAGAAACCCCCGCACCCTCCGAGCCGAGCCCAGGCCTTGATCCAGTCAAGACCAACAGAGGAGTATTCCTACGTGCAGTCAATCCTCCGTCTGCTCCGCAATGCCAACTTTTTGCTGCTTATGGTCACTTACGGTAAGGTCTGGCCTTTCTTGTGTGCAGTTATCACCACTTAGACATGCTTAGCTTCTCCCTCCCTCTCTGTCCTCTGCTGGGACAGTAGCTGGCCTGAGTTTTTTTAGGGGAGCGTAAGGATAGCTGTGCTACCACATACCAGGAGTCCTTCTAGCCCAGTAATCTCAGCAGTGGTTACAGGAAAATACCTGGGGAAGAACAAAAGCAAGGCAAGTACACAGAGGACAATATGTTCCCACTACTGTTCTCCCAGTCTTAGACTGTTTTCTGCTCAGGGAAATCCCCTTAGCTTGTTGTCTTTTTTTTCCTAGTCACTTAGTTGCTTGCAATGAACTAACCTAAGTGCTTACCTAAGATATATCGAGCTATGTCTGAGTGCAAGTCACAGCACTGAGTGAAAGTCACTTCCCAAGGCAAGGGTATGGCTGCCAGGGTTCCCAGTGGAGGTCATGTGGAGTATGCAGATGTGCAGACTGTGTCAGCTTCCTCAGCAGTACCTGTGAAACAAATGGAAGGAAGAATTGGAGGACATCTTTTGCCAGCTGTCCTTGCACACTGGGTTTGCTGCTTACTGCTCTTCAGTAGTCTTGGTCTGTTTCTCTGAGGGCAGTGCGATGTGTTGAATCTGTTCCTGATGCTGAATTGTCATACAGAAAAGCGTTTTTCTGTTCAATACAAAGGCCATCATGATCTGTGCAGGGCTGCATAATAGGATATGCTGTAGCCAGCTAGTCTGCAGGGAGTTTTGTCCTCACTTCCTGCCAGCTTGCTGTGGAAGCTCCTCAGGGGCAAAGTTAAATAGTGCTGGAAGTTCTGCCAGCAGTTGTGCCTAAAGGACCTGGTGGATGAGTAGCCAGGTTGGAGAGTGAGATGGTGGCTTTGTACCTGCTGAGGGTGCTAATGGTCTTTGGAGTTGCTGAAATCTCTGCTCCCTTCTCAGTGCAGTAGTCTTCTAGAAATGCCCCTCTCAGATGGCCCTTAAGCTCTGTTGGTTTGCATTGCAGCTGCTGTTTTTGGTTTTTTTGTTTTTTTCCAAGGTGGGGTTGATACTGGGTGATCTTTAAAGTCCCTTCCAACCCAAAACATTCTATGATAATACATGATGTCCTCTCAGAAGGTGGAGATAGAAAAAACTGTCAGGCAGACTATGTCTGGAGGTTGGATTGTGTCATCTACTCAGTTCACACTTAACCTTCAGGGAAAATAAAGAGGAAAGTGTTTGTTCTAATAGATCTAAACAAGTCCTAGAGGAGAGAGGAGGGCTCTCAGTACGAAGAGCATGTGTAGAATCTGACATCTCTGGGATAATCACCTTCTCACAGTCACAAACAATGTGGAAAGGCTGTTCAGTGGCTCACAATTCAGTCTGTCTTCCTGCTGATCTGTGCATTTATTCTGTTCCTCTCTGTGTGAGCTTCATGTCAATCTCCAGCTTGACTTGCAATGGTGACTGTTACTCAGAGAGGGAACTATGCTGTGAAACTTTTTTTTTTTTTTAAACTAGTCTGGCTTTAAAATGGGGACAGATTTTCCTACTCAAGTCAAAAGTTATGTTGGCCAAGATGTAAGACATCTGCAGCCATGTGAGTATAACTGAGTCATCCTCCCTAGCTAACACAAAGATACCTGCAGCCTCTCTTAGCTTTTGTATTAGCATAGTATGTGTCAGGGGAGAGAGGGGGAAACCTGCTGCTCCTTCATCTCCCCTGGCTGTAGAAAGAATGGCGGTCCTTACATGATGCCAGGTCAGAACAAGTTTCCAGACTCTAAGGTCTTGATGTTACCAGCAGCTGCCAACTCCTTTCTTGTGGTAAAACGTGCAGTGCTGGAAAAATTGGTGGCACTGCAGCTATGTTAGTGCTAGTGAACTGTTTGTCAAGGAAACCCTCAGAGAGCCTTTTCCCAAAGGCTGCTGACATTGCTTCCATAAAGCTGAGGCATAACATGGACCGGGCAATAAGAAATTCTGAGTTTATTGGGTTGGGCTCTACACTGGAGAGCATGTTGCTACTGGGAGGCACTAGGCAGGAAAAGGGTGGGAAAGGCTGGTAAAGTGGGGAGTGGTGAGACAACCCCAAAGAATCAACATTTGGAAAGATGATGGTGCAGTGAGGAGGAGGCAGAGCAGTGAGATCTGCAAAAGGAACCATTGTCCAGGAGGATGATGAAAGTGAAGAAGAGGGAGACCAATAGTCTGGCATGCAGGCAATAAGCTGCTTAGCTATAGAAGAGTTGGGCTTTACTCTGAGGCTTAATGAGGGCTCCTTTTGGAGCTGTAGGCAATAAATTTTCCCTTTCTGGCCTCTGTAAAATAGAGGAGACACTGTGAGGTCTCAAAAATGTTCTTCTACAGCACATTACAAGCAAACCATGGTAACTAGCTAATGAATCAGGTGGGGCTGGACCTTCAGATGTCCTGCTCCCAGCTAATAGTACTGGTTTTCCTCATCTGCATGGGCAATGGGCACTGCCTCGCTGGAAGCAACTGTTGCCTGTTTTACGGGCATTCAAACAGCTGTAATTCGCAGAGAAATTTCACTGCAACTGTGACATGTGAAATGCCTACAGCTTTTGCCAGCCCTCACAAATGCAAATTCGGCACATTGTCTTGATTCTTAGAATATTTTGCCTGACTCTGGTGCCAAGTGTTGCTGCCAACTCTGCGTCTCTTTCTGCCCAGCTTGGGAGCAGGGGCCCTTCTCTCCTGGAAATTGTGTGCATCACAGAGCTGCTGTGAAGCTGGCGTACTGACAGTATCAGCTACCAGAGCAGCGTCTGGCTGTCCCCACAAGGCTGCTGTCCTCTTGGCTCGGCAAGAAGTAGAGGTACACAAATGACTGGTCTATATTTATTCCCAGCTTTGAGGTGAAGCAGTAGTGGGTAGAGGGGTGCTGCTGCTCTGCCACACTCCCATGTCCTGGCACTGCAGTTTGTGGTGTCTCCTAGTAAGCAAGGTGCTCCAGAGGTGGAGATAGGATGGAGCTGAATTAGGCTTTTGTGGGCTGTTTTGCCATAGCCAGGTGCTGCAAAGAGCCAGCTTTCAAGGCTGGAGGGTGCCTTCTTGCTGTGGGCTCTCCAGTTCTCCTCCCTCTCTGGCTGCTGCCCCTGCTGCGTGTTTCCAGCCTTTTTGAGTAACTTTTGGAAAGGATTGAGTGGATTCCTCCTGCCTAAAGAGCATGTCACTCTGCTTACTAGCCTCTCCTCTAACGCCTCTCCTCTAACCTCCTGACACATGATTTTGGAGCAGGGAGTGTTGTCACAGGCAATTGTGATCCCCTTATTTGGGATCACTTGCATAAGATTCTTCATCTGTTTTCTGTGCCATGAAGCTGTGGAGCGAGCTCTGCTTAATGTTGTCAGAGATGGCATGTGAAGGAAGTGTGATATCTCCTTCAGCTGCCAATCTTGAGGCTCCTCAGAGTTCTTTGTGAGCTATGTAGAGCAATGGGTATCCAGTGTCGCATTGGAGGAGTGGGCTAGGTGCAGGATCGCCGAGTACTTAAGGGTCAGGGGAGCTGGAGGACTTCAGAGTTAGGGGAGCTCAGGGTTTTGTTCTTTTGTCAAAGCTGCGCCTGCTACACTGCACTTCTGTATGATGTATTGTGATGTTTCTGCTTTTAGCTGAGACTGAAAGAGGAAAAGCAGGAACTGGGAACTTGACATGTATCGTTCTGTCAGGATTTCAGGTATCTGTGCCAGAGTTTTTCAAACCCATGCCTCCTTATGGAGCCTGTAGATGTATGAGCTGCAGTGGTGAAATCTGTGTCCCCATCCCTCCCCCCATCAGGATCACCGAAGCTTTGAAGAGAAACTAACTGCAAATGTAAATGACTTTCTGAGAAGAAAGTTTCTCTGACTGTTACAGACCTCATCCACCTGGGGAAGGTTTCTCGGTATCGCCCAAGGTGAGAGTGTAGCCGTTGCAGTGCTGCTGGTCCAGTGCCCATGTGGATGTTCTTGTTGACTATAAGCAAAGCTCTTGGTTTTTGTGCCCTTTGGGAAGGCGTTTAACTCAACCAGAGTTGCATGTAAGCTGGAGCAGAGTGTCTGAATGGGGCTTGACCAGTATCACCCCAACGGTTTCCATTCTCACCTTGGGTGATACCGAGAAACCTTCACCAGGTGGCTGATGCCTGTAACAGTTAATCTAACTTCCCTTTCAGAAAGACAATTACTTTCACAGTTGGGTTTGGTTTTTTTTTTTCAGGCTTCAGTGATATCTTTTAAAATGCAAGACTTTTCCCATGCAGACACACACACCAGGTGCCTCGGGGAAGTGCTGTCTGTGCTTCACCATCATCCCTGCTCCTGCTTGCCTTCTGGTGTTTCTTGGCTTGGAGAGGATATTTTTTTACTGGCTCTCAGCAGGGAGAGTGCTATCGGCTCTTCTCTGGGGAAGAAACCACACAGGTCAATGGCACTGGTGTTAATTGAATCCCAGATCCTTATTAATGTGTGATGCTGAGGCAAGTGCTTTTCTAGTATTTTACGTTGGCTGGGGCGAGGAGAAAACTCCAATGCTAGAGGTGGATCTGGATGTGAGGGAGGGTTGAGACCCTGTGAAGGACTTGCGAGACCTTTCAGTACCAGAAATGTGCACAGCCCTTTAGCTGCTAAGGTAAGAACCATCCTGAAACGGCAGGGTGCTTCCTCCTGCACGCGGAGATCTGGCTGACCTTGATCTGCATTTCTTTCAGTAACCTGTGTCTAGCCAGTCTGGCGGGCTCTCCTGAGACTTGGCAGCCTTGTTACAGATTGCTGCTCCCAAATCTCTCTCTCTCTGCATTTCTAGCCTTTCACTATCGAGCAGGAGAGTAGCAGGCTCTGAATGTGCTGCATTTTTATCCCCCTCTCAGGACTGAATACAGGTTGCTTCTACGCCCTGTCCACTCTGCTGAACCGCATGGTGATCCATCACTACCCAGTAAGTGTATCCAACCCTCATGGCCCTCTGATACTTGCTGTTGTCCAGCACTGGCTGCCAAAGGAAAGTCTGTGAGAAATGCAATGCCATAGCACTTCTGGCTGGCACTGGCACAAGTTGGCTGGCTGGCAGAAGAGCATTGGTTCCTTTTAGTTCTTTACACCACCCCATGCAAAAGCTGGTGAGCTCTAGCAGAGACAGTTGCTTTACACCCTAAATGACAGCATTTTCTTCCTTCACCCTGTTCCTGACAGTGATTTCTGCTGGGACATCTGTACCAGGAGGCTGCCCACACTCATGCTCTGGTGGCAGAAGGATTGGGTGTCTCGGAAGCTGAGCTACTGTAGAGCTTACTGCTGGGGCTGTGTGCCAGAGAGCTCCTTTCCGTGCTGCCTTATTGTGGATCCCAATATTTCCTGGTTGGTCTGACTCAAATCCTAACACCAGGCAGCAAGCTTCGTAGGTTTTGTGCTGACTCCTCTGAGAGTGTCTGTTCGTGCTGGCCAGTGCTCTCCTTTTTCTCTGGGTTGACTCAGAGGGAAGTGTCAAACCATTTTTCTTCATGGGCCAGAGTAGGGCACTGCATTGGCTCATAGTGGGCCCGAAAGTGTTCTGGCAAAGTTAGTGTGTTACCAGCAGAAGACACAGATGGGCACTAACCTTGGTGTCTCTTCCTCTCTGGGTTCTCTGCATTTTGCCTCTTGTTGGTTGTGACTTGGCTCCTGCATTTGTGTGAGTGTGTGTGTGTCTCGCCACAGGGGGAGGAGGTGAATGCTGGCAGGATTGGACTCACCATTATACTGTCGGGGATGGCTGGGGCTCTGATCTCCGGCATCTGGTTGGACAGAACCAAAACCTACAAGTAAGTCCCTTGTTTGCCTCTGTGCCCCTAGTGACTGTGCTCTTCCCCCATACCATGCAAGGAGCAACCCTGTGCAGTTGCAAGTCGGCAGTCCAGGGACTGAATCGTTGGGAGGGTTTGTGGGGGAAAAAATATTGTTCTTCAAAATCCATTTAGTCTAAAGCGAAGTTTGGAAGTGTGTGTTAGTCTGCACTGGGCCCATACAAGATCTGGTTCTAGAGGCCCCTAGGGGAGGCACAGGGGGAGGATGAGATGGCTCAGCAGCTGCTTAATCAGGGATGAGAGTGTTCTTGGCACAAGCAGAATCAAGACTGTACCAGACCATTTCTCAGCCCTTACAAATCAGCTTCTGTGAATCTTTGTCCGGCTTAATGAAAGGCACATTGAATCCAGTGCCCAGAGGCATTGTGTGAGGGCGCGTTGCTGTATTTAAGACAGGCATAAGGGGTATTGGGGTTGTGAGTGGATGATTCTGAGTTTGTTGCCTGGTGGGTTGGGGAGACAGATCTGGCCAGCATGCTCTGCCATCTGCAAAGGGACAGCTAAGAGTCTTTGGGTGCCCTGCAACTCCCAGTCCTCAGGAACTCAAATCTCACTGACAGACCTCTGTAGGGTGTCCCAGGGGATGAGGGGATGGAGAATACCTCTCCTGTCTTATGTTGGGGTCCATTGTAATCAGCTTTTCAGTTACCCTGCTGGCTTTGAGAACTGTGCTATAACCTGTTGTCCGATCAGGTTGGGTGAGAGGGAGGTGGTGAGCTGAAGGCAATTTGGAGTTCTTTTCTTTGCGACAGTGTTTCACCTGGGGGAGTCCCACTGCCATTATTCTACCTGGTATCTTGGGCCAGAAAAGCATGTTCTCATTGTGGGCAGCTTGGATGAATCTGGCTAGCTGTGGACTTGCAGCTTCTGAAGTGACCTCAGTCCCTAGCTGTCAAGTACAGGGATCAAAAATGGAGAGGAAATGGGCTTCTCTAACAAGAAAGAATGGTAGCTGAGGACTCCTGGGGGCGCTGGAAAGAAGAGCAGATGACTAATACAGAGACTGGCAGGTCACATGTTGCTGTTTCTAGATTGTTGTGTACCGCTGAGTAGTTCTCGTTTGGCAGTCCTGGGAGATGGAAACACAGCTGTTAAGAACTGCACTAGCTAACTGTGCAATGTAACTTGTGTCTCTTTCCAGCCTGGGGCTAGTGGTAAGGTAGCCTCAACTGACACTGCTAGGGCAGATGGTCTTCCCGATTCTCCTTAAGCAGAGCTAGGCTGCAGCACGATGGCTGAATAGCTTTGTGGCTCACCAGGCAGAACTGGGACTTGAAATTTAACAGAATGGGAGAGGGGAAAAGTATAAATCCCAGATTTGTTCCCCTGGCTGAGTGCAGAAAAATAGCATTATGCCAGCCATGGAATTTATCCTACAGACCCCAGGGACTATCTGGGGATAGATTTAGCCCTAGCTGAGGAAAAACACTGCTAAGAATTTGTTCTCCATTGCAGCCCACAAAGTGGATTTCTGTGGAACTAGCAAAATTTTCCGAGTGCCACAGAGTCTTTATTTAGCTCCATTTAAAAGTCTATTTTAAAAAAACTGTCAAGATGCCAGATGTTCTAGGTAGGTACCCTCCCCCTTCCCTCCGCTGCTCAGATAGTGTCAGGAACGAAATCATAAGCACATGAAAATCAGGAAGGAAAGATGTCAAGTCCTTTTTTTAGTCAGCTTGGAGAGAGAGGGAAGCAAATGAATGGGATCCAGCTGTGACTGAGGGAAGCAGGGGGAGGTTAATAACAGAAGGAATTGCAGAGCTCTATATGTGTGTTTGATCTTTACTGTCCCATCAGCAGTTCCTTGAAAGGGTGAGGCTGTGCTAAGTCAGGCTTTCCCCATCTGTCATGCTCAGGCACCAAGTGGCCTTGCATTCTTGCTTTTATTTGGCAGGCAAGTCCCTGCAGCAGCCCCTGCGCTGTTCTTATTTTTGGAATTATCAGGCACAGATTTGGCCCGTACAAATATGCGATTTATGTTGTGATGAGTGAGTGGTCCCCTAACTGGAGCTGCCTCTGGTGGGACGGTTTGTTGAGAACAGCCACCTCTTTGAGAGAACATGTTTTGACATCAAGTTAAATGGAGCTTCACGTACATCCTTCAGGTTCCTGGCTCATAGGAGAGATGGAGTTGTGACAGCTGGAGGCTGCTGAGTGTTTTGGTATTTGTGGGGGAGTCTGGCTCAGAATCAGGGGTTTGGGGACTGGATTAATCAGCACTTCTCTTTGGTCATGCTTTGCTTTTAAGGGCGGTGTTCATATGGCCTCAGGTCCAGCTGGTTCCAGACAGTGCTCTCCACTGTCATTGCTGTATCTCTGTAAGGCAAGATGTCAGAAATATCCATCCCTCTCCATTGATTAAGCAGAGAACCACAACTGGTGTTTTAAACTTAGGTCTGTACAGGCCCAAAGTGCATTAAAATGTGAGGGAGGGAGGAAAGACTTGGATGTTGGAGAATGGGGCACTTGGGTCTTTTCCACTGGAAGGTGAATGCTCTCTCAGCCTACCTGGCCTGCTATTTGAGTTGTCTTGTAGCCCTTTTCCAGGTTAATACTGGTGTGGTGGATATGCCTTCACCCTGCCCTGCCGTATGTCTTGTGTAAATGACTTATCAAGACTGTCCTTTTTTGTGACCTTCATACAGGAAGAGAGTGGCGTAACACTGAGTGCCGAAGGATGATGGGGTGGTGAAAACCAAACCAGCGCCTTTCAGTTCTTCCCTCCTCCAGCATCTGACACCTCAGTGTCTTCAGCAGTGAGATCCCTCTGGGAGCATAGGGACAAGGTTCAGGGTCTTGCTCAGCCTGGAATGTGCCGTCCTCATGGCAAAGCCTATGGAGGCCATCTGTCATCCCAGTCTGTACAGCAGAGTGCTCTGGAGCTGCACACAACATCCCAATGAGCAGTTAAAGCTGTGGCACACGGCTGTGGCCTCCCCCTCGCCCCTGCCCCTTGTTCATTTGTTGCTTCAGATGTTGTTTGACTCTAGTGTTTTTGCAGTGCCAGTCCCCTGTGAGTCTGGTCCTGTGCCTTTGCTTTTCCTTGTCCAAGCGACCTTGTGAGACACTCCTGGGCTGGGCCATGCCTGTTCCTCACTCTAGGGCTTCCTCTGGAGTTGGCTGAACAGCAGTTGTGCTCTCCATTTCAGTCCTGTTCCCTGCTGGTGCTGGCCCTGGCTGGCTTTTTTCCCTAAGGTCTCTTTTTTTCTCACAGCCCCTTGTGTGAGCTTTTTAATCTGCCCCTTCAGAAGTGTAGGGGATGTGGCTGGGAGGGCAGATGAGTGTTGGGGCAGCTTAGGTTCACCTAAGTGACAAGCGTGTCGGCTCCTTCGCAGATCTCCCGCTGGCTCTGCTGCAGAGACTTGGCAGCTGGTGCCTTCTTACCACTGCTTCTGCATTGATGCTCTGGGCTTCCTTCCCACACCCCAGAGCACAGAGGTAGGTTAACCCTCGTTGTCCTAAGGTGATGTAGCTTCAGCCTGCACTCACTGCACTGATCAGCCTGTGAAGGAGACTGGTGGTACCTGTTCCAGGCGAGGATAATTATCGGTCCCTGGAGGGCCATCATGGGAACAGGTTGCTAAAAACACCAGAACGCTGTGCACATGTCCTCTGTGAATCTGCTTCTCCTCCTTTGTGTTTATATGTCTCCCTTAAGATTTACGGCTATGATAAGAGGCTTATCAAGCAGAACTGGGCATTCTTCCGTGTCCGTCCTGGTGCCCCTAGGGCCACAGAGCATTCTTCTCGTCCTCTAGTGAACATGGTGACAAAAGCCACTTCCTGAAAAACTGGTGTTTTTCTGAGAAACTGGTGACACTGCCTCAATGTCTTTCCCCAGGGATTTCCTTGTTTCCCTGTGCACCAGTGTCTACCTGTGTCCCAGTTAAGCCCTTTTCAAAATTTTGGGTCTTGCTTGGACTGCTGGACACTAAATTTCTATTTTTTCATCATCAGCTTGGGAGAGCAGGGTTTTGCTAAGGTCTGGTTTAGCAGAAGTCTGCTTGTGTGCTTGAGGCTGTTTCCTACAGCAGGAGTTGCATTCAGGGCTGTCTGTTCAAGTCCCAGTTAGGAACCGTGGAGAGCAGGTAGCTGCTCAGCGTGTGGCTTCAGGGTGCTTCCTGATGTGTGATTTCCACAGCACACAAGTTTGCTGTCTTGTTCTTTCACAAGGGTCTGTTGATTCATTTTGTCCTGCTGGATCCTAATGATTCGGGGAGGTCAGTGAGGAAAGCTTGTAGTCTCCTAGAGCCAGCTAATGTGCAGTAGATGAGGTACCCATGGCAAGACCAAATGTTTTTCTCCATTTTGTCTCCCACTTAGTTCTGCAGTTCCAATGGAGAACACCTTCAAGAGCTGCCTGCTTCTGTGAGCCTGTTTGCTCTAGTTCTCAGTGGGGGACTGCATGTTCTGGGAACTCCTTTCTTGCAGCTTGACTAATGACATGGCATCAATGTGAAGCAAATTCCTGACCGCATCTGGCCATGAGCAGCTGCTGGCAACTGTCATGATAGAGTGAATCAGATACAAACTACTTAGAATACTTGAACCATAAGCCTAGGAAGCAGGGTGAGATTTTGTGGGACTGTCCTTAGAGCTCTGCACTGAGACCAAAACTGGCTATGGGGAGAAAAAAAAATAACCCCCTTCCATGTGCCAGGTGTCCCTGCTGGCAGAGACTAAGCTTTTTAGGGCCACAGCCACCTCCTAGAGGCCTGCACAGTTGTAGCACTGACTGCTGTGTAGTTTGGAGACTCCTGTTTATGGATGGAGCACCCAGTTCAAACTTGGTCTGTGCAGCCCACAGGGAGCTGTAATTCTGGCCTTGGGCCCCTTACCTAGTCAGCACTTTTCCTCCACGGCTGCTTGTTAAGGGATGAGAGACATAAGAACTCATGGGAGATACATGAGGAACCTGTATTGAGCAGAAAAAGGCTTTTACCTGCTTCTCTTTCTGGGGCTGCTCCCTAACTCCTCTGTCAGTCTTTCAGCTCTTCTTCTGCAGCCTCCAGGCTGTGTGCCGGCCATGTAGCAGCTCTCTATAATGGGTTATAGCAGAAATAAAAGCCTCTTTATGCTGCCTTCACAGATGACTCTTTTCCTTCATGAAAGCATTGGAAAGAATGCATTCTAGAAATAACAGCATTGGAAGTTAAGGAATTTGCCTACCACTTTGATACAAAACAAAATTACTTGTTACAGCAAAATGTTGTTTAGCCTTTCAATACCTTGAATGTGTCTGGTGAACCTTTGCAAGCATGGATCGATAGTTGAAGTCTGAAATTAGCTGCTTAAGCCTGTTTTTGGATAAGACTTGACATATGAGTATGAGCCTTGCTGACTTCATTACAGCAGTGAGGGAGGACAGAACCTTAGCTGGAACATTCTGGTTTTATCTGTAGTATTTCAGTGTACTGGAAACATTTTATTACACAATATAAAACTGGCTGCCTGTTTGGGGTTGGATTTTTGACAGTGGCCATTTGCATTAAAAAGGAGGTGGGGGGCGGGGGGGGAAGTTAAAATAGTTTGAGGTCTAGCTTCTTCAGTAGCGTTCTAGGAACTGATACCAAACACATTCCTTAATGGATTAAGACTAAAATTCAGTAGAAAGTGCACAAATAGCTTGTGGTTATACATTTAACTTCTTCCTAAAAGATGATGGCCAAAAAGTTTTGTCAACTCTGGTAACTGTTCTGCTTTTTTAAGATCCTGGTGGAATTTCAGTCAGGTAAAGTGTTTACCTTTTCCTTCCTCTGTGGCAAGGGTTCCCCTGGCATCTAGTCAGGGATGACAATTGTGAACTTTTCAGTTCTGGTAATGTTGGCCTGGGCTGCTGTGTGTGTTGCACAGTACTGAGCCTGCTGACGTTCCTCAGTGTGGCCAGACTGCAGGTCTGCCTGTTCCCAGGATCTGCCTGGCATGATTTCTGGGCATGGGATCTCTTTGTCCTCTCTGCCCAGAGACAAGAGCTCGTGGCTCAGCTGCTGTTGGCCATGGAAATGGCACTAGCCCTGCTCAGCGCTCCTGTGGCTTGGGTGTGAGGCTGTGAGGGCAACCTGGCTTGCAAGTCACCTCTCTAAGTACAGCAGGCAATTTAAACACAGAAAGGAGCAGCAAGGAAAGGTGTTTTGGATAGCACTGAAACACTGTAGCAGTGTTGGCACTTCTTCCCTTTGCTTTCCTGCTTGGGAGTGCTCAGTCCCCTTGGCTCCTGCTTATAAGTAAGTGCGTTCAACTGGTTATAGTACAGAGGGTGCCCAAGAAAGATTAGTGATCTCTTTATTTGGCTCTTGTTCTCCCCCTGAAGAGGCATGTACAGTACGTGACCAGGGACATGCAGCCCATGGTAGGATCTGAGCTTCTTGGCTGCCTCATAGGTGCCTACTTATAGATGTGATGCCCTGGCCCCACAGGGAGCAAAGTCCCCAGTCATGAGGTAGGGATGTGAAAACTCCTAGGTCCTGTTCCTGCTTCTCCTGCTGCCCTGCTGAGCGTGCAGGCCTTTCTGTGCTCTCTGTCAGTCCAGTTCCTCTGTCTGGGGTAAGGGTGTCAGAGCACTGTGCAACACTTTTTAATTTTTTTTTTTTTTTTAACCGTGTGCTGCAAACCATACCAAGATTTGTGGGCAAAAAGGAAGACTGGATTAAATAAAACCCTGACTCTGTTTTTCCTTGCAGACAGACAATATTAGTTGTCTATATCATGTCTCTCGTGGGAATGATAGTCTACACCTTCACTCTGAGCTTAGGCCACCTCTGGGTGGTCTTTGTGACTGCAGGCATGCTGGGGTAAGTTCACATGCGGGCTGCTTTCCTCTACATGCGAGCTGCTAGGGGGTGAGTGGGGAGGCAGAGATCATGGCGCAGGAGGGACTGGGGAGAGCTGTAACCTGTGTGTGGCTCCTGCGTGGTTTAAGGACAAAACGATCTGCTCTTCCTATCTCTCTCTTGTGTTTCATTAGTCAGGGACATTAGTGTGGCCCTGCTCAGCTGCAGCTGCCCTAAATGTTCCAGGTAATCAAGTGAGAGCATTTGGGAAGCAAGTGGTACCACAGCCCCAGAGATGACCAGTGGGCAGGAGTGAAAAGCATGTGGGCCTGGGTGGCAGTTTGACCATGCTGGGGATGATGCCCCTTAGAGTTACTTGTGGGAGATGCTGCTTTTAATGCCTTGTTCTTGTAGCAATCAGCAGCTCCCTTCTGGCCTGGCTCTGTGCCTTGAGGCTGTGGGCAAAGGTATTTCTGGGTAGGAGGAGGTGCCACGATGAGGGAGTCAGACCACTGCGGATTGTGACAGTGCTAGGGAAAACATCCTGTGCAGTCAGTGAAGCATCCCAAAAAGGATATGGGCTACACTGTGCCTCTTCAGTCTTCCTTCGGACAGCTGCTGAGTCTTCTTTTCTGTGTGTTTCTTTACAGGTTTTTCATGACAGGATACCTTCCCCTGGGCTTTGAGTTTGCTGCAGAGTTGACATACCCAGAATCGGAAGGGACATCATCAGGGCTCCTTAATGTCTCAGCACAGGTAGGTGTTTTCCCTTTGCTTGCCTCTTTATAGGCAGAGAGATTAAATCATAGTTCCCAGCCTTGACTCCTATTTCTTGTACATGATTATTGTAATGTACTGCAGATCTCTGCACCCTGGCACCTGCCTTTTTGAATGATGTTCCTCATGGCATTTCTCTACTGGCACCCATTCAGCTTCTGCTTAGGAAAATCCATTGGGATGCCAGTCATCCTTGCCTTTACCAACATTGCTCCTAACACCCTAGGACCTGGCTTTTCTCCACTGAGAGATGGGATTCCAGCCTTAAGGGTCACCTGTCTTCCCATCAGCTACAAGGAGGTGCCTCTGGATGTGGTTATAACCAAACTTTAGCCTCGCTAGGCCAACTGCTTGGCTTGCCTGTATGCTCTGATACTTTGGTAAAGCTGGGAAGCTGTTCAGGGTGCTTTATAATAACAGCACAGCTTGACACTGCCTTTGTTTGTAGATTTTTGGTATTGCCTTCACCATTGGCCAAGGGCAAATCATGGATCGCTTTGGGACGAGGGCAGGAAACCTCCTTCTTTGTTCCTTCCTGTGCCTGGGGACCATTATGACAGGTAATTAGAATTTTCAATTTATTCAACAATCAACAAATTAAATTGTTCTTCTGCTGTGACTCTTCCCCTTGGGTTTGGCATATGAATTGGAGGGCTTTTGTGCATAGTGGTACCTGCAGGAAAGGGCAGGACCCACACAGCAGTCCCATAGCAATGCTGCTGTGCTTCTTTAAGCATCTAGTCTGTGTTACAAAGAACATCCAACACTTCTTGCTCTGGCTGCTGGCTGGAGTCTCAAAGATGCACCTTCTACATGCTGCAAGTATATAAGGAGTCTGTCCTGCCTGTTTCAGAAGTGCTGCCTGCCTCATCCAGGAGAGTGGTTTCCATTGCTCACCACAATGTGTTCCTGTCTCCTCTGGGGCCTCTGCTGCCCCTTTGAGTCCTGGGGAAATTGATTTGGGCTCTGCATGTTGACTTAACTGCCTTCACATGTCTGTTCCTCCCTCTGTCCCAGCATTCATTAAGGCTGATCTCCGAAGACAGCAGGCCAATTTGGATAATGAACAGACAGTGAGTAAGCTCCCCTTGAATCCCTGCTGTGCCCCTGATAATAGCTCAGGACAACACCCAGCCTCGCTCCTTTCTAGGAACGGGGCTGGCCCTTTGCGTTATGCTTGCAGCTGTGATTCTCTTCTCTTATCCCACTACTTCTTGCCCAGCCTGTGGGGAAGCTCCTTGTTGGCATTTCAGACAGGTGGTTGTAATCCCAGCTCTGCCAGCCACCGGGGCCTTTGTTTGCTTTCTGTTAGGTCATGCAGAATCTGTAGGCTCTGGTCCTCTGGGAATCTGCAGGGCTTCACACATCTTTGTATTGACTAGGGACAGATGTAGGGCAGTGCTGTGCTTGCTTCTCTCCCCTGACAATGCACTGAGCCCTCCAGTGCTTCGCCCTTGTTTAGAGCTGGGTAACTATTCTTCCAGGCCCCTAGGGATGCAGGTTGTTCCTCTTATTCTCTGTCCTCAGCTGCCAAGTGGGGTTCAGTGTACGGAACTGAAGGAAGCTAGGTGGCAAAGCCCGAATGAAGGCTTGAGCAGCCTGGCTCCCCACACTGCGCAGTGCTGCCAACAAGGCTGCTAGTTCATATGTGCACACCAGAGCTTGGGGTATGATGTCCCTGTGGCATGCTGGCGATAAATGCAGCTGTTTGCGTGGGGGAGAGGGCCTCTGGTGAACTAACTGCAGTGGATACTCTTAGAACCTCTCCCAGCAGGGAAAGGGAGGGGACTGGTGGTTGGTTGAGGCTCTCTTCCTTATTGCTCTGGGCTCCTCTTCTAGGATGTTAGCAGAGATGTCCACTCAACGTTCATGAAGCCATCAGTGACCATGACTAGCAAAGCGCATAAGCTCAGTTCTCTGCTGGCTCGAGTCAGCTCTTTTCAGAAGACAGTGCTGCCTTCCTCCAGATAATCTAACCAGTCTGATCTGGAGAGAGACCAGAAGGTCCAAGAAGCAGCTCTGCTCCAACTAGCTGCCCAGGAAGGTGGATTTTCAATTACAAAATATATGGGGTTTTTTATTTTTTATTTATTTTTACTGAACTGTCTGAGCACAGATGCAGAGGGTAGGATAAGTAAAGGGAATTGATGCTGCCTTGAGTAGTTCTTGCACATATAATTCCAGACTAGATGGGGTGGGGAGGGAAGGGCTGTGCAATTTATCTAGTTTGTGTAAAGGAGGCTCCCCTCATTGTCATAACTTAAAAAGAACTCCTGCTTTTTTTTCTGCTCTGAGGCTTACAGCTTTGGCTGGTTTTAGCAGTAGTGAGCGTCATGGTCTATGGGACCAAGTTAGAAGACAGCTGCTCTCCCAGAATCCTGCTGTGAATGGGGCTAACTGGAACACACGTAGCTAAGCTGAGCAGGGGTAAAGACTAGTCTGTTTTGATATATGCTCTGAGGAGGTCATGAGGGACACCCCACCACACCCCCAAATGTGGCCTCCACATGGCTGAACTCACCTGGGTACTTCTCAAGCTCAACAAACAACCCTGAGTGCTCAGCCAGCTGAAGGGGGGCTGAACCTGGTGTTCTGCGCTAACGTGGATGCCTCAGCCAGGGGAGCAGCCAGCTGGGCTTGGGCATTATGCGCTGCCTTTGTGAAGAGCTCTGATGGAGTCAGGTACTGGAGCTTTTCTGCATGGAACAGCTGCCTTACACATGCTTGGGTGACTACTGGTTTCTTCCTTTGCCTGTTCCTCTTATTTCCCTCCCTACTTGCCTCTGTCTTTTCTGGGATGGTGACTTGTGGCTGTTGTTACAGAGACTCCAAGGCAGCAATCAGCTCACGGATTACGGGACTGTAGCTTGTAACCCTAACCCCATCAATTCCCATTCCTGCTCACTAGCTCATACACAAAGGTAGGAGAATCGCACTAATCTGCTTCTCTGAACACTCACGGGTGGCGCAGGCACCAAGCCAATGGCACTTCTGGGGTGACAGCAATGGCTGTAGAGTACTGAGAATCTTTCTGACCTTCTCGGGTGCCCACCTGAGAGGAAAGACAAGACAGCTTTCAAGAACAGAGTGGAGATCCCACCAGACATAGGTCAGACAGGGCCATAGGGATTCAGTTAGGTGCAGCAAGGCAAAGCCAAAGCCTGGTGCTGGAGCAGATGGAGAACGGAATTGTCAGTAAGTTACTGAGGAGAGGAGTTGCAGGTGTTTGGAGACTCTTCTCTGACATTACTTTTACAGTCCAGATTCTTGGCTGGAAGTGATACCAGGAGCCCTGTAGAAGAGTTTGGCTTTGATCACAGCCAGGGCACACGGCCAGCTTCAAGAAGGAAGTTTAAAAACATCTAGCAATAACAGAGTCATTGGGTTGGTGCCTTTTGGTATAAGAATGCCTGAAAATTGTAAAGCTCTGTGCTTGCTGATCTGTGAATCTCAATGGCACTTGACATTTTCTCAGCTGTTGCTCAGGGTGTAACGCTTTATTACTCACTGCCTTCTGCTTTACACTCACTGGCTGATCTGCCAAGTTAATCACGTTACGCTTTGCTTGTCAAGGTGTTCATTGAGTGTGTGTATCACTTAAAGCCACAGCCAACAGGACTAATAGGAAAAAGCAGAGTGAGTCTTTGGGAAAAACAGCGTTAATCCTGCTAAGACTAGAGCGTGTGCTACAGGGAGCGTGAAGCTGCCACACTTTTGTGCAAATGTGAGGAGAAGTCCCATGGGCAGGGAAAGATCCGACTCCAGGCTGAGTGCTTCTGAAGCCGTCTCCATGCTGCAGTCTGTGGCAATTTTAGCAGGGTACACGTGTGATTTTGATTTGGGAGCAAGTAGTTGAGAAGCTGTAGCTGCACGAGCTGGGTGAGCCTGCTTGGGGTATGCTGGTAATTTTTTGATGGCTGAAGTTTATGTCATCACGTTCGTTAGCAGACCTAGTTTGGTACAGTTGCCAGTGTTACCCCAGCTGCAAAATAGACACTGCTGAGGCTCAGGCATATTGCTGCATATGCCCTGTGTCAAAATTGCTTCCATAAAGAAAAAAAGACAGGTCGTTGTAATAGGAGACTGCCTTCTGAAGGGAACAGAAAGCCCAGTATGCAGATCAGACCCACTTCTTGGGGGTCTGCTGCCTCCCTGAGGCCTAGGTTAAAGATCTGAAGAGAAACCTTCCTGCCCTTGTATGGCCCTCAGATTATTATCCATTATTGATTTTTCAGGTGAGCAGTGATGAAGTTGCAACAAGAATTCTGAGGGCAATCAAGAGACTTGAGGGCCTTGGGATGACTGGTTAAGGGATCAAGAGCACAAGTAGTGTTCTCCTCTGTCCTTCCAGTTGCAGGGAATGATGGGGGAAGAAACAGGAAGAGCCAGCAGATCAATACCTGGCTCCGAGCCTGGTGTCACAGGTAGAATTTTGGTTCTTTTGATCATGGGTCGGTTTACGTGACACCAGGCCTGCTGGCAAAAGATGGGGTATACCTGTCTCAAAGCAGGAAAACTATCTTTGCACAGGCGTTAGCAGGGTTCACTGAAAGAGCTTTAAGCTAGATTTGAAAGGGGAAAGGGATGAAACCAGGCTTGCTAGAGGTAAACCTGGGGGAAGCACACCAATGTTTGGGGGATGGTGTGCTAGCAAGGTCCTTTGGTCTGCCATTTCAGTGGAGGCAGGGGATGGAGATCCATGCAGCAGCAGAGACACAAAGGGTTATTGATATGTTAGAAACCGTGGAAGCGCCTGAGAATGGCTGTGTAGCAGTAAGGGCTTCTCCCCCCATGGAGGTGGTGGGATCGATAGCCCAAGTGAAGTGCATCTACACCAATGCACGCAGCACAAGCAACAAACAGGAGGAGCTGGAAGCCGTTGTGCAGCAGGAGAACTATGGTATAGTTGCCATTAAAGAAACATGGTGGGATGACTCATACAACTGGATGTTGCAATGGATGGCTATAAACTCTTCAGAAGGGATAGGTGAGAAAGGAGAGATGGTGGCGTAGCCCTGTATGTCAGGAAGTGTTTTGACTGTCTAGAGCTCAATGATGGTGACATTAGGGTTGAGTGCTTCTGAGTGAGAGTTGGGGGGGAAGGCCGACCAGGCAGATATCATGGTGGGAGTCTGTTGTAGACTACCCAACTGGGATGAAGAGGCAGATGAAATACTCAATAAGCAGCTGGGAGAAGTCTCACAATCGCTAGCCCTTGTTCTCATGGGGGACTTCAACTTACCAGATGTCTGCTGGAAATACCATACAGCAGAGAAGAAACAGTCTAGGAGGTTCCTGGAGTGTGTGGAAGATAACAACTTGGCACAGCTGGTGAGGGAGCCAGCTAGGGAAGGCACCCCGCTGGACCTGCTTTTTGTGAACAGAGGAGGACTTGTGGGCAATGTGGTGGTTGGAGGCTGTCTTGGGCATAGCGATCACAAAATGATAAGTTTTTGATTCTTGGAGAAGTAAGGAGAAGATCAGCAGAACTGCCACCTTGGACTTCCAGAGGTCAGGCTTTGGCCTGTTCAGGAGATTGGCTGACAGAGTCCCTTGGGAGGCAGTCCTGAAGGGCCAAGGGGTCCAGGAAGGCTTCAAGAAGGAAATCTGAAAGGCGCAGGAGCAGGCCATCCTCATGTGCTGAAAGAGGAGCCGGTGGGGAAGAAAACCAGCCTGGCTGAACAGAGAGCACTGGCTGGAACTCAGGGAAAAAAGGAGAGTTTATGACCTTTGGAAGAAGGGGCAGGCAACTCAGGAGGACTACAAGAATGTTGTGAGGTTATGCAGGGAGAAAATTAGAAGGGCCAAAGCCCAACTAGAGCTTAATCTTCACCAAGCCACTTTCAATCAAATTTATTAGCAATCCTGGCTAACTGGGGAGGCCCTAGTTGACTGGAATTCAGCAAATGTGATGCCCATCTGCAAGAAGGGCTGGAAGGAGGGTCCAGGGAGCTACAGGCCTGTCAGCCTGACCTTAGTGCTGGAAAGGTTATGGAGCAGATCATCTTGATTGCCATCACACAGCACGTCCAGGACAACCAGGGGATCAGGCCTAGCCAGCATGGGTTTATGAAAGGCAGGTCCTGCTTGACAAACCCGATCTCTTTCTGTGACAAGGTGATCAGCTTCATGGATGAGCGAAAGGCTGTGGATGTTGTCTACCTAGACTTTAGTAAAGTCTTTGACACAATTTCCCATGGCATTCTCCTGGAGAAACTGGCTGGATTGCTGGGCCCAAATCGTTGTGAATGGAGTTACATCCAGCTGGCAGCCAGTCACAAGTGGTGTTCCCCAGGGCTCAGCGTTGGGGCCAGTGCTGTTTAATATCAATGATCTGGATGAGGGGATCAAGTGCACCCTCAGTAAGTTTACAGATGACACCAGGCTGGGGGGGAGTGTTGAGCTGCTGGAGGGCAGCAAGGCTCTGCAGAGGGGTCTGGGCAGGCTGGACCGATGGGCTGAGGCCAATTGTATGAGTTGCAACAAGGCTCAGTGCCGGGTCCTGCGCTGGGGTCACAGCAACCCCAAGGAATGCTACAGGCTTGGGGCAGAGCGGCTGGAAAGCTGCCTGGGGGGAAAGGACCTGGGGGTGCTGATCAACAGCTGCTGAACATGAGCCAGCAGTGTGCCCAGGTGGCCAAGGCAGCCAACAGCATCGTGGCTTGTGTCAGCAACAGCGTGGCCAGCAGGACCAGGGCAGTGACCATCCCCCAGTGCTCGGCACTGGTGAGGCTGCACCTCGAATCCCGTGTTTGGTTTTGGGCCCCTCGTGACAAGAGGGACATTGAGGGGCTGGAGTGTGTCCAGAGATGGGCAACGGCGCTGGGGAAGGGGCTGGAGCACCAGTCCTGTGAGGGGCAGCTGAGGGAACTGGGGGTGTTCAGCCTGGAGAACAGGAGGCTGAGGGGGGACCTGATGGCTCCCTACAGCTGCCTGACAGGGGCTGTGGGCAGGTGGGGGTCGGTCTCTTCTCCCAAGTAACAAGTGACAGGACAAGAGGAAACAGCCCCAAGTTGCACCAGGGGAGGGTCAGATCGGATATTAGGAAAAATTTCTCCACTGAAAGGGTGGTCAGGCACTGGGACAGGCTGCCCAGGGAGGTGGTTGTGTCACCATCCCTGGAGGTGTTTAGAAGACATGCAGATGTGGCACTTAGGGACATGGTTTAGTGGTGGACTTGACAGTGCTGGGTTAATGGTTGGACTGGGTGATCTTAAAGGTCTTTTCCAACCTAAACGATTCTATGATTCCCAGGGCAGCATTCTCGTATACAGTCTTTGCCAGAGCTGTAAGAACAAGTCCGATTTTATTGCTTGGTTTTGAAGTGATGAGTGCATGACAGCTAAGAACCATAGAATGCCAGGGAGCTTGGGAGACTGGCATCATGATTTTGCCCTTTATCAGAGTTCAGAAAAGATACTGAGGCCATTTTCCCTACTTGGTGTTTTTGTTTATCTCATGTATGGATTGATGCTGTACGTGCAGGCTAGTGTCTAGGGCAGATTTGAAAGGGGGGGGGGGGAGGGTATGTGTCCTGTACATTACTGTTTCTTAACATTTTAAATAAAATACAAGTCAGAGATGTAAAGAAATGTTTTAGGCACTACAGTACCTTCTTCCATCCCTCCTGCTTTCTCCATTCTTCTGGCTCCTCCCAGTGGTCTCTGTTGACCTTGCCAGTGAAGACTTGCAGCCCCCTTTACAGGGACGGCGGGCAGGGCTTTGAGTATTCACACCCAGCCTAGCTTTCAGCGTGTGGGCTTCTTTACCAGCACATCTCCAGACTTGTGAGAGATGCTCCAGTGAGAACTGGCAGCTTTAAATTATTTGCAGAATTTAGACTTACTAGTAAAGACACCTGTTAGAAAAAACGACTTCTGGGCTTTTTCAGTAGAACAGTTCTGGACCTGGCCCCTGTGCTGGAGGAGTTATTTGCAGATGAAAATAGCACTGGAGAAGAGGTCAGAGTTTGGCCTGTAAAATATATAAAGAAAATTCTTTGCCTGGCATCTAAACTGCCACTCCAGTTATTTCCACATTTTTTAGGAGATACAGAGATTCCTCTTTTCTTATTGTATTTTTGGTCTCTACTGCTTTGGTGACATGTTTGAGGAGGCAAGCTGCAGGCAGTGACTAATGAAATGTCTCAGATGTCTTTCCATGATGAGACAGCCACTGGTGTGGAAAATACTGCACTTTTTCTGGCGGGGGGAAATTTTGTCTCTTGTTCTCTGCTATAAGGAACCCACTTTCATGTTCTTTATTTTAGCCTTCAGCAGAGGAGGAAGATTTAGGGTGTCTCAGGCAAGTCAGCAGGACCCTTTTTCTAGAGCTTCAGCAGATTCCTACCACTGTGACACTCTAGGTTAGACTTTACATTATCCCCAGTCTCAGCTGTTACAAATTTACCTGGACTTATCTCCCCATGCAGCCCATCACACTGACGCCACTCCATCAGTTGGTAAGACTAGCCAGCCCAATTGCTGTTGTAAGCTGTTGAGCCGAGTGATGTGGCCAGAGCTGTGGAACCAGGCAATGCGGTGAAGCAATAGCAGTGGTAGCCCCCAGCATGCTGATATGCAAGCAGGTGGCTGTGACCAGTGGACAGATCAGCTTGTGACATGTGTAATGAGAGCAGCAATTGCTGGGTCCCTAGATTTTACATGTATGTGGTGTAGGATCTCTGGTTGTTTGTGATACAGCTGTACGGGGCTTTTACTCTTCCAAAGGTTGGCGTTGATGGGCAACAGAACTGTCCACCCATAGAAATTACTGAAGATGAGACATGGAAGCTGAGGCAGAATGTGGGAAGGAAGCAGAGAGAAGGGACAATAAAATTGGTACAAGGTAATTGCAGGAGGGCAGGGCAGATGTGACATTGGCTTTTATGGGGAGTACACCCCCATGGTGTAGGTACAGGGAAGAGCAGGCAGGAGAACATTATTGTCCTGTGGAATTACTTGGCCTAAGGTTGATCCACATTGGCACTTTGAGGGTTCCATGTGGTAGCTGGAGCCCAGCTCTGCTGCAGGAGTTCCCCAGAAATGATATGTCCCTGCCAAAGTGAACCCAAGACCCTGGGAAGTGACCCAGAGTTCAGCACCCAGGCTGCTGTGCCACGGCTCCTGCCAGCGGTGGTGGTGGTGGCGGTGATGCCAGTGCAGGGAACACACGCAGCAGAGTTGGAGCATGCTGCTGCCCAGCTCCTTCTGCCTCTCAGGTTCTGTCCTTTCTTAAGTGGTGCTGTGCGAGGCAGTCATGGCCAGTGAGGGATCTGAGCCTCATGTGCTTGGTACTGTATCCCCAGAAAATAAGCAGCCATCACTGAACCAGTGCTTAGCTGCACTTTCAGACAGAACTGCCCATGCAAAAAAGAGCTTCAGGCACTCTAGTGCATTGTTTGTCCAGGTTTTCCCCAAACTCCTGTGTTTAAGAGTGGCTTGTTAGGAGTCCAAATGCTTTTTTGAAAAGGATCATTAACAGACAGTCCTTCAGAGACCCTGAATGTGTTTGTTATCCTGAACTGGAAATGTAGATAGGACTGGTGTTGCTGGGTCTTGGCATCTGGTGCCGTTCCAAGCATCAAGTGTACCACTGTCCTTTCAGTAGTAAGGCATTAAAAAATAATTTTCTAATGTGTCAGAGTTGATTCCTCTTCCTCTGATTGCAAGAGTTTTTCTTCTTGCAATATATTCAGTCACCTAAGCTAGGCATCAGCTGCAGATTTTTTTTGACAGGAAACGCAATCAGGTCAGCTTTGGCCCTCCAATGTCAGCTTTAGCTAGTAGCAAACTTACGGGGATCACATGATGATCAAAAATAGAGATCGAGTGAAGACTTTCTCTGAAAAAACAAATGTGCCTTTGCCCATCGTGTTTACAACCTTGGTATTGCAGCCATGAAATCCTGCAAGGGAGAAGGGCTTAAAAGTATGGACAAATGTGAAACTAATTAGCTTGGTGTCATTGTCCAAGCTGAATGAAGTGCTGAAAGAAAATAAACATTTGCAGTGAATCACAGTGTGGATCTAAACAAATTCTTTCAGTTTTAGTAATAATCTGTAGTGATTCCTTACTAAATGAATGATGGGGGAATTTTTTTGTCTTAAAGCTGGGGTTGTACTCTTGACACCATCACTGCCAAGTCTGCAGAGTTCGGCATGGACCTGCTTTTCTAAAGGGCTTTTGCCATAGCGGCTGGGCCAGGCTCTTTCACTCTCTCCTGTCAAAGTGTTTCTTTGTGCAGGCAATCATGATAGCTGCATGCGTCAACTAAGTGTGCAGCTGCACGCACCGTTTTTCCTGTTGCTTTGCACTCCTGCCTTTTAGAGATCAGTCCGTGAGTGATTATGGTTTTTAAATTTGCTTTGCAACTAGTATGATCCCTGAGAGTGCCTTTATTTCCAGAAGTAGCTGGTCAGTGGATTTGTCTTTAGATAAAGAATTTTCTATACTCTGCCCTGAGTGGAACTGGTCAGATGCAGGGAAGATTGTTGCTGCAGTTATGTCTGCTGTGAAATTCCCAAGATTCCCATCACCACCCTCGTTTAAACATACCCCAGCCCTGCTATAAACAAGTGAGAGACACTCACCCTGTACCCTGGCTGGTAGCCAGGGATAGCGGGCGCTCTGGTTGGAGACAGAAGGGAAGCACAGAAAATAGTGTCAAGTCGTGAATCATCTCAGTGAGGACTGACAGCCACCATCAACAAAACCAGACAAACCTGGGATCGCTGCTTAATAAGCAGTTTATTTCTCGTTGAAGTTCCAGTGTGCAGGCGAGCTGGAAAAGCAGCAAAACACTGATGGGAAGCAGCTGCCTGTGCTCCATGCATGTAGGGCAGCTCCTCGCCATGTCCTGTCGCAGCAAGGTACCTGTAGGGCTGTGGATGTAGTGTATGGGCCTCTCAGCTGTTTCTGGCCGATGTCATAAGGTGACAAAGCCTGTGTAATCATGCTGTTTATCATGGGGCCCTTCTGCCAACTTTTGAACATGCTGGACAGTTTCAACCAAATTTAAGAGGAGAGTAGAATTTTCCAAGATTGTTACGTTTCTACAGGTTTTGTGATGCTCTGCAGGTGGACAGAAGAATCGGGCCCAGTTCAGCGCCGTGCCTGAGGCATGGAGAGTGCAGCTGGTATGGACCCTGGTCTGGCAGCCGTGACCCCTCTGTGCAGGGCACATGCATTGGTACAGCAGCCAGCGCACACACACATCAGGACTAGCCAGAGCAGGGGATGGGAAGAGGCGTGAAGAGAAAGCTGGAATTAATGCAGCGCGGGAGGGGCGTACAAAGGCAAGAGACACCAATGTGGAAATTGGCTCACCCACCGCTTTCTTGTGTTCCAAGATCCTTATCCAGACTGGCTTGTGCCTCTTGATTCTGGAAAGAAATCTACAGTCTGTGCTCGTAAGTGAAGATTTAGATACACCTCTGTAGCTTCACGCACTGAGTGTGAGACTCACTTGGTTGCCTGCAGCCTAAGCTCCTCTTTAACTGGGTGTGAAGCTAGAAAATGGTGCCTCCATCCTGGGGGACTCTGCGGGGGTTTAGGTGCAGCCCACCAGCTCTTGGCAAGTTTTCAAGGTGTCATGGCTTCTTTCCTTGGGAAGTTGTTGCTGCCTGTTCTATATGTGCTATAACCCTTTTCCTCAAGTGTATGGGAAAACAAAGCCTAGAGGGGTGCTACATGGCAGGTGAAGTTTTCCTTGGGTATTGCCTGTGCAGAAAGTTCACGGGCCCACAGCCTTATGTATTTGTTTGTTTTTGTTTTTGCATAAACAACCTCATACCCAAGCAGGAATCATAGTTTTTGCCTTATGGAGTACCTTACCACATTACTCTGGAAGGGCTGTAGCTCTGTTTTGCAAGGTATCTCCTGCTGTACAACTGATGCCAGTGGATCCTCGTGATTAACTACACACCCTGGGGGTTCCTCCTTCATCTGTGCCACACTGCAGCGCTTCTCATATGGGCTAATTTGCTGGGTTGTCCATGTGCTCTGTGATTCTGGGGTCACCTTGACCAGCCACTCTCCTCTCCATTTGAATCGGGAGCGCATGGCTTCTTGTCTGTGGCTGGAGGGTGCAGCCAGCCCCCTCTGGTCGCCATGCCCCCTGCTCCTGCAAGGTTATACAAGGAAAACTGAAACTTTCTTGCCAGAGGCGGGGGAGCAAATTCAGTCTCCAGCAGACCTGGAACAACGAACAGCTTGGAGAAGGTGTGCTTCCAGGACACGTGCCAGCACTGAACCAGCACCAGTGGCAGGTTTACAGAAATGCCACAGGCAAAACGAGAGCTCTGGTAATGCACAGGCTCCCCAGGTTTGACAGGCAATCATCCAGCCTCACCTCTTGTATAAGACTGGCCCCTTCATTTCTTGTAGTTACCCCTGTCCCACACCCAATAATACGTGCTTGCCAGCAGTGCTTTTGGGAAGTTAACTAGCCTCAGTGCAGAATCAAATGGAGACAGGGAATCTACCATGTCCGTGGGTTGATCAGCCACACTCTACAAAACAGTGTTTTATTTCTAATCAGAAATTGCCTGGTTATGGCATCTGGCTGTGGTTCTTATTCTTCCTTTCTTCAGGAGATTAAAGACTTTTTGATTTTTTTTAAAGATTTTTGAGTGCCCCATGTTTACTTCCTGGGATTACAGTGGGATAAAGGCACTTTCTTCTGTTGCAGAGGCTAAACAGGCTGAGTTTACTGTGGGGCAAATAATGCAACTCTCAGCATTGGAGCCTCTCTTCCCCCTCCATCCCCCAGTGGTCAACATCCCTTTTAAAGCAGGGAAGTAATGCTTTTTACCAGTGCTGTACACTGGTGTTGCGTACCTTCCTTTACCCCTAGCCACCATGCCCGTGTCTGAGTATCTACTGTGAGGACTCAGGCTGGATTTTAACCCATGTTCCCAAAGGGAAGTGCTTCGAGCCATTTTATATGATGCAAGGTGCATGTTGAATCAGAGAGGGACAAAGCCAGCAGTAACTGAAATTTTTTTCTGAGTTGTAAGGGCGAAAAGGAATTAATCACTACAGGGAAATGGGTTCTTTTGTCTACACAGAGGGTGGGAGAGAGAGAAAAGAGAGTTCTTTAGAACAGGGAAAGGAAAGAAAAGTCCTTGCAGTATCCCTGTCAGTACCAAAATAAATCTTTGAAGAGAGAGAGGGGAAACAATAGCCGCAGAAAGCTGCCAGAGCGATGGCAGAGCAGAGCCTTAGGAGCAGATCTCTTCCTGACTAAAGGCTGCCAGCTCTGGACCTTTGTGGTTAGTTTGCTTTGGTGAACCCGGTAACCACTGGCATGTGCTTGTCTTTCTCATCTGTGGACTGCTTGCTAAACAGGCAGAGTGGTGATACTGAGGGCAATATCCTAGCAGGAATGTAGCTGAGCTATTGGATCAAATACTGGATTTGAACCAAACCAGTCCTGTTTTGGAGCAACTAAACTGTCCGGTGGGCTGGAAAAATCTCTGGGGAACCTTGACCAAGGTTGCTAGAGAGCAAAGTAGTGGAGAGTTTCCATCCAAAAAGAATCCAGGCAACATCTCCTTACAGTAAACAGAAGAAAGCCTTGCAGTTTTGTGATCCTTAAGCATAATGGGGAGTGGATGAGGCTGCCGGGAGCAGGCTGACAGCCCTGGGAGGTTTTGTACTGACAGAGCACATCTGTAGAGGAGAGCTGCCAGGCTGTCATGCAAACCCACCGGGGGACCATCTCACACTTTAAGCACATGCTGTCTGCATCTCCGGGGCTCCTCACACCTTCCTGGACATGACTTCAGGCAGGGAAGCAGGTCAAATCATCGGCATTATTAACAGCAAATCTGACATCTGGGCTGGCCAGTGGAACAGCCCAGGCATTTGGTTTGTTTATTTTTCTTCTGCCTTTGGCGCTTTTGCTCTTTACAGAAGGTGGCCTGAGTGCGTTGCTAACACACCACTTGGAGTAAGCACTAAACGAAACTCCCACTATTTTGAGGAACCCAGCTCGGGCATTGTTTAAATAACTGCTGCTTTTTTGTGATTCTTGGACAAATTGAAACTAAAACCTTTCCCTGACACACTGTTTTTGTCTGTTGTGCTGGTAGGCTGCTCTGTGACTGCAAATCCCCAGCATACTGATGTACCCTGATTCTGCTCTCACTTGGCCTAACTTGACACTCTGGAGTAATTTCACTAATGTCAGTGGAGATATTTCCTCTTTATGCTGGCGCAGAGCTAGTTTGGATGTGAGCCCCCACCGTACACAGAGGAGAGTCACAGCTCTCCCCTGCTGCAGCTAGCAAGATCTGTGCAACAGAAATGAACTTGCTGGAGTGCAGAATGGGAGCACATAACTGCTGGAGACTAGGGAGAGCAGCTCTCCTTCCTCTGGCTTGCAAGTGACTTTGCCAAGAGCAGTATTTCAGCTGGGGGATGTTGATTTCCCCAGTACTTGCTCTACAGCATTAGGGAGATGGACCTTTGCATTGACCATGGCCTGTTTGGAGATACTTTTCAGAGCTACCCATTCTCCTCCTTCCTCCCTCTACTTCCACACCCACCTGTCAGCATCCTTGTGCCTGGCATCATGAGCCGCTTGCTTATGATTGCATGAGCCGCTTGCATTCGGCCTTAAAAATGATGGGGCTCGGAGTGTTAGACTCTTTGGAGCAATTAGAGTCTATTTTTAGCTGGGCTGCTTTTAAGAGGAGTTGAGCAGGTGTAGGTACAGTGTTCGGGGATGAAGTCTTGGGGGCTTGTGACTGCTGAGATGCTGAGCAGGACTCTGGTGAGTCCGGCAATGGGAGGTTCACTGGTCCCTCCGGGGGTGTTGCAGGGAGGGGGCTGGAGTGGGTGTAGCTGGTGATATGTATAGGCAGCCAAAACCTGGTGTTGTAATGTCTGAGACGCTCTTGAGTTTGGAAAAGGCCCCGATGATATCACCCTGCAGAACTGTTAACGGCAGAGTGCAGGAAAGGAAATGTTCACAAGTCCTTTCCAAATCTGTAAAGCAGAGGAGTTAATGCTCCCTCTTCCCATCCCTGTTGCTCTGCTTGGAAATGGCTTTCGTTCACCGCCAGGCATCAAAAGGGATGGTTCTTTCTCTGTTTTGTCCTCCTTGCTGCTGCCATCTCTCTACAACATGTAGTGGAGAGTGCTGAGGGCAGAGAGTGTGAGAGCAGTGGCTCTTCTGCACGAACTCCCTGCGAGGACACTGAACTGCTTAATCTACTTCCAGAAGAGATAAACAAGCAATGGTGCTTCCAGTGCTGCCACATAACACGCAAAAAAGAGATTAAGTTTTGCAGGAGCTCTCCCATGCTACTTCTCCTTTGCGGCTGCTCTCTCTGTGCAGCTCTCCATACCCCCCAGCTGCCCTGCACGACCACCAGCCCCCACTGGAGCCCCTTCCAAGACCTGCACTGGACGTCTCCTGGACTGCAAGACCTTCCCTGTTCATTGTGACTGTGGCCAGCACAGCGCATCCCCACCTGCTTAAGAAAGCATCTCTTTTCTGGAGGTGGGGGATGTTTGCTAATCAGTACAGAGATTGCTTAGTTGCTCTCAGCTCTGCTTTTTTAATGTGATCCATCCACTGTCGCAGGATCTTTGGAGGGTGGGAAGGAGAAGCCCATAGCTGGAGCCAGTTAATGTGTATTAAGTGAGCAATACCCTGCACGGCACAAGGAGAGTCAAGAATGATGTCAGCCAGTGACTGCCTGAACGAGGCAATTATCTTTGTGATTTTTCTCAAACGAAAAGGTAGAGAATGTATGAGAAATAGTTCTCAACAGAGCTTCATGCAAAAAGACTTGCAGACCGACAGGGCTGATGTGTTGTACTGAGAACAAGTGGAAGTAGGGCCTGTTAGCTGCTTTGGCAGGGGGAATTTTCTCTTTTAACCAGCTGCTCATTGCCAATGCATAGAGTCTTGCTTTTCCCCTTCCCTAGCGCTCAGCATGGACTGGTCCTCCTTCCACCATCTGTGATGGATGAGATCAGTCTGGATCTCCCGCCCTCCTGCTTGCAAAAGAGCCAATGTCATGGGCAATTCGAGGAAGGGGCAAAACAGATAACAACCCTTCAGTATGGCTTTCACAAAACCTCATGACCTAGACTCACTGATTCTAGCATGGACTCTTGGCTTTCAGACTGGCTGAAAAAGGACCGTGATAATTTGTTTATGCTTGTGAGCATCAGCTTGGTAGCAAGCATGGTCCTACCATTATGGAAACAGAAAGATAAGAGATGGACTTGCCTTTCCAATAACTTTCACTGATTTTTGGAGTGCAGCCCAAAGGACAGCAGTGGGGAGCAGGCCAGGTGGGGGGTTGTGTTGTGTTATGGCTGCAGGTAGGGTCAGCGGGATTTTCCTCTCTGAGGAGGGGAGGGAGAATCTTTCTCGAACAGTTTGCCAGATACTGTGATCTGAATTGGGGGTAATTGGAGCTGTTGACAGACAGCGGAGATAGACTGAGCATAGTGCTAACCAGTTTAGCCAAAAGATGACTAAAGTGGGGGAAGCATTGTTGTCTCCAAACATCTGTGAGGGGATGGGGATTACGTTAACAAAGGAGAAAATTTAGACTGAGCATCAGGAAAGTACTTCCTAGAAATGAACCATGTCTCCCCAGAGAGGGGGTGGGAGTCCCATATCTGGCAAGATGGGAACAGCAATAAGTAATAAGAAATCTGATTACTTGCCATGTAATGATAACAAATAGTGTAAAATGAGTCTTGATAAAGAGCTAGAGTTCTCTGATAGCAACCAAATGCACAAGCCAGACGATGAGCAGAGTGGGACTTGGGGGTTTTTCTGATGCTGGTAGGGTGCGCCTGAGAGTTCTGCTGACTTCCTTGAGCCTGCATTTCGGCTTTTGTTCACTCAATACTTCAGAGTGGGAGTAAGTTCAATTCCTGGGCCCCTTCTTTGAGGTTTTTCATTTGAAGGAGGAATCTGGTACAGCAATGATCGATTTGTGCTTTCTTTGCTGGCAATGGGATCCCAGAGACCCATACACCCTGCCCTGCCTTGCCCCCAGCTTTATTTCACTCCCATCCTGTTTGCAGTGGAAGGATCTCCCAGCAAAGAATGCAGAAAGGCAAGTGTATGTTTTGGTTGGGGGCTGTTCTGTGATATGATGCAAGGGCTGGAATGGGGTCTTAAATGGACAGCCACATCCAGAATTATGTGAGAAGCATCTCCTCTGAGATGTGGCCGAGACCCTAGACATCCTGGCCAAAGGGAGCCCTGCTGACAGAGCAGGCAGAGCTGTAGGTGAGAGGAACAACTGGGTCTATGGGCCCAAGTGAGCCCCAGACACCCAAATTACAGGGCCAAGCCCCAAGGTTCTTCTGCAGCTAGTTTCTTGGAAAAGGACTAGTAACAATCTCCTATTTATACACCACTCACAAAGGTGGGGTTAAGCCCAGGGCTCTTTAGTGGTTTGGGGCTTTTGGTTTTGGTGAATGATGAGTCCTTCATGTGCTTTGGTAACCCTGGAGCAAGATGGCAGCATTTTGTCTTCTTTACAGACTTGAAGCCTTGGTTTTGTTTAACATGGGCCGTAGTGCCAGCCCTGGAGCGTTAAAATATGAAAGGGAAATGCCCTTTGCTTGCACCCTTGCCCGGTTGGTCTGCCATGATTATGTCCTAAATGGTAGTCATAAGAGGGAAAATATGACTGAGAGGGTACTGGGAGAACTGTGCCAGTCCTGTGCATCACCTGCCCCACCAGTGGAAGAGGAAATGGGTGACTCAGGGCCTGGGAGCACAGAGGGGCAGGAGGGAGGTGGCAGCTGCCTTACAGGGTCCCGGCTGAGAGTGGCTGAATGCTACCCACGGGGGTCAGCCTCTGTCCCCCAGCAAGCTCTGCGAGGGCTGAGGAGAGGACTTTCCGGCTCTGCCTTACAGCAGCCCCACCTCATGATAATGTCAGACCAGAGGCAGTTGACCATGTGAATGTGAAACACAAGCAACCGTGGGGAAGAAAGGCAAGAAAAGGGGCTGGCAGTTGAAGTCACTTTTTTATCCTGGAGCAGGTTTGCTGGAGTACATCCACAGCTGCACAAGGGGTCCTCTCACGGTCTATAGGAAAGCAAGCACAAAGGGATCGTAAATGATAAGAATCAGACACTTCAGCCAGATTAACAAGACCATTGTCCACAGTTCTTCCCAAATAGGCTGCATAGTTTCGGAGACACTTCCTCTCCCCCTTGTCCTGCTGTCTTCACCCAGAGACCAGACCCCCACTGTGCTCCAGCCAGGTGCTTGTTAAACTTGTGCAGAGCTTGCAGGAGCTGAGTGTAGAGGGGAAAGGTTGAAGAGTGGCTGCTGGCTGGGGTGTGGTGGCCAGCCTGGGCAGGAGCACAGCATGCTTTCTTGGAGATCCAGCTGGGAGATCATGGACCTGCTCCCCCAGGCTCCTATGGGATGGCTGAAAACTGTGTGTTGCTTATAGGGGCTTCCAAGGATGCTTCCAGCCTGCCTTGATGTGTAAACCATACCTCCTCTCCCTCCACAGCCCTTCCTCAGCTGAAGGCTCTTTCTGTTCTCTGTGCTGTGAGGGGTTCAGCTCCCTGTGCCCTCGAGGCTGAAAGGACAGAAGTAATACCCAGTGCACGTGGGTCTGTTCTCCATCGTAAGAACCCACATGACTCACCCATAGCCAACTCAGTACCTGGAAATGGATCAAGAAGAGTGGCCCATCATGGGACAGAGCCAGCCTGCAATGGCAGTGTGCCTCCAGTGGAAAATGGGTGGTCATCTTTTCTCCCAGATGCTACCGATAGGCGAAGGGAGTCCCAACTGGCAGCATGCACACCATGTTCAATTTGAAAGGACCTCAGTTGTGTGAAACCCATTAGCAATGTCACCTGTCACTTCTGTCTGGCTTGTGGATGGCCTGGCAGAGAGCTGACCAGCCGTCCCATTCCCACCAGCCCCACCTCTCTTTTGTGACAGGGGTACCTAAACCAAGCAAGCATGGGTAGCCCTGACCTTACCTGTACTGAAACGGCTCCCACATCTGGCTGCTGAGCTGGTGACACTGCTCAGAATTCTGTGTCCCGCAGCAGGAGGCCAAACTGATCTTGTCACAGGAAGAAGAACCACCACAGCCAGCCTGGCCCTGCACACCTTGACCCTTCCTGCAGCACCAGCCAGCCTGGCTTTGCAGACCACTGATGGAGGCAAGCACTGGGGGAATGGTCATCCCCCCACGCTCCCCTAGCTCTGTTGCTAGAGCCTGGCCTGGTTTGGAGGCTGGGTACTAAAATGTCTAAGGAATGAATGGAGATTCCCATAAGGCTAATACTGGGAATGATCTGGAGTGCAAATTTCCCCTGTCCCTCCCTAAAGCAGACCTGCCCTGGGCACCATGAGGGCCATGGAGAAGTTAATTCTGCAGCTGGGGAGACATCTGCGATTTGGCGAGGACAGGTTCTTTCCACAGAGGCTGTTAATTCTGCATGACCTAATCTGTGTTTGCTGCTTCTCTGCACTGAGTCACACTGCACACGGTCCTTTGGTCACTGTGACAGACTGCAGGACTTCACAGTGGCCTTTTGCTCTTCCTAGAGAGGGTGACTCTCTTTGACTTGGCTGTCATGTGCCGTTTGACACTTTCCATTTATGTGTAATAGGATCACCACGATCTGCAGCAATGGAGGTTGTCATCCTAAGGTCTTCTCAGCAACAAGCAATACATTAGCTGGCTGGGAGTCGTACTGGTCCAGAATGATGCCTGTATGAAAAACTTACCCAACGGAGCCATTGGCAGCTCTTAGGATTTGAAAACCTCAGAGAGACACAGCCATTAGTGTGGGGCAGCCTGACTTGTCAAGGTAAAGCTTTACAGAGCTGGGTGGAGGGGGATAAAAACTTGATATAAAAATAAAAGCAGAAGCTGATCATTCATTGCAAGGTGAGTGCTGCCTTCCTCATCAGCCTGCCCAGCACCCATGGAAAAGCTGTTGCCATCAGTAAACCCAGCCCCTTGACCAGGGGACTCTCTACCCTACCCTGCACCTACTGGGGCCGCTGAGCCCTGAGACTGTGCAGATTCCCAAGCTGCAAGCGCTGGGCCATGGGTACCAGATTAGCTCTTTTTATTTCCTTTCATTTAGCAGGATCCTGCAGAGCTGGGCAGCTGCCAGTCAGTCTGTCAAGACATGAACTATTTTGGGAATTTTTATGATGGAACAATATTTTTTCGGTAAACAAACGGAAAGCTGTTAAACAGGGACCTTCACCTCACAGCTCCTGGTTCAGCTCCCTCACTGCTGCGATGCCACAGTGACTGTACTGTCCACTCTGCAGAGCTCCCTTCATGGCTCCAGCAGGGGCAAAACAAATAGTAGCTTTTTTTTTCCCCTTTTCATGAACTCCTCAACACAAAACAAAACAAACAAACAAAAAAAAGGGAAGAAAAAGAGTAATTTTGGTTTAAGCAGCAGAAACATTTTCTTGGTGGACTTAACCCCTCACACGCCTGAGGGCAAGCTGTATATTGGCTCTGTGTACCGTTTTGTCTGAATATGCAGCATCTAGCCACATCCCAGGCT
>JAVJGI010000063.1:64781555-64792865 GCA_035590275.1 Ibycter americanus
ACGCCTGAGGGCAAGCTGTATATTGGCTCTGTGTACCGTTTTGTCTGAATATGCAGCATCTAGCCACATCCCAGGCTGGATTTCCTCAGGGCTGAATACAAATCCAACCAGCAGTGACACAGGGCTGGCTGTGCACAAAAGGAAGACTTCCTTTTTCTCAGTGTCTGTTAATAGGAAGCCCTGATGGAGTCATAGAGTGCACAGAGCAAGGCATTTGTATGGAAGAATTGAGCAGGGAAAGGGAAGGCAGAAACATTTCCCACTCTAAAATGGAGGTTCTGCATTTCTCAAGGAAAAACCCATAAGGGGCCAGCGAGTCCTTCTTGCTGCCATAGGCTAAAAGTGGTTTTGCAATTCCTATGTATTGGTGGCAGCGGAGAATCCAATCTCACATGGGATGTTTCTGCCCCAGCCTTTGGGGGAACTGATTGATGGCTATAAATTGGAATGAGCCAAGACATTTGTCCACTCCACACATGCTTCATCCACGTCACAAAGGCGGTTTGTGGTTTTCCTCAGTTCCTGGAAAGTCCAGTCCAGCTTGTACAACTGTGCTGGCTCACAGGGGTTGTACTGGCAGCCTGTTAACTCCAGAGCATGCAGATCACTGAAGCGTCCCAAGGGATGATGTTCTGCTTCTCTCCTCTGCCCCTTGTCCCACTGTCAAACTCATCAAGAAGTTGTAGTTTGCCCCACTGGAAACTCACACAATGGGATCTTTTGCTTGCCCCATCCTGATTCTGCCTTGGAATATCTCCTGTAACTCATTAACTGTTCTCACTCTGAGACTCTGCTACTAATGACTTTTTCAGAGGAGCCTTCGGTAAAGTCGCTTGTGAGCAACTGCACCTTCTCCCTGGCCAGCTGTCTTCTCTTCTCTGTGGGTAGTTGCAAGCCTTGCACTTTTCTCTGTCATCCTCCAGTTTCTTGGGTTTCTTCTGTTTGCTTTTGCAGTCTCAGCAGGTTGGCTCTGGCACCTCTTTCCCTTACCCTTCTCCATTTCACTCTTGACACTTCCCACGTCCATTTGTACGCATGACCCTCTTCTCACCCACAGGTCTTCAGCATCCTTCCAGAGCAGCTTCCTCACCCTGCTGTTGCTTCTCTTCCTGCCCTCTGCCCAGTGGCTTTCCTCAGCCCTGTGATCTGCTCTCTGCCGTGTAGGAGCAGAACTCACCTGGCCCCACTGTGGGAGCGCCTGTGCTGTACGTTAGGGTTGAGAGTCCCAGAAGTGCTGGGAGGACATAGGGTGAGCATCTCAGGAACTGCAGCAGTGGTGCTGTGGGAGAGAGGCACACCAGTCCTCAAGCTCCCTGGGAATGATGCAATGATGCAGAATTTAAGGCATCCCCATTCTGCAGGTGGATGTACAGGGACTGATGTACTCAGGTCTTTTTGGATCCCAAGTCTGCATTTTAAACAGACACTTAAGCTGTCAAAATCCCTGCAGTTCATATCTCCTGTGATTGCAGCTTCTGTCTTCTGTTACTGCAGTTCCACTCTTACCTCCTCTTCTTGGTTTGGCTTCCCCTCTTTATTCAATAACTTCCTCACTCTTCATTGCACCCCACATTTTAGCCCCATTAATTGAACTTACGTGCTTAGCTGGCCCACCTGCCCCACAGGGAACATACTCCATCCCCAGTAAATAGCCCAGCTCTCCTCCTTTTTATCTTTTTCTCCTGAACTGGTTGTGCTTTTCTGCAGGGCATTATCTCTTTAGCACTTAGTGGCTTACCCAACTCAGTGTCACTTGTGCCTATCACTCCTGTTCCTCCTGCTCAGCCTCATTCCTCCCCTAAAGAAGGCTTCTCTTTCTGCTGCAGTTTTATTCCTCCGTCTTTTATCCACCTTGGTCCCTCCCAGGTCCAGCTGCATTTTGTTTTCTATATGAGCCCAGGAGCTATGCTCCAGAAGGATCACCACACTGGAGGGAGGACAATCCTACAGCAAGTCATGCCAGTATCATGTGTTCTGCTTTTGCTTACCTTATGTCTCTCTTGGCCTCAGCCTACAGTTGTCCAGCTCTGTCTTCTTGTCAGGCTGTCAGAGCCAGCTTTACCATTCCCTGCTTGGGCCTGAGCACTTGTCACAGGGAGGTGCAGCAGAATACATGGGTTTTGTCCCAGCAACTTCTCTGCTGTGACCTGGCCACAACCACTTGTAGCTCTACGCACTGGGCACCACAAAGACCCTTTGCATCTCTGGTTTTTATGGCTGTTCCTTCAGTCAGGTTGCAGATAAATGCCCCCACAAAGCTGGAAGGCAGTTTAGCCCCTCTGTGGCTGTGGCAACACCAGCTGGACTACAGGGTCACTAGTTGGGGCCCTCCCACAAGGGTGCCTTGTACTTGAGAGGAGCAGGGAAGAGGTCTCGAATGGTGACACTGGCAAAACCAGTGCTCTGGACAAGAGCTCAGAGCCCTGCCTCATCTTTGCTCAGTCTCCCTGTGCCTCCATGAAGGACCTTCTTTCTCTCAGCTTCCAACCTGCAGGCATCTCCTGGTCCTCTGTTGTTTATGATACTGCAATTTGTTGCCTTGGAAATAAGTGCTGTTTTATCCCAAACAGAGCCTACAGTTTCACAGCGCAATCAAGCGAGAGGAGCAGATGGTTTCCCCCATCTCTTCTGTTGTATTTCCCATTATCCTCATCCATAGTCGGATGACAGGAATCTGTGATTCAGTGCAAGTATCTGTGGCCCGGCTGTATCTACCCATGTAAGCTGGGGAGCCATGTTTCTGCTGGGATGACATGCCTTTGTGTCATGCATCACGATTTTGGCTTCCTGCAAACGGAACTTGACCAAAAGCCTGAAATAAACAACTTCTTGCTGGCTTCAGTGGTGTCTATGCATGGCGGGCAGAAGGTTCAGCACCTGCAGTTTCTGTTTCCCAGGGCTTTGTAGTATCTCTCCTTAAGCTTTCAGCCCTCTGCAAGCTCATTTTACTGTTTTATATGTTGAATTTGGACAATATATGTCTTGTACTCTCTGCAGACACTGGTATTCTCCTTTCTTGCAGCTCTCCTGGGCTGAAGCTCAGCTGCAGTTCGGCAGCAGCTAGGCTAGGTAGGACTCGGGGAACGGGGTGGGGGCTTGATCTTCATACAAATGCTTTTCTGGGAAGCAGTTTTCAGAAGAGCTGTTGGTACAGAGACACAGCGGGGTCATGGCTCTAATATGCACTTGGGGACTCAAAGAGATGTGGGGACTCTATAGGGCTGAGGAGCCTTTGGGGTCTGAAATGGCTGGGGGATTCAGCACTTCCAAGCGCAAGATTAATTGCTTTGCAAACAGTTTTGCTTTCATTCCTTGGTGTTATTCTTTGTGATTCAGTCTGACTTGTTTGAATTCGGTTCTGAGGCTTATATCCTACCCAGCACTTTGCTGCTTGGGTGCTGTCTTTCATTGCCAGAGGAAATGGAAATGAGCAAATTTAGGCTGGAGACAGAATATTTCTTCCTTTCATAGCGGTAGGATCCTTGAGCAGCTTTCTGGTGGGAACAGGGACAGCAAAACCCCAATTGGTTTCAAGATTGAGCCTGGTTAGTTTATGAAGGGGGTTATATAAATGATGCTGTTAGAGCCTGTGGCTGAATTTAGTGATCCAGTGTCTCTTCCAGTTCCACTTTATTGAGAGCCAGCTATATTTAAAATTTGTTTGAAGAAGGCAAAATTATCCTCAAGGTTCAAATGTTCTGAATTAAAAATGGAAAATGGAGCAGAGGTGATTGAAAACTTTGGTTCTTGGTTATCCTTGCCTAGCAGCAGGCAGGCTGCAGAGCCAGGGCATGCGAGGAGGTTGGTTTGCGGAAAGAAACAAGATTCCTGTAGTTTGGCAGGGAGATGTGGCATGGGGAGGGCAAGGCAGAGCGCTGGGGAGGGCGGTTATGAGCGATGGGGCAAGGAAGGAGGGCTGAGTGCCATACCGGGGTAAGGGGTGCAGGCCCGTGAGATATGGGAGGAGGTGAAAGGAAGAGAGTTGCCTTTCCTGCACATACTGCATCTGGCTCTTTTGCTTATCACTGAATTTATCCTTTCTGCAATGAGTAACTGACTAAGGCTCCTTGTGCTGCACCATTAATCTGTGGCTTTCTATTAACAGGCAGGTGCTTGTACCCGGGGGACCACCATGCTGACTGCCAGAGATTCCTGGCACCGGGTACTACGGAGTTAAGCAGCCAGGCTGGAGTGTGCAAACAAACATCGAGACCTGTACTAACAGCCCTGCTTTGTGTTAGTGGGAAGCACAGGCTCCAACTTCTTCCGATTTCTCACCTGTCCAGACTGGTACAGAGAGAAAATGCCTCTTGGAGTTGCAGAGAAAACCACACCTATTTACAGTGGATTCCCCAGGGCCCTCCTGTGGGGTATTAACCCTTCAGCCACTGGCCCACAGTCTTGCTTTGGCATGGAGAATTCCCCACCATCCCTGGGGAAATCAGCCCTTCTCCCTCGGCTGCAGGGATGCCTGTTTGTGGCCCAGGGCACTAGCCCATCCACGCCCTAGAGCAAGTCACTGCTTTCTGTTTCCTCCCCATCTGTACAGTTATCTCTGTCCTTTGGTCCTTTGCATAACTGTGTGCTGGGGCTCCTTCTGCGGGAGCTGGGCTTCCTGACGCAGCTCCTGCCCCGGAAAGCAGGACTTGCTCTGCTGTGTTTGGGTTGGACCTGTGACTGCGCCTCTGTGTTTGTCTCAGACCCCACCAGGTTTCCCTGAGATACCAGCTCATCCCACTCCCTTGAAATATCCTCGCTCTCTTCAGACTTCTTCCTGGTCTCACTGTTTGCTTTCCCTCTTTTCCCTGGTTTCTGAGTTTTCTCGGAAGGAATCCCGTGCTCTGGCCTCCTCAGGCTGGAGTGTTGTGTTGTTGTTTTTCCTTTCGTCGCTATGGGCAGGGATTTCAAATACTGAGCCAAGGAGAGGGAGGGAAGAAGGGAGGCAGTGAAAGAAGGAGGGAGTACAAGGGGAGGGATGAAGAAAACCAGGAAAGTGGGAAAGAAAAGTGTGTAGGGGAGCAGGGCAGGGAAGAGATGGTGGAGGAATGAAATGGGGAAGGAGGATAGAGGGCATAGTGGAGAGAAAGAGTTTTGGATAAGCATCAAGGAGAGCTTTTTCATTAGTTCTTTTGTTAATAACACTATTGCAGCAGACAGCAACATCCAGAGGAAGGGAAGGACACCTCCACCCCCCCCACCCCCCCATCTGTCTAGGACACAAAGCATGAGAGGTTATTCAAGGTAAAGAGATCCTTCAGAAAGTGAACATCCAAGCCTAGAGCAGCCAGTAGGAGCACAGGCTGCAGCAGGGAAAATGTTAGATGGGAATTTGGCAGGTAAGGGGAAAATGTGAAGCACAAAGACCCAGAAAAAATCATAGGACCTTCTTTCAGTCTGTTGGAAATAGGAAGCCTGGGAGAGGGCTGACAGGTTTTCTGGGAACAGGGTAGAAAGTAGAGCAGCTAAGGAAGCTTAGGGCACTGCAGAGAAGCTACATAATTCATATACCAAAAAAACCCCCCAGATACAACACACACACACACCCCACACCACCCCCCGCAACAGTGCAGCTCAGCTGCTACAGACAAGGCACCCTCAGGCAGTGAGAACTTCTGAAAGCAAAGGCTGTTGCCTCAGAAAACAACAGTCCCCAGGACTCAGCACCACCACCTGAGCAGCAGAGTGCTAGAGACCAGCAGCTGTGTGCAGAAATAGAAGAGGGCAAAGAGAGCCAAGAAATTGTGGACATGGGTCTTATTTCGATCCCAGGCAAATTGCTGGGATGCTCATTAAGGATCTGCAGGTTCCCTCTGCACACTCACCTGATCTACTACATTGCAGCAAGAAATCTGCAGCTAACTTTCCTCTGCAAAGGAAAATCATGCTCCTGGAGCTGCTAGAAGTTATGGAGTGTTTCCTGCTGTAGGAAATAACAGCAGGACATGGATTTTCAAAAAGCCAGGACCAGTGTCTTTCACAGGAACTTCTTGACGAGGCTAAGCGGCCATGAAGTGATTTATGCTGGCATTGCTGAAATGCTGCAAAGAAGTAGAAACTATAGGCCTGAAGGCTCAGAGCAGTTTGTCTCTGGGACCCATGCAGGGGTGGCTTTATAGCAGGGTGGAAACTAATCCACAGAATATTGTAATGCCACTGAGTCTGGGATAGACCTTTAGCTGGAATACTCTGTGTGCTTCTTGTCACCCTTGCTGCAGAAAATAAGGGAGATACAGGCAGATAAAGAAAGTCACTGAAAAGATGGAGCCCATTCCACATAATCAGGGATTGCCAGGAGTACAACATGTCAGTTTGCAGAGGAGATAAATGGGGAAGAGATATGAATTAGCTAGGACTATAACTTTTTTAGGAAAGACTATGTATTTCAAAGTCTAAGCCAATGCCTAACTGACAAAGATAAAAAAAGAAATTCCTCCCTGGGGAGATTATTCCACAACTGTCCAACATAAAGATTATGTAACTTAAGGATCCAGCACTGTCAGAGACAAGCTCTTGCACAGCATTTGCCAGCCTGGGTATATAATCAGTCATGTTTTTATAAACAAGCAGCCGGGGGATCAATCGGCCCATCAGCCTGTGTCCATCAGGATGCTGTCTGACCGCTGTGGCGGTGACTGCTCTGGCCTCAGCACTGCCACCAGCCCAGACCCAGCTGCTTTCCCCCAGTGACTCAGGGGCAATTTACCATCCTCTCACTCCTACGGCTTGCGCGATTTGTCTCTTTGCTCCCCAGCCCAGTTTTGCAAAATGACTGGAAATAACCTTTTAAGAAGAGAAATTGGACCAGAAATGAGATAGGGTTGCATGAAGGGAACAGCTAAATGAGAACTGAGTTGTGGCCGGTGGGGATGGTGCGATGTGCAGCCAGAGGTAGCTGAAGGGCAACTACATCTTGACTTGCATCACTGCCACCCTCCCCTGCAGGCTGAATCTCTTTCTTGCTGCAGATAGGTACTTGTACTCTGACTTACAGGAGTCTGAACATCTGCATCGTTGGTTGCATCCTTCAGTGGATAGTTTTCAGTATTGACCACCAGGATTGCGGATAATCCTAATCCTGAAGGCAAAGATCAGCAAAAAGGGAAGCAGATTCATGAGGATTTGGGTGATTTAGGTGGACGGGTGACAGATGAAAAGCACTGTTGCGGGTAGCAAATGTTAGATGGCAAGTGTGGGAGTAAGGAGCCAGTCTGAGGAATCCCAGTTAAGCAGAGCCACAGCACAGCTCTTTGAGCCCCAGTGGGTGGGAGGGGACTCATTAACCCTGTGAGCCTGTGCTGAGAGGCAATGTGGGAGGGAATTTTACATGTAGGAGGTCAGTGTGGCTTTATGTTTGCCAGGCATGTCCCATGTGCACATTGTTTTTACTGGTCAGCCCTGAAGGGGTTACAGAAAGGAGGTGAACTGGAGTGGCTAACATCCTGATTAGACCTAGAATATTCATTAATATCAAGCACATAACACTGTGCATGGACATGCAACAGAGATATTTAGATCTAGTGTATTATTGGCTTTCTTGGCCAAGAATGTCCCAGGGAGGTTACTGTGAGCTCATCTCCACTGATTGTGGCATCAGGAGGGTGCGGAGGTCAAGCAAAGGACTATCCTTCCTGGGGTCTTAAGCATGCTTTCGGTGTGCTTGGATGTTGGGAACCCTTAGGAACCTTGCCAGTGCTCTGGCTCTTTGCTGTGCCACAGACAGGGCTGTAACAGCAAGAGTGACGCTGAGAAACCTGGCGTGATGGACCAGTACTGACTCTGCCTCCCCTGCTCACCTTCAGAAGACATGGGCCTGCCCCAGGCAGCACCCACTCCTGCTGTGAGAGGGCCACCAGACAATCCAGAAGAGAGAGGTGAGAAGGACGAGGATGGCCGCAGTGCTGTCACGTGGCGTCCTGGCCTAGGCCTGAATCCAGCTGATGAGCCACACAATTCATCCACATGTGGAAGGCAGAGAAATGCGTGCTGGCAGGCGAAAAGCAAAGGACTGAGAGCAGCTCCTTTGCAATCAAACTCCTGTGCTGGTGCAGCTCTCTTTTGCTTTAGAGTTCGCTCTGTTCCTGATAACTTTCTGGCCATGTGTTGTGTTGCAGGGGCTGTGTTTCCACATCCATGAACCTTCACCTTCCACACACTTTATTTTGGGCAAAAATATGCAAATCATCCCTTTCGTCTGAGGAGAAAGGCATTTCCAGGCAGCGAGGTACTGACAGCTTTTTATATTCTGTGCAGTGGAACTTTTGCTTTTTTCTCAGCTTCTCCTGTCTCTGTTGCAGATGCTGCCATTCCTGCTTGGTTAATTTGTCTTTGTCAGCACATGTTTCCACAGCAGTGGCAAGACTGACCGGCCCTGGTAGGGCCAGCCATGTTTACCCGACCACTCCGCATCCTTCGGCGAGCAGCTTGTTGTTGGTGACTTCTCTGTTCACTTTTACCCACTGAAGCCACAAATTCTCAATGAATTCTTATGCCTTTTCTAGCCCGAATGAAACTATCTGAAAAGTAAACATGTTTGGTGTTTACATGAGGCAAAACCCAGCTTGGGAAAAGAACAGTTCAAGCACAGGCGGCTGCAAGAACGAGGAAAATTCCCCTGTGAGACAAGAGTTCCCAACTCAAGAAAGAATGATGCAAGTTTGTGCCTTTAAACATGTGCGTAAGCACTGTCCTGAACAAGGATGCTTCCCTGGAACTAGCTCTTCAACAGTTAAGTCAAACAAGTCCCAGTTAGGGCTAACTGGGATTATCATAATAATGGAGGCTCAGCTGCCCCCAGGACCTGCAGAGGGGAAGCTGGGAAGGAAGGACATCTTAGGCTGGAGAGCAGGATTCAGCTATACCCTCTCCTCCCTGCTTCCTGACCTTCTTCTGCACAGCCTTAGGTACACAGCTTTGAAAGCAGTGCACTGCAAACAGGCTGCGAGTGCTGGTCATATATAGACTGGTAGGTGCGGGGTCCCTGTTCCCATCCTGTGGGGGCTTGCTTGCGGGGGAGAGCATCCATGAAGAGTTCCGTACTCAAGGCTGGGGCTGTAGATGTCTATGTTGCAATGAGATCTCCCAGCTCTGCCCACTAGAGAAAGGGAAATGAAAAAGGGGAAAACAGTGGAAGACAGAGCAGGGAGAGCTGTCTTTCTTCCAGCCCCCAGCAGAGAAGGGGAAATGGTACTTTCCCACCTTCCTCAGGGCAGGGAAGGGCTGCAGGAGGAGCCACGTGCTGGACTGGACCTTGCTCAGCCAGGTCATCAGCCTCCTCTGAAATCCCCCTGGTTTTCCCTCTCCCCTCAGGAGCAGCAGGTGTGAGGGAGCTGCCAGGCCCTGGAGGCAACTTGTGTGAATTGCTAGAGAGAAATATCCTTAATCAGCCACATTGGGATCCCTCCAGCCTAAGGCACTAGAAAAGTCTGTCCTATCTGATATAGGAAGGTGGAGGAATGCATATGGGAAAAATACATCTCTGCTCACACTTCTCCCTTCTCCCCAAGATGAGATGCCAAGGGTAAAGAAATATTGGGGTTGTATGCAAAGGTGTATAGGAAGTATTCTGCCTCGCTGAAAACAAAAAGATGAAAGAACAATGGCATGAGGAGAGTAGGAATAAGGATACGGTTGCAGTGTCCTGCTGAGCCAGGCTGTTACCTGTTTCTGTAGGACAACTTGGGCAAAGTGTATCCTATATTGAGCGCAGCATTTCTAGTCCCCTGCTCCTGCTCGGTCCCAGCTCCCCAGCTGAATTCTTTTTCTCTTGCTGACACACAGATGAAGAGGACAAGGCTGGAAGTGCTGGTGGTGAGACCTCGTGGATGATGAATACCGTGAATCGTCAGTGGTGGAAAGAAATGAAATTGGTGAATTCAGAAAAGAAACAAGGACTGACAAGCCAGGAGAAGGCAAGCGAGGTAGGGTGGATGGTGCCTCTCTATGCAGCTGGGTGGGTGGGGAGGATAGGTCAAAGAGATGGCAGTATGCTCTGCTCTGTGACAGATTCCTTTTGTCTGTAATGACCTGCCCACAGGGCCCAGGGGCATGCAGGAGGTCTCAGAGGAATTTGCTGGTGGTGAGTCCTCGCTGTGGTTCATCCTGTTTGGGAGACACATCTCTTTCCCCATTTACTTTGGGCACAGGCTCAGGCACAGGGAGCTGGGTAGTGCCGCTCAGCCTGACGGTTTTGCTAACCGCTCTAGCATTTTTTCTTTCCAAATTAAAAGGTGTGTTTCTGTCCTGAAATGCTTTAGGAGCCACAGCCCTGGAGCATCCAGTACCTGTGACAGGCCTGGTGTGGCCCTGTGGGTGTGCAGAGCTTTGCTTCCCAGAGCAGTTTGGCAGATGCAGGTGGGAAGAAGCCAATGTTAGAGAGAAAGAGGAAGGAGACAATTCAAATCCATGCAAATAAGTTATCAAGAAGGCTCTAGTCCACCATCTGCTCCCACATCTCCACCTGACATCATGGTGCTAGAGCACCAGGTACCATGACTGTGCATGTGCCTCGGGCAACGGCCCTCCTGGGATGTGCCAGTGATGATAAGGAAAGACCAAAGCAGTGGGGCAGGGGAGCCTTGAACCCCTCTGCTTCCTCTTGGCTCCTCTCCATCCCAGTCAAAGGGCTGGCAGAGCTGGGGCCTGCACCCGGTTAAGGAGTGCGAGGTGCGGGGGTGCGGGGGTGCCAGCTGTGAGGGCACAGGCTTGCCAGGGGGTGGTGGGTGTGGAGTCCAAGGGTGCGGGATTTGGGGATGCTGGGCTATGGGGTGCAGGGTGTGGGGTGCTGGGTGTGGGATGGTGGGGTGCTTGGTACGGGGTGTGGGATGCAGGGATGCCAGGCTGTGGGGTGTGGGGTGCCAGATGCGGAATGGCGGGTTGTCGCGTGTGGGATGTCAGGGTGCTTGGTGTGGGATGTCGGGGTGGTTGGTGTGGGATGTGGGGGTGCTTGGTGCAGGGTGCGGGATGCGGGTATGCTGGGCTGTGGGGTGTGGGATGTGGGGTGCCGAGTGTGGGATGTCGGGGTGTCAGGTGCGGGATGTCGGGGTGCTTGGTGCGGAATGTGGCTGCTGGGTGTGGGATGTCGGGGTGCTTGGTGTGGGATGTGGGGGTGCTTGGTGCAGGGTGCGGGATGCGGGGATGCTGGGCTGTGGGGTGTGGGATGTCGGGCTGTCAGGTGCGGGATGTCGAGGTGCTTGGTGCGGAATGCGGCTGCTGGGTGTGGGATGTCAGGGTGCTTGGTGTGGGAGGTGGGGGTGCTGGGTGCAGGGTGCGGGATGCAGGGATGCGCGGTGGGCAGGGGGGGGTTGCGGGGTC
>JAVJGI010000063.1:64801719-64830730 GCA_035590275.1 Ibycter americanus
CGGAGGGCTGCTCCCGGGCCGGTGGGGGCATTGCAGCGCCCGGCTGAGGGGGAGGCTCGGCGCCGGGCGGAGGCAGGCGTTGGCCTGGGTCCGGGCCTGGCCTCCCTGGAAGGTGGGAATGGCCACTGGAAGGTGATGCTTCTCCCTGCGCTCCCCGGGCTGGGAGGCGATTTACAGCTTGTCGATAGTCCTGTGGGAAACGGGTGCTGACAGGAACTGGGAGTGAAGTTACCTCGTTTCTCCTGCTGTCCTGCGCAGCTGTGCTTTTAATCCTTATTGCAGGTAGCTGCTCTTGCAGGATCCCCGGAATCTGCAGGAAGGAGTCCGAGAGGCTGCTGCGGCCGGGCTGTATGAAAGCTCCCAGAGGAAATGTCAGTTGGGATGGCTCGAGACCTGGAGGAAACTGGCTCGTCCTCGGAGGAGGAGGAAGATGTAAATGGACTGGAGTAAGTAGAAAAAGCCCCTCTTCTGAACTGTTTCTATCTCCTTGTGCTTCCCGCAGGATTTTTACTAGTCTGAAAGGACAGTTGCATTCCTTACTCTCATTTATAAAGTGGGAGATGGTTGGTTTGGGCCTCGAGCCTGTGAGCAGGCTACCTACCTTTGTAGCCTAGAAGACCACCATATTTATCGGGGTTGGAGGTGCAGCTCTTCCTTGGCTGCTCTGCAGTCCATGGTTTCATTGGTCTCTTCCTGTTCTGTTCCTAAGCTGGGAACTTTCCTGATGATGTTTAAGAAAGTGAAGGAAACAAATGACCTTTCTTTTTGCTTGTTTAGTGTTTTGTTTTAGTTTTTGCTTTGCTGCAGAGAATGGAAATTGACTGTACAGTACATTGATGTGCAATGTTTTAAAAACTTTTTTAAAAGCTGTCTTGTGAGAACTCAGCTCCTGGACTTCTTATTACTAATGTTTGTTCCATCTTTGTTTAGTGTCTTTTATTTCTGCTTGTGAAGGGGTTGCTCCCTTACTCTTTCCTGGAGTGGAATCTTTTTTCTGTTTTGCCTGGACCTGCTTTAGTATGTCCTGTTTGTTTTCTTTTGGGTGCGTATTGTGACTGAGTGCCCAGCTGCAAACTGCAGTAATGGGTTTTCTTTCTGTGATCACAGGATTTTATATAACAGATCTTAATTTTTTGATGTTTAGAGGAATGTTGCTTCATACCAAGTTAGCTGGCTCAGACTTGCCAGAGCCTTGCGGATGGAAAGGTCCAGATGACTTCACCTAGAATGTACTTGTAACAGTGTGTCTGCATCACGTGACCAAGGGTCATGCTAGGAATGAATGACTGTCACCTGGAGGATTGAGCCTTACTGCAAATCCTCAGGACAGGCTTAACATAAACTCCCGTTGCCTCGGCTCATTTTCCTGTTATATAAGGCTTTGGCCTGTACTGTAAATTCTGAAAGCTTCTCAGGTTCCTTCCAGTCTGAACAGCTAACTACACCCTAGTAGTTGATTTTTTTTTTTAAAGCTTTTTCTCTTTAAAGGTGGTGGAAGCAGGTGGGAGTGCTGTAAAGTTAATTTGTCTGGGTGATAATGGTAATAACTTGGGTAAGAGGACCAAGGTTACACTTAAGAATACTTGTCCTAGCATCAGAAGGTTGCCCTTTTATCTCTGTTCTTGTGTTCTAAGTGTCTTCTGTAGTTTCTCCAAACCTTTGGCAGACAATGATTGTGCACATTTTATGGACAAATGCTTCTGTGTACCTCTGCCAGTCTTTATATTTCTTGTCTGTGTAGATAGAGTTGTGTCTATGCAACCCCTCAGTCTGTTTTCTGTTAACTTTTTCATGGATCCATTTCCTTGCACAGTGAGATGTAAGCAGTCTGAGCTTTATTTGCTTAGGGAGGTCAACAGGTTTTCTTTCTGTGATCTTAGCATTTTATATAACAGATCTTAATGGTTTTTGTGTGTCCTTAATTCCTCTGAGGAGGTGATAGTTTCCAATGTAGTCTTATTGTTTTGGACAGGACTCATCGTGTATGTAACCTGTAGCTTCAGTGACTGGCTGGGGGCATCATTGTTGAATTCTGGGCTTGCATTCCACTGCATCTGGCAGAAATTGAAAAGGAAGAACACACAAGTTTATCTGTTGTGTTGAGCCAAGCCTGTTCTAATCAGTCGAACTCTGCATGAGTGCCTTTTTGTGCACTTCAGAGTCCAGGCGGCATGCACTGATTTGCAGTTCTTAAATTGGAGACTGGAACCTGTGTTGTAAGGTCTGGTTGTGTGGATGCCAGCAATTATGCTTTATCCTGAATTATAGATTTTTGTTTTCAGGCTATAAATCCAGAGAACTGTAGCTGTGAAAACTGATGGGGTTTCTCCCAAATTATACTCAACAAAATACATACAATTTAAATGGAACTCCGACTTAGACTGGCGAGACCAACCCAAAAAGGGGATTATCTGGAAGATTCCCTCTATAGCTGAGTACCAAGGGTGCCTGGCTTTGTGTGTGAGTCAGCATAGGCAGGGCACAGGAACAACCACAAAACAGCGGCTGAAATGCAAAGGCTAAATTTCTTTTTCCTACCTTGCCAACATGGGGATCCCCAAAGCAGCACCTGGGCAGAGGTACACAAACAGGGATGCAGACTGTGGAGCTCAGTCCTTGTCAGAGGATCGTCAAACCTGCTGTTTGTGCCTGTGTTTCAGGGATTCACACAGGCATACTTTACCACTGTGCTTTGATCTTTCCACAGCAAGGCAAGAAGTCTAAAGCATGTTCAATAGGGTGCCCCTAAGTCTGTCGCGGGCCTATGTTATCTGAACACAGACGTTCTACTTGTCAAACACATAAGGATAGACAACAATTAGAATAATACATGTTTTTTTCTACACTCCAGCTGCAAATCACTTGAGTGTGTTTACAGTCTTCCTTGCCAGTCTTACGTTATTCTCCCACAGTGTGTTTACTTGTGTCCTGCCCACAGGCTAGGTGGACAGGCATGGAGAATTGCTGTGTCCTCATTGTAAGTAACTGCTGCATGTATGAGGCTCGGCAGTTGCTTATACTGACTGTCTTGCCGTTTCAGGGATCATCCGTGTATCAAGTGGACTGGTGGTGGCTGCAGGCGAATCCCTGTCTTGGTGTTTCATGCTGAAGCCATTCTGACCAACGACAGCTACCTCCGCCTAATTGGAGGTGGGTGCAGCTATGTGCCAGCTTTTGGCCTGAAGGCATGAGGTGGAAGTCTCTTACCTGGATGTTCTCTTCTCTTTGTGGTGGGGAAGAGGACATGGTAGAAAGGAAATTACAATCCTCTCTTGTCTCTGAGAAGAGACATTCAGAAAAACTTGATCAGCTGGTGAATGTTTATCGCAGCTTTGGGTTGTGACAAGTGTCTGTATTTGTCCCTCCATTGGGTCCTGATGTGTTTTGAGTTGAGACTCTCTGCTTGCAAGTCGGACTTGGAGGCTGTGCTAGAACTTACGACCAGAATATAAATACACTACTCCATAGCTAAGAACTTAAAATCAATCACTGCAGTGAATTTTGAGAGGGTTTCACTGGGAAATAAAGCAGTCAGCCCCACAGTGGTAAGAATAGCAGTAAGCTGTAGTAACAAATCTCTGTGTCTACAGCCTCACAACTGTGAGTAAGGCCATAAGCAAAATGATTGCTGCTCTGGCAGTACTTGAGTTGGGAGACCAAACCCGTATAGTGTCAAATAAGGGAAAGCCTCTAAATAAAGGCAGAGCTGTTATAAACAGTCACTCTGGATTGCGAGAGTTACTGCTTGCGGGCGTGTAGAGCTGGGAGCTCATTCTGGATGTGCTGAGTTGGAGAAAAGCTAAAATCTACTCAGCTTCTTTTTGTGAAGATGCTGACGTTTCTTTCTTCTCTTGCTTCTCCCTTTCTTAGGTAATTGGTGCCCTCATTTCTAATATCCTATCCAAGCAGAAATGCTTCTGGCTTATTGGGGTAAGGGGTGGAGAAGGTGATTTGTGTGTGGAAACTCCTGATCCTTTTCATGTGAGTTAAAAACATACTTAAATGGTGGCAGAAGCTGATGGTAATTGTAATTTGTATCCTAACTGGAGTGTGGTGTCTCTTCTGCTTTTTCTCAGGAGGTGGAGGCTTTGTACAGTACAAGCCTACTGCTGAATAGTACAACTTGTTAAACTTCCCTGAGCTTTGTCCAGTCCCAGATTATGATACTTCTTATTCTTTTCTTTAGACTTATTTTTACTGGTAGAACATATTTTCTGAGATTTAGTCTAATTTTCACCTTTCTGTTCTCAGTTTGAACCAATTTGTGAAGTGCCTTTTCCAAGTGATTCTGTATTCTAGCATTACAATTTCTGCCTCTGCTTTCTTTGAACTGTTTTATGGATTGCCACATCCTTCCTTATGACACCTGGCCTCTAGTCTTGCTGCTTGCTCTCTGTTTACCTTACACCTTCAGTGCTGCTTACTGCTTTTGTTTTTTATGACTTTCTACTTGGATAGTGATTTTTTTTTTTTCCTTTACTTGTCCTATTTGCTTTATTTCCTACTGTTTTTTGCAGTTATTTATTGGAAGATCAGTACAGGTGCCTGAGATGTGAATAAAAATTTGGTGTTTTATTTTGGGTTTTCAAGATCTAAAAAGTGATCATATAAGTTAGCCATGTCAATGAGGAGCATATGGTATGATTACTTTTAGCTAGGAATACCAATCTTGAATAGAGAATAAAGAGCTGAAATCGTTCGGAGTGTTATAAAGCAGTCTCTATAAAAAGCTGTTTAAAAAAAAAAAAAAAAATCTGGGCATTTGTTAGGATGTCCTGTGCTGTACGTTGATATGATAAGTTCAGTGATGCAGCAATATTGTACCTAAGGATTGATGTAAGTCAGTTCAATGCCATCATTGGAGTTAATGCCCCAAGAGATGGACGGGTATTTCCTATCACCCTTTGCTTGTTATGTGCCACTACTGCGTAGGTGCTCCACTGTGGATTAAGTGCAGCTGTACTGTGCTGAGTCCTGTCATGTTCTGCTCTCTTCTTTGGTAGCAGAGGTAACTTCAGTTTATTCTTCTAGATGCAGACTCTAATTTCGTGTCTCTTGCCCTTTTAACAGAGCGCTACCACTTGTCCTATAAGATTGTGCGAACAGACAGCCGTCTGGTTCGAAGCATTCTGACTGCCCATGGATTCCATGAGGTGAGTGCAATGAACTTCAGATCTGATTATGTGCTGGGCTGGGAGGTTATGATGATGATGATTATTATTATTATTATGTTTTTGGGTTTTTTGTTTTTTTTTGTGGTTGGTTTGTGTTGGTGGGGGTTTTTTTCACTCTGCAGAGTTAGAACCAGGAAGTTGCTGTGGACCCCTGTGAGGTTTTTTCTTGCATACTCTGCCAGTCAGACAGGAAATATGTCATGATTTTGCTCTCTCAGAGGAGTACCCTTTAGCCTTAAGCCTGCCAAAGTAAGGAAAAAGGGATGCTGAAATTGGGTCATGTGGTTTTTTTTCTTCTCGCTTTCAAAATGTCATCTCACACCCTTGGGAAGATCTGAAGGATTTAATCTCTTAGCCTTTGCAAGCTCACAGAAGCATTTGACATAGTGCTTCACGTTTCTCTTCTAGCACCTGTCTTGCTCTAAAAAATGTCCTATATGCAGCTAATGACAGTTTGAGAGATGTGCATCTATGGTGGATTTTCTTCTGAATAACACCAAGTTAAGGTCTGACAAGTTCCCTGGAGAAATCTAAAACACTTTACAAATTGGGTTTGAACAGTCTATAAAAAGAACAAATCAACAAGTTTGTTTAGAAAAATATGACATGGTTATTTCCCAGTACTACTGTGCAGTAGCTTAGGACAGGAGCCTGGCTAGAGTTGCCCTAATATTAGAGATGGGTAGAGGAGATGTCTTAAACTAGGATTGCTTTGGTCTCATAAACATAAGGTCACAGTCTGTAGGGCAAGTGGTGCTTTTCATTAGTTCCATGCTTTTGTGTGGGGTTTTTATGTTGATTTTTAGGTGCACCCTAATAGCAGCGATTATAATCTCATGTGGACAGGATCACACTTGAAGCCCTACTTGCTGCGTTCCCTTACGGATATTCAGAAGGTCAATCATTTCCCTAGGTAAGGCCTTGATATCATGTTTTGCTAAACATCTTTGTGATGGTTTGCAAAACTATGAACATAGATAACTTAAAAAAAAAAAAGTAGAGTATACATGATACTGTAAAGTCCCAATGCACTGGGCCTGTGCTACATGCTGTCTTCATTCTAAACAGTCCTTGGTGTTTTGGGGAGATAGTGTGTGAGTTGAAGTGCTTGTCTGTAGCCCAAATAAAATTTTTTTTTTCTTTATTTGGGGCTTTGGGTTCTTAGTTGGAGATAGTGGTATGTCACCTGCTAAAGTTTACAAACGTTGTAAGCTTGCTGTGCTTTGGTCTGTCTTGGGAATTGCAAGAGGTGCTACAAGTGCAGATGGGTATTGATACGGCCGTAGGACAGAGACAGTAAAACTGGAGAGTAGTTGCAGTTAGGGTTTAGACATCTGACAGGGCTACAGATGCTTTAGTAACTAGGGTGTAGGGTTGCTGTAATGTGGTGTGTTTTTATGTGGGGAAAAAATAGATATAGTCTCTTGTTTTGGACTTTAGGTCATATGAACTGACACGGAAGGACAGACTATACAAGAACGTCAGTCGTATGCAGCTGGCCCATGGATTCAAGACATTCCATATCTTACCTCAGACCTTTATCCTCCCGACGGAGTACCAGGACTTCTGCAGTAAGTCTGGGCTGATGATGCCCAGACCTAAAGCAAAATAACTGGGAGGAGGAGGGAGGGAATTATTTCTAGTATCCTAGCCTGTTGATCATGCCAATGGTGAAGACAACAAAACTAGAGGAAGCTGGAAGGACAGTAGAAAAAGCCCACGTGATTTCTGTATATAACTTCTACTCTGCTGTTTACTCCATGCCTGCATAAGTCCTTAAGAAACTGATGTGGGCTTAAGGCTCCAGAATTGAGCTTTTTTTGTGTGCACAGTGTTGTTGATGATCAACTTCACAATATTGTTGACTAATATCTGGGAGTGCTAAAGAGAGGAGTACCAAAAGGAGGCACAGGGCAGAGAAATGGATCTATTGGAGCAGCAGAAGGGGCTTCAGGGAGGGACCATAATAATTGCAGTGAGTCCCAGGGGGTAAAAAAGGACATCAGACAAGTAGACTTTGATCTCCTCATGGAGTTCTCTAAAGCTTTTACTGTAGGCAGCATTCTTGATTCCTGCTCTTCTGTAAACAAGCAAAACTGAAGATGTTTCAGGCTTTTTTTCTTTTAACCAGATACCTATTCTAAGGACCGAGGCCCATGGATAGTGAAGCCCGTAGCCTCTTCCAGGGGTCGAGGTGTCTACCTGATAAACAATGTAAGTGTTCAGAAAACGGACTGCTCTTCAGTAACACTGTCTGCAAAACTATGCCAGCTTCTAGGCAAGGGGCATGAAAATATCTAACCAGGCACTGCCCTGCTCTGAATTTCAACCATACGTTGGTGAGCAGTTCAACAAGGCCTGCTTGGGCCTATGCTGTGTAACCAAAAGCAATCTATTTCTTTGTGTGCTGTGCTTGCAACCTACTTTCAAGTCAGCTTATTAGGAGTAAGTTCATGCTCCCTGAGACAGTTTGGGAAGCTGTGCTGCCTCATGCTGTCCTTGTGGCTGACAGTAGGCCTGCCTTGGGAAGGTTCCCAGAACTCTCTTTAGTTGTTCCACCGTGTGACCTCAACAGTCCTCAGACAGTCTTGTCTCCCTCTTCCCCCTTGAAGAGGCCAGTTAAAATGAAACCTTATGTGATACATTAGGATGTGTATCCATCTCAGAGCTGTTACCTAAATGCCAGTGTGCCCTTACTGAGGTGTAATGGGGTTGATTCTTTGTATTCAATGTGCTGCTTATAGTGTCTTTTGCCCTTGTTGGGCTTTTCAGGGAGTTAGGTTGTCATAGGTAACAAATACATCTGGGCAGGAGCCAAACACATGAGAAGATTCAAGTAAGTGTTCTCAGCAGCAAAACGGACTGGTGAGTCATTTTGTTTTCACTCACTCAAACCCCTTTAGCCTCCCCTGCACTGAAGGGGTCATGCTGCCTCATCTGTTCTCTACTTGGATCATTTCCCATAAAATAAGGGAGCAATTCGCCAAGTGTATGAGGTAAGTATTTCCAGAGCTGCACTCAGCTTTTTTTTCGCTTGAAAGAGAGGAACGAGCTCAGGCTTATATGGCAGTTGGCCATGAACTGGGGAAAAGACCCTTCTGGGACTAATCTCCCTTTGTGTATATCTGTTCCAGAAACACTTCAGCTAGTTTGGCCCAAAGACTTCACTTTCCTTCAGTGTGATGCCATTAAGGGAGTACCTTCTAGAATCTCATTACAAAAGTGTTTAAAAACAACAACAAACACCCCAACAAAATGGCAAACCTTTGAATTTCTGTGATCCATAATAAAACAGGCTGTCACTTTTGTGTGATGTGCTGAGGGACGTTGGGCTTGTTCCCTCACGTTGTATATATGCACTCTATATGCCTAGGCTTCCTGCTCATAATGCTGATGATGTGGCTGAATAAATGCAAAATTAAATAAAGGCAGGGTGACCGGTTCTCTTGGCTCTTTTTCAAACTGAAGGCAAGAAAATGTTTTGCAACAAACTGTTTGTATGAGTAGTTAAAACTGGTTACAAGAGAGAGGCTTGCATGCCGCAAAAAGTAAAAGCTTTTTCAACAGATCCCATGACTTTGTGATGTGTATTTGTCATAGATAGAGCTTTTTGTTCTGCGCTACAAGGATAGCGTCTTCCTGGTACAGTAGCCATTGCGGTGAACTGAACCTCAGTAGAAGGTACTTACTTAGTGGAGGCAAAAAAGTTGGCTACCAGCCCAGGATCTAGCTATAAAGATCACAAGTTGAGGAGTAATTTTCTTCACTTGTGACTTCCTCACCAACCATAGTTACAGACTCCTTTCAGTGTCTTCTAAACCCCTACTCCATGTGTTTTGGTTAAACATTTCAGAAGCAAACAGAATGACAGTCACTTCTTTAGATGTGGTTTTTTCCTGCCTATTTTACATCATTGCCATGTGGCTGTTAAGTCTGTATTCTACTCTAAGGAGCACTTAACTGGAAGATTCAATGGGCAGTTTTTTTGGTAATGTAATAATTCCCAGGCTTCTGGTTAGGATGTAATTACCTTAAATATGTTGTGACTGACAGTGTTTTTTCACTTGTGTTTGTTTCTTCCCTCCCCAGACATAGTTGTTGCTACAGAGTTGCTTTAGGAGGGAAAGGCTGGAAGAAATGGTGGGTTTGATCTAGCATTCTTCTTATTCCTTAAGCCTCCTGTTTTTTCACTCTTGGATTCTCTGTTTTTCTGTAGCCAAACCAGATTGTCCTGGAAGACAACATCCTGGTTTCTCGTTACATCAGCAACCCCCTGCTCATAGATGGTGAGTGTGCTTAGGAATTGCTTTTTTCTCCTCCCCCCAACCCTAGACCTGAGGATCTCTACAACCTTTGCAGGAATTTAGTTGAACGATGGAGTGGTCTGTCATCTTCTAGTATCTGAAAAATGTAACTAGAGAATTCCTTAAGATCTGGAAGCTTTTCAACGAGGAAAGCTTCAGGCACCTACATCAGCAGCAGATAACAGTTTATTGCTCTCGGGGTCTGCTGAATTTCCTCAACTGGATATGATGGTTGAAAGATATTTGCAGTCACTGACTCATGACAACTGTATTTCAGATTTCAAATTCGATGTGCGCCTCTATGTTCTGGTTACATCCTATGATCCACTTGTCATCTATCTCTATGAGGAAGGATTGGCCAGGTAGGGGAGGTTTCTTCTTTCTCAATGTACTGCATTTGGTGACCCAAAGATGTCTTGGCTTGCCTCCTGACCCAATGGAAAACAAGGGAAGTGCCAGTTAGGGAGTTCTGCAGAGTTTAAATATATGATACTTCATCATGCTGTGTCCCATCAGTTTTCATTATATAGATTATAGGATCTTTAGTGAGGCACTTTATTACATATGTAATTAATAAAGCAAGTTTTCAACTCTTAAGGGTTGAATGGCCTCATGCCATCATTGGTGTGTTCATGCTCAAGGTCAGGTTCTTGAAATCTCTTTGGACTTTTGGTGCCTTTGTGCCCCTTTTCCATCCTCCCAAGGTGAAGGGAACCTAGACTGACTCAATTACTGTTTAATCCTCAAGACAAAAGCAGTTGGGAGACCTGTTGTTGGCTGTATTGGCCTTTGTTTTAATACTTTCAACTGCTCTTCTAAATGTTAGGTCAGTATTTGTATTTTCTACAGTATTGAGTAAGTGGGTTTAGATTAGTTCACTGTTCTTACCCTGCAAGGTGTCAGTTTTCTTTTGCATGTAAGTCGTGAAAGATACTTAAGATTCCCAGGAGGAACACTTGTCTACCAAAAATACCTGTTTCTCTTCATCACAGAAGTTCAGCTAAATACCTTTCTATAGTAACTAATAAATTTAAAATAATCACTGAATTTTCAACAGACGAGAAACTTAACTGTAGTGGTGTTTGAGAAGACTGCATCATAGAACTGTTTTCTGCAACAGTTTTAGGCAATGCTGAATATGTCTTAGAAGCCCATCTGACACACCCAGAAAGGGTATCTCTGGGGTTCAAGCCTGCATAGCTCTGCATTATACAGATACTGAATCCAGCTTATCTTTATCCAAAGCAGATAATGAATCTGAAAGGATATATTAATAATGCAAGAAATATTGTCCTTTAAATTGATGAACAGATCCCCTTCAGGTGTGTTGTGGTGTGCCTCCACCTGCAAAGATAATGTGAACAGATTGTTTCCCTAAAGCGGGGCAGGAGGAGGTAGCTCATCTTGGTCAGTGGAAAACAACTATATTCACTTTAGAAAAGGAGTGTTAAACATGCCTGGCATGCAAGACTTTCTCTTGGGAATCAGCAATTAAATTATTAGTTGCTAATATTGCATGTTGTTGGAAAATGAAGAGGGAAAACAAGATCATCAATTGTGAATACATGAGGAGATTGCTAGGATGTTCTGAAAATGGGCAGTGCACAGCAGGCCTCCAAAATAGGATTTGCACCATCATTAATGTCTTAAGGGTGGTTCTGCTGATCTTGTTTAACAAAGGAGTTTACTTCTGGAAATATCCAGCTGTGTAAGAGAAAAGTGTTCTACTCTGGGGGCAAGTGTGCTATTTCCATGATAGACAGCATTTTTCTCTGACTGTACAGTAACATGTTTTGCTTGGGGGAGAAAGCGTAGGTGAGAAGTGCATACTTTCTTTTTCTTTTAACAATTCTAGGCATATTAGAGGTCTAGGGAAGGAAATGAAGAAAGAAATAGGTGTATTGTTTTGACTGAAATGCACTGGTTGGACAGTTCTAGTGAATCCCTTAAGATAGACTCATCTAATTATTTAGGTGGGAAGGGAAGTCTGGAGGTTTTTAGTCCAACCTTCTTCTCAAGGCAAGACCTTAAAAGTTTGGGCAGGTGCTTTATGGCCTTATTCAAAGCTTTACTGTGTATCTTCCAAGAATGGAGATTTCTTAGTCTTTCCTGACAACCTGTTCCAACATTAGACCACTCTTACTGTGAATGTGTGTATTTATTATATCTAATCAGAACTTCCCTGGCTGTAGTTTGACTTACCCCTTGTCCTTCTGCTGTGTGCCTTTGAAAAGTCTGGCTCTGTCTTTATAGCCACGCATTAAGGAGTTGAACACAGCAGTTTAGATCTATTCTTAGCCTTCTTATCTGCAGGCAAAACAATGGTTTCCTCCTCAGCTTCTCCTTGCACATTATATTTTTCAGTCCATTTTAATAGCTCTCTGCCGGACTTGCACCACTTAGTGCTTGTACTGGGAGGGTTCATAGCTGGACACTATGTTCTAGATATGTGTCCAATGTTTGCCAAGCACTCACAAATAAGAGGTACTATTCACTTCCCTCAACCTACTGGCTACACTCTTGTTGATACAGCCCAGCACATGGTTAGCGTTCATGGTGGCAAAGGCAAACTGCTAATTCATGTTCAGCTTGTCCACCAGGACTGCTTGTCTGTTCTGCAGAGCTGCTTTCTGTCCACCGAGCCCATACTGTTGAACAGGGTTATTCCTTCAGGTGCAAGCTCAGGAAGTGTGGGTGGACAGTGAGGTGGACTGCAAACTGGCTGAATAGCAGAGCTCAGAGGTTGACCCTTCTCAGAGGGTCAGCAGCGTAGTCTAGCTGGAGGCCTCTAACTAGTAGTCATCCCCAGGAGTCAGTACTGGGTCCAGTCTTGTTCAACTCACTCACCAATGGCCTGGATGAAGGGACAGAGGGTGCCCTCAGCCAGTTTGCTGATGATACAAAACTGGAAGGAGTGGCTGGTACACCGGAAGGCTGAGCTGCCATTCAGCGAGACCTGGGCAGGCTGGAAAGTTGGGTGGAGAGGAACCTGATGCAGTTCAACAAAGGCCAGTGTAGGGTCCTGCACCTGGGGAGGAACAACCCTGTGCACCAGTATGGGCTGGGGGTGGCCTGTTGGAAGGCAGCTCTGTGGAGAAGGACCTGGGAGTTCTGGTGGGCAGCAGGCTGCCCACGAGCCAGCAGTGTACCCGTGTGGCCAAGAAGGCCAGTGGGACCCTGGGAGGTGTTAGGGGGAGTGTAGCCAGCAGGTCGAGAGAGGTTATTCTACCCTCTCTGCTCTGCCCTGGTGAGGCTTCATCCAGAGTGCTGTGTCCAGTGCTGGGCTCCCCAGCTCAAGAGAGAGGGGGCACTTCTAGAGAGGGTCCAGTGGAGGGCTATGAAGATGTTAGGGGACAGGAACATTTCCCTTCTGAGGAAAGGCTGAGAGCTGGGTCTGTTTAGCCTGGAGAAGGGAAGACTGAGAAGGGGATCTTGTCAATGCATACAAATATCTTTAAGGGTGAGCGCCAAGAGGATGGGGCCAGGCTCTTTTCAGTGGTGCCCAGGAACAGGACAAGGGGCAACGGGCACAAAGTGCAACTCGGGAAGCTCCTTCTGCATATGGGGAGAACCTCCTGTACTCTGAGGGTGACAGAGCCCTGGAACAGGCTGCCCAGAGAGATTGTGGAGTCTCCTTCCCTGGACACGTTCAAAACCTGCCTGGATGCGACACTGTGCAGTCTGCTATAGGTGAATCTGCTTGAGCGGGGGATTGGACAAGATCTCCAGAGGTGCCTTCCAGCCTCGACCATTCTGTGACAGGACTCAAGTGTGAGCAGAGGTTGACGGAAAACTTTAGGTGGGCTGTTCTGTATGGCCTCCAGATGGCACTAGTGGTCTTCAGCGTTAGCGATTTGGATTTTTCCCATACCCTGGATTTGCAGCTTCAGTCTGTGAGAGGTAAGGAACCTGGAGCTACTGGATTCTGGCTTCCTATTTAGCTTTTTTGCCATCCATTTAAATAGTGTGAGTTAAGTGCTGGAAGAGACCCTTTTATTGCCTCACACAGTGTAATGCTTTGGTTTAAAGCTGGGATGAAACTTTAGCTGTGCAGGGAGAGGGGAATGCTTTAACCTTTGGGAGTTGAAGATGTTTTTTACTCCTCGATTAAGAAAAAAACCCCACACTGCTTCAGAGTGGAAGCAATTTGTAGCAGAGACTGGGAGGTAAGATCAGGACCTGGAATCAAAGGTGATACTGAAGCAATCTAAGAGGAAACTCATGAGCAGAACAAAGGAATCTGTTTTCGGGACCTCCGCTATTGCTTGTGGTGCACTATGGTGACTTCCATGTTTTGAATTTGCTTTCTGAAGGTAGGTAATCTCTGAACTGTGGTCAGGGTGACCTCTTCCATGTTGCTCTCTAAATTTTCTTTTTCCCTTTTTCTTAGTCTGTCTGAAAGGTAATGTTCCCCTCCAGTGTTATGCTTTACATATTCCAAGTAGAAGAGGAACCTGACTGTTCAGTGAAGTTGGTGACCTCTACCAGAAAAGGAGTGCTTTCAGGAAACCATAAGATGTAATCAACTTTAAAAGGAACAGATCTGGTATAACACAGACTTGTGATGTTTGACTAGATACTTCCTTAGGCCTGGTTTCTCTTGGCACAGCTAGACTTGTCATGACATGATCTAGAGTGGAATTTGAGGCTTCAGTGCTGAGGAGAAGAAAGGGATCATGGATCCAGGATGTGTAACTTGTGTTTCGCTTTCTATGTGGAAGAGTGGAGAAAAAGTTTTCTTTGAGGGAGATGTGAAGGGTATGTACCCAGAGATGCGTGTAAAAAAAAAAACCCAAAACAAAACCCCAACCAAAACTAAATACCCCACAAACCAAAAAAAGCCTTCAGCTATTGTTGCTTGATTTGTGCTGGAAGTACTGAGTAACTGTTTGGTTTGCCCTGGCTAAAGTTCTTTTTTTTTATTTTTAAATTTTTTTATTTGTCTAACGCAATTTTTAAGGAACATACTGATGTCAAAGCTTTTTTTTTTTGCTTATCCCCTAAAAGAATATAGAGTAGAACTTAAGAAGTGCTGATGTTGAGTAGGTTCTTTTTGTAGCTATTTCCACCCTGCTCCCCATGGAATAGGCTGAATTTAGCAGGGACAGAGCTTTAGGTCAGGGGAGTCAGGTGTCAGACTTCTCGAGAGTTGACAAGAAAGGTATCAGTGAATGTGCTCTATGTTTTCATCTTTCATTACAACAGTACTTCTCTGGTCTCGCCTCCCTCAGACTGTCAAACCTTCTCTTGCATATTTTGGGCCTGGTCCACCTCTAGAAGGAATGCTGCTAATAGATTCATTTGGGAATATTCAGTGATCTGTTTGGAGGGAGTGGAGTAGGTTTTTTCCTCTCTCTTGAGGCTTGAAACAAGACTGAAGCTGTGCTTAAGGCATAAAGCAGCACTGGGTGACTGAAGATCCTTGTCTGTTGGATTGGAAAATGTGTTGTCAAACACTTTTCTAGTGCATACTTTTTTTAAAAAGTAGACAAAGCATGCTGCTGTACATCTGTTAAATTGGCCGATATTAAGTAACTTGGTGCTGGAAAGGACAGTTATCGTCTAGATTGGCTATTTGTGATTTACAGCTTGGAGAACTGTAGCTGGGACCTTTGCATCGAAGGTAAAGGTTTGGAGAATGAGATGGTCTTGGCAAGCTTGGTCCGGGTTTGCTTAAGTGTGTAACTCAGTCATCTGATCATATGTTAAAAATCCAGGTAGTTTTACCTGAGACTTGCAAAAATATGTGATGGACTATATTTATTGACATGCCTTTTATATCCTAGTATGAATAAGAGGTACATTGTTAATAAACTACAGTTTTAATTACAGACTTTGCAATGCTTTTGAAAGTGACTCACCAAGTCCAGTTACGTGGAGGTCCCATGGCTGCTGTTACAGCCAACTACTGAATAGGTGGATTATGCTGGTTTTTGCAAGGGCATCCATGCAAGGAGAGAATAACAAGCCTGACTTGTGTCTGAAGTACTGCTGAAGAGGAAATGGGGCCAGGGACAGCTTGTGCTGTTTGCGAGCCGTCCCCATTCTGACAGCTGGGGATGCCTCTCTCTTTTTCCGAATTTTCCCTCCTTCTGTGTCCCTCCTTGTGGGACAGAAAGGAGCCTGGTGGACCTGTCTTGTTTGGTGCCTGCGTACATAATGGAGACTTGACACACGGTGTGGGGAATTCATAGTGAAGTGATTCCTTGTTTTGGGGAGACTTTTCTATAGTCTACTAAACCTGGGAGTTTAGGCAGCCTTATTTCTGAGCCTGAATGGAAGGGGCCTAGCCCAGCAGGAACTTCATGGTCAGGCTTACGCTGAATTTGAAAAATAGATTTTTTAAAAAAATGGCAAAACTGAGGTGGAACACAAATGTTCTTGCAAAGGGCCCAGCGACCTGCAGCTGGGGGAGGCTTTCCAGAGGGACAGGGGAGCTGTCACAATGGCGGGGCTGGCAGCTGCTGCCTAAGCTCACCCCCTCACCTCACAGCGCCCCCTCCTTCTGTAAGCCTGGCCTCCTAATTAGCCCTGGCTCCGCTGGGATATTTACCTTTTCTCTGCTGGATTCCTGTGGTTTCCAAAGAATTCAGGTGCTCGCTTGGAGCCAAGGAATTCACATTACCTCACAGGCTGCGCTTGGGCCAGAGCCGGCTGGGCCGCAGCTGCCCCGTCCCCCTGCCTGGCTGGCCTCCGCTTCCGAGGGAGCCTGACTGGCTTCTGCACCGACACCGGGCTCCAGCTACAGCTGCTCCGGTGGGAATCGCCTTGGCAGAAGCTGCGGAGCAGTGGTTTTCACTGTCTTTTTCACTTATGGACTTTGGGCGAGTGGGTAGTGCATCAAGCCAGGAGACTTTCTGCTGCTTTCTTGCTTCTTAGTTAAGATAAGCAGGATCAGAGTCACTGAGGGGAAAGATCTGTCTGTCTACCCGTATATGTCTTCTGATAGACATTTACTGCCTATAGAGACACCTATTGCCTGATTTTTAGACCATGTGGTTTTTCCTTTGAATTGTCTTTTGTAAAATGGGGTAGTTGGGCTTCAGGCTGCTACTGTTTGAGGGCTGCGAGGAAGCCTACTATATATATTTTCATATATATGTAATATAAATATTTAAAAATATTTTTTACTATACATATGTAAGTCATGGCCTCGTGATGCCCTTTGTTGGATCTGGTTCCTGTGGCAGGTAGCTAGACACTTGTCTGTGGTATAGGATGTGGCCCTTAGGGCCCTTGGACAGGGGTTTCATTTTGAACAACCTACTTCTGTTGAGCATCATCAAATCTCCTCTTTTGGTTGAAAGAGTTGTTTAAAAAAAGGAGTGGAAAAATGGCTCCTTGAGCAGTATTTGTATATCTTGTAGGGATGTAGTTATAATAGTGACATAGCATATCACTGTTGTCCAGTAGAAAGAAGTGTCTTGCTGCCTTCAGCAACCTGTCTGCTTGAGGGCATATTTTAGTATTTAGCTACCTTCCTTCAGAATTTCCTAACTAGCAAATTCATTTTTGATATCTTCTATAGACTGCCCCCTCCCCATCTTTTATGTACTTCAAACTATGCACACACACAGCCCTGTCCCTGTCCTCTGAGTCTGTCTGGGTAGCAGAGAGTGGTCTACCCAGGCATAGTGAGTCTCTGCATATAACTACATGACCCTACTGTTGCACTTAGCAGACATGGTCAGTGTCCTACAGAATCAGAGAGGTTGGGCAGCTGTTGGTGACAGTTTGTACTGTGAGAAACAGAACAGAAGAGTTCGCTGAATCACAGAGTGGCTGGGATTGGAAGGGACCTCTGGAGGTCATCCAGTCCAACCCCTCCTGCTCAAGCAGGGCCACTGAGAGCTGGTTGCCCAGGACGGTGTTCAGGCTGCTTTTGAGTATCTCCAGGGAAGGAGACTTTACAACTTCCCTGGGCAGCATGTGCCAGTGCTTGATCACCCTCATGGTGTTTTCTTATGGTTCATAGGTTCAAAATACTGTTAATGGCAGTGCATAAGCTGAAAATTTGCAAATCTGTTATGAGAAGATAAAAAATGAAATTTTTTTTTTTCCTGTCGCTGGAGACATCTGGTAAAACTACTCCTGGATCTTGTTCTTTAACATAGAACTGTTTGAGTAATTTTATCCAGCTTTGGTTAGAGAAACTGCCATCGTAGAGATATCACCAAAACCTTTTTTTATGTTTAGTAATTCATTTACAAGCTTTGGCTCCTATTCATACTCAGTTGCTGACTGACATATCAGGTGGATGCTGTGGAAAATATTCATGGTGGAGACAGGGGGATTGTGATGGTTTCTAGACTTCTGTTTTCTGTCCTGTACTGCAAGGGAACTTGGTCCTAGGTGGCATTTTGGAGTCCAGACCTTGATAGTGTTAAAATGGAAGTATCTGTAGTTCTCCTCTACTAGTTCTAGTCCATAGAACAATTCTCTTAGGGCATCTTGTTTATTTTCATCCTGATAATAACAGTAGTTCATGGGAACCAGAAAGAGAATTGAGTGGTGCAAACAACTTTCTTGTGGCCTTAGTTTCATAAACAAATCGGCAGCTAATAGACTAAAAGGGAAGCCAAAGCCTAACGTGTGGGGAGGGGAGTGAAGAGGGACTGAGAAAATGACTCCAAGCTTAAAATGTGAGGAGCGTGCTTATAGAAACACTACACTGGTTATTTCCAGGACATTTAGGCAGGAGCTCTGTGCAGTCATGGAAAAGAGTATCATAATGTGTGCTTTTTCTGTAGCACTTGTTTGAGAGAAAAAGGATTAACTATTCTTTCCTTTTTCCCACTCCAGGGTCCTTTCTCCTCCTCCTTTCCCAGGCCCTGGCTAGATGTCTCAAATAAGCATTCCAGAGCTACCAAGTTTCATGCAAAACCATGTAACATCTTATGTAAATATTTAATGATCCAGTTTACGTATCTCCAAAATGTCTTGCATATGACAAACTTTACCTTGTGGTCAATTCATTTACTGAAGTAATGCTGGGGATAAGTGGTGTACAACCTCTTGAGTAGTGTTCTGTCTGAATGTGTGACAGTAAAAGGGTGAGTTGTTTGAGTTAAGGCAGTGTGGGGAACGTGGGTTAGGGGCCAATCAATGTTTGGCATGGTGTGGTGGATTTGGGGATTTCTAGAGATAAGTGTGGGCTCTGTGATGTGTTTTGTAGATTTAGGTCAACAGGGAAAAGCGCTGCACGTCACTTGTGGAGTAGGTGGCCTATTGAAGGTGAAGCTTAAACTTGCTTATTAGGCTTATAGCGAACTGTTACAAGATGGGGAGGGAGGGCAGTAATCTGTCATATCTGAGTGTCAAAGGTGATTTTTAAGAGGGGAGGTCTGAAGCGTGACAGGGAGGCAGAGAGCTGGGATGCCTCTAGGTGATATACTGTTAGTCTGGAGGTTGAGAGTACTTCTGGAGTCTGAAGGGATTAGTAAGGATTTCTCCCTTGGCTTTCTGTTCCTGCTGCCACTCTGCTGCTTGCTTTTGATTGCTCTTTGCCCTTCTCTGATCCAAGAAAAAGTATGGAGGGAAGGCAAATGTGCTGTTGTTGAAGGTGAGCTCTGTAGCGGTGTGTAGTTCCTGGTAAAGGGAACTGGTTGTTGCCTTCGTCCAAGCTGCTGTGTGTCCGTGTGACTTGGCTGTGACCAGCTAAGACATGGCCAGGTGTGTTGGAACAATTCACTTCTCTATTCTAAGTTTTGAATTCAGAAATGAAGGGCATCTCCTCTGTCCTGCAAAGGAAAGAGAAGCTGCAGTGAAAGGAAGGGAGGCAGCCAAGGGCTGTTCACAATATGATTGCTGCTATTTCTGCCTGGGAGGCTGTATTGCTGGCAGCAGTTTTGTATGGAAACTGAACAGTGCACAGTCAACCTCAGTTTAACCTTTCCTATTTCCAACTGTATTTTTGGGGTAGAAGCTTTCCTGAAATACTTCTGTTTAGATGCTTTTGGAATCTAATCTCTTTGATCACGATTAGATTTGGAATCTAATCATGTTAGTAGGGGTCCTTGATTTTCTTAATTTATCTCTTTCCTCAGATTTTAAAAGGGCAAGATTCATTAGAAGAGGAGGATCTTTGAGAGCATGGGAGTGCAGTAAGGCCAGGGAAACAAGTTAATGAAAGTTAATATCTCTGATGTCATTTATTGTTCAATCTAGATGGTGAATCCAAGCAGTACATAACATCAAGACAGGGGAAGGTGCTTCCTATGTCCTTGCTGCTATGAGCTCTATTATCTCTGTGCAATACATATCACAGAGGTGACAGAGAATTCCGTCAACACAGGAGAAATCAAAGTTCGAAAACTTGTGGTTAGAACCTGTGTTAATGGAGAAAGCAAAAAATCTGAATTCAGGCCAAATCAGAGTTGATAACCTTCTAATGGTGGATACAGAACAGACGTCCGTTCCTTTCTTGGTTACCTCTATAATATTTCACATTGGTAACAAGAACTGCTGGTTTAGATGAGTTGTGGTCAGAAGAATGCACTGAAGAGGTAGGAAACCTTTTCTGACCAATTGTGGAAAATTTCACTTGTTGCTAGATTTTCTTTTTTCACTGGACAAGTTCTACAGGGAAATTCTTTGTAAAAATTCAAAGCAATGTGGATTCAGTTGTTTAACCGTTCAGACCACACAAACTTAACTACCAGCAATACGCAGCAGTGCTAAGTGTGTTGGGTCTCTGCATTGCAAGGCCTATGGAGTAGTCTAAAACTTGGACAGGATCAGATCACAGTGGGGGAAAACAAGAGTTATTTGAAGCCGAGCAAGAAAGAGGTGGCGTTAGTGAGCAGGAAATAGTGTTTTGAAGAGTTTCACTTGATAAAATAGTCTCCTTTGGCTGAAGATGCACCTCTGCATGTGGACAGTCCAGCCTCCAGTTTAAGAGTACTCTCGGATTCCTCGCTGATTGCAGGTTCCCACATAGCAGCATCCACCAGTAATGCTTTGGCTAGGAAACAGTCCTATCCTGGCAGATGATGACCTGGCCTCGGTTATTTGTGCCTTCATCACTCTTTGGCTGGATTATAGCAATATGAGATACCTGGGCATGAAGCCTTTAGTGCTTAGGAAAATAGCTCGTGCAGAATGTTGCAGCATGTGCTTGTGGTAAATTGTGTTACGGGGAAAACATCAGGCTCACCCTTTATTTTCTGTGCCACCTTACCATATAGTTCCTAAATTGCTTTTAGGATCTTGGCCCTTATTTTTTTATTCTGTTGTGGTAAGTGGCCCGGAATCAGAAAAGAGGGGGCTCCCAAAATGAAATAATCATCTAAAAGACTGTAAGATTTTTTTTTTTCTAGGTGTTAATCTGAGGTTAGAGTATTTTACAAGCATTTAAGTTTTCCTACTTTCCACTCTTACTGTGAGGCTGGCTCCTATGACCTTAGGTGTCTCTCAAAGTAATGTGTAAATTTTTGTTGAAGAAAGGCATTCTGTAGCATGCAAGTCTCTTCTCTTTCCTGGGGAGGACAAGTGTGCTGGATGAGTAGCCTTGTTACTACAGCGGAAGAAAGATGCAGTGAAATATAGTATGAAAAGCTGTAGAACTATACAGTACTGAAGGAAATTGTAACTGGTATTTCAGTGGTAGTAACGCTTTTCCATCCCAAGCAAGTGTGAAAAACAAGTGTAAGGGTTGTGGGCTATTGCTAGCATTGTACTTGTGATCTGTCACCATTCTGACATCCAGAGGCTATTGATAGAGGCTCTAGAAATAACTTGGATTTTCCATTTGCAGACTTGTACTTAGCATGGGGCTAGTAAGACTGTCTAACCAGGTCTCGGAGAATATATTAAGCTGGCACTTGATTCTGTTGTTTAAAGCTTGGGGCTTTTTGATAGTAGATTTGAATCATTTAATGTTTTGTATTTTTTTGATGCATTGCTGAACAGGCCTGTGATATCCCTTAAGATGACAGCATCCTAGTAGAAGAAAAAGTTTATGTACTGAGAGCTGTAGAACACATTGAAATCCTTCTGAATAATCAGTTTCCATGGAAATGTAAATTCTATGGGCATGGAGCTTGGACCACCTAATAATTAAGGACGGTCTCTGTAGAAGGAAGCTAATGCAAGCATTCGCAAAGTAAAGAAATACTGTTGCTTGGAAGTACTGTCTACATCTGCCAGGGGTTTATATCCTCATATTTCTGATTATGTGCATAATTAAAAAAATGAGAAGCTGATAAGCATGGTGAACTTAATTGCCCTCTGCTTCAAAGTATCGCAGGAGCCATGACTTTGTGAAATAGCTTGCTGCTTGTGCTCAGTATCTTCCAGGATCTAGCTGAAAGCATATTATCAACAAATGTTTTCAGTATGCTGCCAATAAATTATCATTAAGGTGGAGACGAAGAAGTCATAATTAAGAACAAAATATATGATAGGGCTGTTGTCATGATTTTCAAAACACAAGTGCTAAATCCAGGAAACTTATAGTTAAACTGAGAAGAAATTTAAATACTTTAAGCTGTGGAAATATGTGGAAAGGGGATCCAAACTTCCAAACTTTTTTCTGTTGCCAACTGCTCTGACTTCATATGTAGTTAAAGCACAGAAAAATACAGTGCAATATCTTTTTCACTTTTTTTTTAACCTTGCCACTTAGAGTTAGTTACATCATGAAGTTGGTTTATTTTCCTGCTCCCACCTGTGTATTTAAGGATAGTTTTAATCTGATGAGCATCTTCATGGACTTGTTGGTATAGTTCTTGTGGAGAGAGAAATATTTCTCAAAATGGCTACCAAGTGAGGGCAGTAGTGGCTTCATTTTCACTGAAAAATGAGATTTTTTTTTTTTTTTTTTTTTGGCAGTTCTTTCTAAAGGAAAGCTTTTTTTGTGTAACTTGTTAGATGTCCTTGTATAGTTCAGTTTCTGAACTATGGAAAATAATAGGGGAGGGATGAAGAGAGATGACTGTTCATAAAGCAAGTTGGGGATGCATTCTTTTCTGGACTTTAACTGCATTGCACAGCCAGATGCTCCAAATTCCCCTCCCTCTCTCTTTTCCATTTTTCTTGAGCATTGCTGTCCTTTTCCTTCTTTGAGGCTTCACCCAAATCTACTCTCCTTTTCTTGCAACTAACCCTGCTCTCCTTGGTACCGTCTTTCCCTTTTACCCGGGCTTCTTGGGATAGTGTATGTCTGACTTCCCTTTTACCCTTTTTTACTCCCCTATATCTCTTGCAAGACATTAGCATCTTAAGCTATTGTGGTATGGGAGTATGGTCAGAGTGAAGAAGAAAGTGTGTTTTCTCTTGTTGACTTTGTTTGTTTGTTCTTGAACTAGATAGAGCATGCTTGTTGTTACAAGCTGTGGTGGTTAGCAGTGGCTCATGCTGGTCATTCTGCCAACCAGATGCCCTGGATTCTGCCCTTGGTTTTTCATTTTTCTGCAAAGTCTGAGACCTAAAATATATGTTGAAACAGGATTTGATTACAGGCAGAATAAGAAAATGATTGCATGTGGACTGGATGGTCATTGTAGGTTCTTTCCAACTGGAACTATTCTATTATATTGTATTTAGCTTGATGGCATGTCCTTGTCTGGATGTAAGATTTTGCAAATATCACCACAAATAGTATTAGCATCTGCTTAATGTTTGATAACTTTTTAAAGTTGTTTTGTGGCCTGCTCCTAAAATGCAGGCACTGCCCTCTTCCTGTCCTAACTCTGCATTATAACTCTCTCCTATGTTATGGCTGAAAGAGGGGTGTACCTGCATCTGATTGGAAGTTAATCTTTCTATATTTGCTCAAGTGGGTGTTCAGTCAGATCTATGAAGTGATCTGACTTGCCTGTGGCTATGTAATTTGTGGAGCAGATCAACTAGAGTGGCTTGAGTATGCAACCGAGCAGGTAATGAGCTTTCAGCTGCAGTGCATCCTTTGATTGACAAAGGCCGATGATGCAACTACGTCTTCAGAAAGCAACTTTTGCACAAGATGTAATTTTAAGCACCTTAAATTGGCATGGCTATCAAGAGAAACAGTCCTGCACCTTTCCTAGCTGCTGTTCCCATTCTCATGTTGACCTTTTCCTTTCCTGGCACAGGTACATGATCAGTTTCCTTCTGACTGCACAGTGCAAGCTGGAATGGAGGAGTAGCATGGTCAACTGTACTAACACCTGGTTGCAGGAAGCTACTTTGCCTCCCCCCAGAAGCTTGTATTCTTTCAGCATTCATTCAACCTCTTCTTAAAGAGGTGTGCTATTGATAAGATTACTGTTTAAATGGCTTCAGTGCAATTTTGTGCTGTATTCCTGTGCTCATTCAGGGGCTTGTGTCCATTGTATTGTGTCACCACAAGCATTTCTGGACCCATGCAGTGAACTGATCTGATTTCATAAGTAGCTTGGCAAAAAAGGCTGGTTTTACCTGGCTTGCTGTGCAGGACACTCTTGTGCCACTATTATGCAGGTAAGAGAAAGGTGGATAGCTGAGGAAATAGAGTATAGATAGCTTATGTCTGTGTGGCTGCTGAAGAGGGAGAAAGGAAGGGAAAAAAAGCTTATGAAGATACAACTTTGTAGATGGATCAGGGAGCTGATCTACCTTTTTATCCTTTTGCACCCCCTTTCTCCCCCTCACATCCTGTTCCCTCTGCCTCTTCCCAACACAAACCCACCACCAACAAAATCCCTCAGACACCTTACAGACCAAAATGCTGGGCTGTTTTTCAGTTGGATCAATTCTTTGATTCATTTCAACGCAAACATCTGTGATGGTAGTGTATGGCTAAGGGAGTGGTGATGGGGTACTTGGTTACAGAACAGGTAATGCCTTTTAATCAGGAGGTTACCACTGTTTCCATAATAAACAGGCTGATTTAACTGTGGTATTGTTGGCTGTAACAGGGTTCATACAGAGACTAGATAAGCATGTAACAGTGTCTTACTCCTGATTGTGATCTTCCCTACAGTCTCTTTCCTTGTACACAGTGAAGTGACATCTTTGAGATGTGAAAGGGCTGTGTAGTCCCTGAGAACGACAGCACAGTGGAGCACATGCTGCCTTGTTGGACAAATCGGTCAGGCCTGCAGGTTGTACCTGTTTTCCTGGATGCCTCTTGAGAAAGAGGATTGGCAGTTGTAGGCTGTGTAGTTGGTGGTGCTAGAAATCTGTTTCCACCCTCAGCCTTTCCGAAGACATCCTTGGAGTACATAAGAACTGAGCTGTGCTGGTATGAGACTTCAGGAAGTATTGACTGTGGTATGCATATGTAATGTGATTGCTCTAAATGTGTTCCTTTCCCAGGACCAGTGGATCTTACGTATCTGTGGTAGGTCCTATTGTGAAATCAAAGGGACTATGACACTGATTTGTCTAAAGCGAAGTGGCCTGTTTTGCTAGAATGCCTGAGGACCACAAATCTAAGCAGTTAAGAAAAAATGTGCCTAGCACAATGTGGACACTGTTAGGCTGTGAGAACTCCCAGGAGAACAAATGGAGCTCTCTGTTCTAAGACACTGAAAAAGAGACTAAATGCACCTGGATGTGGCCCTTGAGAATAAAGTATTTCTTGTGAGGAGAGGTTATATTTGATGAAGTCTCATTTACACGCATTCTCTCCTAGCTGTTCTTGTTGAGTTGTCTGTGTAGTAGGTCATAGTTACAAGCATGTCACTTGTTCAAGAAATGCTGTGAATTTTTATCCCTTTTTACAGATTCGCCACGGTGAGGTATGACCAGGCATCCAAGAACATTAAAAACCAGTTCATGCATCTGACCAATTACAGCGTCAACAAGAAGAGTGGAGATTACGTCAGGTACTTGGCTGGAAACTGGAACTTGATCTCTAGAAGTTGCGTTGATTTACCTAAGTTGGTCTAAGGCTGGTGCAAATCCGTAGAGGTAGGCCAGTGGTGTCAACCTGCTGCTTTCATTTGTTTTTAGCTGTGATGATCCTGAAGTAGAGGATTATGGAAACAAGTGGAGCATGAGTGCAATGCTGAGGTACTTAAAACAAGAGGGGAGAGACACTGCAGGTCAGTACAGATCTTGTTCTTTTATTCCTTTGTTGGACCTTAATCATCTCACTAGTGTGAATCCTAAGAAGTCAGGGAAGAGCCCCAGTGAGTCCCATTTAGCACCAGAGCAGGGTGGAGGGAATCATTCATTGTTCCTTACAGCTTACTCACTAGAGCTGTGGCTTTTATTCTCTATCCCCAGAGACGAGTCCTAACCCCAGAGATGAGGCCTACCCCTTCCCTTTTGCAAATAATATTCTGAGATTTTCTCAGGGTGTGCTTCTTAATATTTTACCTACATTTCCCGTTTCTTAAGGTCATTCCATTCCTTCTAAAAGCTTCCCTCCCTCTACTGCTCCCATGGCCTGTTCAGTCTGATGAGTGACCAACCTCTGGAGAGCTGTGCCAGTTTGAATGACTCTTGGATGTGGTGTCATCTTTCCATGGCTCAGGTTTTTGCTGGGTGTTTTCATTTCAGTCTGTGTTTCATATAAAATAGCTCCCTCTTCCACACCTTTGCCAGGTCGGCTGGGAATAAATGCATCTGCAGAGCAGAATCCAGGTATATCCTTTAAGGGATAAATTACCTGTGATACTGAGGCATCAGTAACACTACTGATAGCAGCTATGCCCTTATTGCAAATGTTGCCAGGGAACACTTAGACATTGGAGGAAGGGGTTTGAATCTGGCTTTCAGATGGAGTAGACCTTTTTCCCCATCATACATGTGCATGGCTGTCCAGTCACTTGCACCACGTGTTTTCAGTAAGCTGTGCACTCATAGTTATTTATATTGATACATTTCCACACCACACCCCAACCTAAAGTATAAAACTGCACTCTTAATAATAAAGTAAACTGCTGAGCAATGCAAGCAGGTTTCTCTAACTATCCATTACAAGGCTTCTTGCACCTTTCTCTGATGCATCTGGTTCTGGTCATAGGGAGGCAGAATGCTGGCTGGAAAGTGCTGGCCTTGTCTTGGCTGGCAAGATTTTTGTGTTCTGGGATGTTTATGTACACTTAGACATTCCCATGCTGAGTTGCTTCCACTTAGTTTTCTTCTGGCACAGAAATTCACATCTGAATTTGCTTGCATGCTCCTCTGTAATTATTCAGGTCCCTGCATGTCATCATCTGAACGTAAGAAATAGTAATTGTAGGCCTAAATCGGACTCTGTAGTCAAGTGGTTTGTACTAGATGTTCTTTGGGACAGGGATTACCAAATGTTTGTGTGGGTTTGCTGGAGATCTTGGGTGTTTGCTTGTGCTCCCTTTGAGGGGTGGGGAAGGCTGTCCTATCATCCCTGCTAGCTTTTCAGACTAGGATTCTAGTGTTTGTTCATTCCCTCCTCCTCTCGCTTTATTGACTATACTTGAAAACAGAAACTAAGTGTGGTGTTCTTTCTGTTGCATGACTCATTCCAAGCCCAGTGTAGAATCCAGGTCTACATCTAATGTAGACCTTTTGTTGCCTTTTGCTCTGTCAGCTCAGATTTGTGTTCCTGAGCTCTGTTTACAGGCTCATACAGGAGCTGGAGAGAGCTTCTTTACTGAAACTGCGGATTATCTGTAGGTCAGCAGGACTGGAAGTTGTCACCAGTCATATCATTTTGAAATGATTTGTGAATCATGGTATGGGAACAGCTGCTTTAGAGGAAGGTGCAACATCACAGAATGGTTATCTCGTAAAGTCCACAAGAAAAACTTCTGTATCTCTGTGGCTATGGCTTATTCTCTGTAGTTTAAGGGCTTATCTCACTAACCCACTCCTGTTTAATCCTTCCTAATACTCTGAGTGGGCAATGATTGGGCTCCAGCTGACTTGTGCTGATGTGCTTGCCACATGTTTCTGCTTACTTGCACTGTACATATACTCACTTCTATCGTTCTCATTTGTGAGTATTTTTGCATTAGGATACTTACGCATGCATCTATATGCTTATGCTTGCATGGATTTCCAAACCTCATTGCTTTATCATCCATAGGCTCTCATGTGCTTTGATTCACAAAGGTATCTGTCCATATGCGTATTCTCATGCTTTTCTAGATATTGTGTGCTACTTCACAATCTACTTTTTTTTTTTTTCTCCCCCCTGCCCCCTTGCAGCACTGATGGCCAGCGTGGAGGACCTGATTATCAAGACTGTAGTTTCTGCTGAGCTGGCCATTGCCACAGCTTGTAAAACTTTTCTTTCACATCGTGGCAGCTGCTTTGGTAAGACACTGGGGGCGACTTTGTTGGTTGACTCTTGAGTACTGTTTGAAACTTTCAGCTTTCATAGAATCTTGGAGTGGTTTGGGTTGGAAGGGACCTTAATGATCACCTGGTTCCACCCTCCCTGCCATGGGCAGGGACACCTTCCAGTAGACCAGGTTGCTCAAAGCCACATCCAACCTGGCCTTGAACACTTCCAGGGATGGGGCATCTGATGCTACAGAGAAGCATGTGTTGCCTATTGCAAGGAGGCTGGATGCTGGTTCTTTTCTCAGTATAGTCCTCTGTGAGGACAGGAAACACTGAATCTTGGTTGTCCCTGTGCCAGCGTCGTTCATCAGAATCTCATGCTAGAAAATGGGATGATGAAAAGGGACTTGAAAGGGAACTGGGGAAGTGCTGGAAAGTTGAAGTTACTGACCCACTAGTGCCCTTGCAAAGGATGGCTGTGGATGATTAAGCACCCCTTTAGTGCACTTAATATTATCTGTTGAGCCATCTAGCCCAATGTAGTTCTGAATTATTGCCCTACATGCGCCTGAGGACTAGGGAGGAAAGTGTAATGCAGTGCTTGGAAGGACTGGTGGTGGTAAATGCTTCTGGGCTTGTGCTTGTGTGCGAGTACCGCATGGTGGCGTCAAAGCCTGTTTCTGGCAGAAGCTTGATGCAGAACTATGTGCTGGCAAAAGGATTTGAGAACTGGCTGGCAGCAGTTGCTGGGATGAGGTCCAGAAAGCAGCGGCTGGTACCACAGTGTGCCTTCTCCTGCTTTCCAGTGGCTGCTTCCCAATCTTTCCTAAAGAGGCCTCCTCCTGCTCTTTAGCTGCCTTTTGCTCATGTGGATACATGCATAAAGATGGAGTCTCGGAGCAGGGGAAATGAGTCTAGAATTAGTCTCATTCAGTGCTTAAACTAAAGGCCAAGCTTGGCTTAAGCTATCCCGTGTTTAAGTATTGGGACTTATATTTAAACTAGCTGTGATAGGCAGATCCATTTGTATGGCCCTTGTGTTGCACTTGAAAGCTGCAGGATTGTCAATACGCAATACTCTAACGTAAATGCTGTCATCTTTGGATATTTGGGGGTGATGAGAGAGTCAAGAATCAAGGAGGAGCCTTCCCCTGACTGACTGATGCCTTTGTTCAAAGTTGGAGAACCTTGGCATGCATGGGGATTTGTGAGTTAGATAATAGTTCTAGTGAAGTAGCAGTTTATCAGTTACTCTAGAAATATCAACAACTGGATTGGAAAAAAAAAAAAAAAAAAAAGGCACACCAAAAACTTTTAACTGCCCCTTTTTTTTTTTTTTTTTTTTTTTTTTTGGGT
>JAVJGI010000063.1:64830830-64871761 GCA_035590275.1 Ibycter americanus
TTTTTTTTTTTTTTTTTTTTTTTTTGGCTTCTCCCTTTTCCTCCTTCAGTTGTGCCTCTGGATTCCTCTGAGCTGTGTATGTGGAAACGAATGTTCCTCATGTACTTTCTGCTGGGCCTGGCTCTGAGGTTATCCCACTTCCTGCTGCCTCCCCAGGGCTGTACTAACCACCCTCTCAGATGCTCCCCCACAAATAAACTGTTTTGTTCCATTTATTTCAGTGTAAACATAAATTAAGAGCTTCCCAGGAAAAAGAGCTTAAGTAGGAGCCATACTGCTTCCCTAGGGAGCCTGAGGCATTTCCAGAGTTCAATACTTTCTGCCACCTTCCCCCACAATTAAGTGGTGGTCCTTGTCCCAAGGATTTGAACTGCCCATGTCATGCTGTATGGCTCATTTTTAATCTGTGTGTCTTGTTCTGACACTTTCTGGTTGTGCCACTTCTAACCCTGTTGTAAAAAAGACAGGGTTTTTTTCTAGCTGGAAATGTTCAGAATGGCTGAGTTCATAGTTGTTAACATGAGGGAGAAAAATGGGAATGAAGATTTCAAGGCAGCATGCATAGGCTCCCAAGACCTGTTGTGCTTTTTGGGTTTTGGTGTTTTTTTTTCTTTCTGGGCTGTGAACAATGAAACTGCATGTGTGTCTTGAGAAACTTTTCAAATGATCACTCTATCTCAGACTTTACAAACCTGTATCTGAGACTCGGATACAGAGGCCTTGTTCGGAAGGCTTCTAGAAGAATGTAACTAACTTAGTGTGTATTCTACTCTAGTCTTTGTAATGCTGTTCTAGGGAGTAGGACTTCAGCACAACTGCCACCTTCTAGACAAAAATTAAATCACAAGTACTTATTTGTGTAGGTTAGGTTGCCCACTTTATTCCTCTAACAGTTTAGCACTGCTGTGGTCCTTCATTCCTTTCTCAAGTAAATGTATTTTTGTTGTATACTTGTTTTCTAGATTTAAGGCAAGAGGCTCCATTCATGGCTGCTTCATGTTCTAAAATAAGACTAGTCAAACAGTCTGTATGGTTCCAGCTACCCATGCTTGCCTAGAAAATGAGCGGTAGGTCAGGATGATTCTTTTTCTAATATCAAAGTGGAGTGCTGCTGACAACTTGTGGAAAGATTGTATTGATTCTCCTTTTGACCATGTCGTGTGAGCTGTTTACTGCATTCTAGTAATAATCAGTTCTCAGAGGATTTGGGATGCTCAGTAGTTTTGTTCCTCTGAAGTGCATTGCAGAAAGTAGTGCAAGTACTATACAGTTTGTTGCAGCCTTGTTCATGCATCGTTATTAACAATGTGATCTCAAGCCTGTATTTTGTTCTTTATGGTTAGCTAGTAATTCCTCATGTAAAATTAAGCTGCAAGTAAAAATTGCCTTATCTAGGAGCTCCAGAGAAGGGCATGCTGCAGGACTCTGAACCACTGCATTGTCCTGAGGCTGGTCACCAGCTGAGGAGTTAGTTGCCTCTGGAGCCTTCTTTAAGAGAAGCTGGATTTTGCACTGACTTTGAGGGACATGACATCTCAGTGTGGGAGCAGGAGAGATAATGGGAATATATATACCCAAGCTGATTAAAGATGGAGGAGTTCTCACTCCTGGAGTAAGCACTTCTGGGTAGGTTAGAAAAGGCAGTGAGGCCTGCTGTCAGTCTGAAAAACCTCTCTGTAGGATTGTTTAGTAGGGGATGAAATGGGTGCAGCACGTATTTTTGCCAGCATCCAGTGTAGCACCATTTTCTGTACTCACTGAAACATGAGCCTGAAGAAGCAATGGATTTATGTCCCCCTGCTTCCTTCCCAGCTCTAGTCCACCCAGCCATGACAGTGTTGAGCTCTTCTACAATCAAGAAGGCAGGTTAGGATAGGCTATAGTAGGCGTGTTGATCCCACCAAAGCAATGAGTTTCTTACTTAGCTGCTCCTGTGTCCTAAAGCTGAATTGGTCAGGCTTATGTTTTCACTCACATCTACATTAAGATGGTATAGAGCAAGCAATAAACTATTGTACTACTTGAGTGGTGCTGACCTGGAGCTAAATCCTTAAAAAAAGTCTTCATTTGTATCTAATCACCAGTTCTCAACCACCTGTGTTGCTGTTCTCCATGAGCATTTAACTTTCTTAGTAGCAGCAGCTGACCTGTTTGGAGGAATGGTAGCCTTTTGTAGTATTGAACAGTGCTGGCCTGCTCCATAATGAATTTTGCAGGACACTAAAAACTTGAGATTATTAAGGAATTTCTGTGCAGACTTGCTTGACATGAGTATAGGTGAGTCTCTACTTAGAGACTTAGGTCAGCCATACATGTACCATACACAGAGCCTATATCTTTTTCTGGTTTCATAGGTGACATGTCAAGGAAAAGCAGAACAGGTATTCCCTCTGCTTATCTTTTTTTGCAAAGCTTAATTCGTTCTATTTTTATACCCTTACTGTCAGGCTTTGCTTTAAAGCCAGTATGTAAAGATGCCATTTTGAATCTGGAAAAGGTTGTCCTTAGAGTCCTCTGTCTACCACCAGATTCAGGAACCCTGTACCTTTCAGGACAGGTCTTTTGATGATCCAGTGTGCCCTGGTAGATTTTGTAATATAACTAGATCTTCAGAATTTAACAAAACTGTCTGTTGAGCCTGAAGGGTAAAACTAGTTCAAGACATAGGTCTTCTAGTGATAAAGCCTGTAGGAGTAGGAGTCTATCCTACACTGTTTTCCTTGCTTATCACTTGATAGTTCTAAATGGTATCTGATTGCTGATGATTTAGCACCCAGAGCTCAGCTGAAAGAGTCAGGAGCCCTATTGCTGCAGGAGCTTTCTGGTTTCTTTAGGAGGCTGTTCTCAGCTTGGTAGCATCAGTTTTCTTTCTCAGGGTGCTGGGGCAGATCTGGGAATCATTAACTCTCCCAAAAACAGCCATAAAGAAATGACCAGCACTGTCAATTTATCATCAGTGGACTTGTGTTATCGAAGTCTGAGTCAATCCTGGCTTCTCATTCCATCTTCTACTGTCATTGGTTCTTGTAGTAACATTAAGGTCTTTAGCAGATAGATGAGAACATGGAAGTGAGGAACACCAGGTTATTCTTGTCTGCTAGTTTGCTTGGGGCTAAGCTTGTTGGAGTTTAGGAGCTTGAAATCAGAAGAAATTGGGCTAATGAAGTCAGGAAACATGCTCTCTTTCTCCTTCACCTTGTGTACCCATGTATCTATTGAGTCAGCTGCCTTTTATTTTTATATGCCTGCTACTACATTTTCTTAATTTGGCCACTAAGCTTGTTGAAGAAGTAGCAGCAGCATATCTACTCTTCTGTTCCTCAGTGGCATAAGGGAAGCTAAGTGATGTCCAAAGGTGGTTATTGGGATGTTAACCTCTTTGCTCACTATGATTTCACACACTGGGTTGAAGAGCTTTCCCCTTCATGGGTGATGATTTATTTACCCTGTAAGATTGGGATTATAAAGGTAGCCCAACTTGTGCCAAGACTCCTGTTCTTTGATGTTAGCCTTGAAGATGGCCTTACTAGCCTTTCTGACTTCAGAGTAGAAGGATGATTCTGAGTCTGATTTTGGTATGGGTGATGAGCCTGACTGTAATCTTCTCTTCACTAAAAGCAGTGGTTTATGTAGAGAAGGAGGCAATGAAGATGGTGAAAGGTCTCAAGAGCAAGAAATATGAGGAGCGGCTGAGGTTACTTGGCTTGTCCAGCTTAGAGAATAGAAGGCTGAGGGGTAACCTCATTGCAGTCTACAACTTCGTGGAGGGAGCTGATCCCTTCTCTCTAGTGACCACTGATAGGACACGAGGAAATGGAATGAAGCTGTCAGGGGAAGTTCAGACTGGACATTAGGAAAAGATCCTTTACTGAGAAGGTGGTCAGTCACTGGAACAGGTTCCTCAAGGAACTGGTCACAGTACCAACCCTGTCAGAGTTCAAGGAGTCTCTGGTCAATACTCTTAGTCATATGACTTAGTTTTAGGTTGTCCTGTGAGGAGCAGGGGTTTGGACTTTATCATCCTTATGGGTCCCTTCCAACTCAAGATATTATATGATTCTATGTAGGCACCCTGAAATTAATCTGCTTCTGAAAACTTTTATTGGGAATGTGGCTAGGTGTTCTTTATGCTTCAGTAGAAGGAAGAAAGGTTGAGAAGTAATCTTAGAAGTGATGGACTTTTTCTGATTACCTGTTGTGGAGAAAGTGCCTCTAAGTGATGCAATTATACATTTGGCCAAGCTAGTATGACAGACCCTGGCAGGTGCAGGCTGCATCTTACAAAGTAGGCAAGAACACCCAATGCGTGGAATAAATCTGTCCTCTGTTGTTGGGTCCTTTTCTGTAATACCACTGAGAGATAAAGCCTTTCCCTGTTACAATAAAGTTCTCTAAAAAGGAGTTAAGCTGTATTATTTGGAGTGCAAAGCAAATTTATGCACAAGATTGCAGCACCAGTCTCTCCCCAAAGCCTTTGGTCTCCAGGGTAGAGGCTTCTCCTTTATTACTTCATATGACGCAGTGTGGCCTTTTGCTTATGACAGCCTAAACTGTTATGCTGGCCTTTTGTAGGGTAACAGCAATGGTTTGGGACCTGACTGTGATAACCCCCCCAAGATGTAGACCTGTTCGTGTCCCCATAGCTGTTAAAATGTGGTCTACCAGAGTTGAAGCAGGTGCTGTACCATCACTAGATAAAGTGATGGAGTTAATTCACAAAATACTCTTTAGTCCCTGAAGCCTCAAGTTTGGCAGTGTGTTCAAGAAAGCAACACATCACTATACCCTTAGTTTTTCTCTCTTGCACTGGCTGGTTGCTGCTTTGGATGAAATTGTAGCACAGTTAACTTTTCTAATTGAAACTCCTTGGTACATCTTGTCTATAAGCATGGTCTGTAGGATACCTTTAGATAAAGCACATAAAAAGTATGAGGGGAAGGTGGCACACGTGTAGTTCCTTGCATTAGAAATGTCTGTAAATATGCTCGTGCTTAAAATGAGACGATTGGTTGTTACTGCAAAAGTGGAAGGGTTGTACGCTATGCAGCTTTTTCCAGTGTGTGTGTGTCCCTTAACCTCAGGTTGCCTCCATTCAATTGCAGAACATGTACTTTGCAATAAAGCTGCTTCTTTTTCCCCAGTGAACAAGCTGAAAACAAAGACCAGAATTACAGCAACCCTCTAGGAATTGAGCTTATTCATTCTATGCAAAATCATGAAAACATTGTTTGTGCTACCAGGCTATCGCTTGTGACTTAGTTTCCAGACTTAGAGAGAATACCAAATTCTTTGGGGATAATTTCTAAAAGGGAGTGCCAGTGTAGTCTTTGACAGGAATATAAGCCAAACTTGGTTCTAGAAAACTACACGTATTCCAAAAAGCTTGAAACCGTGTCTCTAGCCTTCCTCTTAGTCTTAAATAATTTCATTGGCAAAAAAAATCTCTGGCTGATCTGTTTGCTGTTAGATTTTAGTCTGAAGCTAGCCCTTCACTTGGGGAGGATGGGAAGCTTGGTCAGCAGTGACTTCTCTATGGGAGTCAGAGCGGAGAGGCAGGCTGTTCCTGCTGGGTGTTGGCAGCAGCTGGTACCTCCTGATACAATTCCAGTCTGTTTAACGAACTGCAAGGGTGAAATGTGTTTTTCTGGATTGTAGTAGCAAGGGGAGGGGAATAAGGGGCACTGCAGAAACTTGGTATCTTAGTTTCTTCTATTTGTCCCTTAATATTAGTAGTGCAAGGTGGGTTGTCATAAACTTACCATTGCTACAGCCCGAGGCACGTGTTTCAGTCATTCTGTTTTCTTTACCCTCTCTACAGAGGGAAATGGCAGTCTTGCTTAAGCTGGTAATTGCAGAGGATATAGTTCTGATCTTGCTGTGCTCATGTGACTCTGTCTTTGTGCTGCCTGTGTCTTTATTTTTACAAATGACAGTGGAGTTTCACAGTAGAAAGGATACTCTTCTGTGTTTAATCTAGGTAGTGCATTTTCCAAATGTGGACGAGGGCCAAGGAGATACTTCTAGGGTAGTTGAAACCACAGGTAATTTATCTTATGCTTGTGCCCTAGTATCCCAGACAGACATGACACCCCCTTTGTGCTGAGCACTATGTGGCAACCTGTGAGGCTTGATTCTGTTGCCAGAACATGGTTATTGCATAGCTCCTGATGCCCAGAGGTGGGAGTGACATCTGTCTAGGGGTTGTAGGTATGGCCTAGAATACAGGAGACTTGGGGCATTATGGAGCAGCAGTGGAGCCTTCCTAGGAGACCCTAAGGCACTGCAGATGGCATTAGGTGTCTAACAATGGAATTGATTCAACAGGGATACCCCAAAGAGTTTACTGTCCTAATAAACAAGGCAGACTACAAGGGAAGGGAGTGTAAAGCACTAGCAGCATGGTCAGTGCTAGCTAAGGTCAACAGGTTTCCCATATGTATTTGTAAAAGTGGATGGAGTGAGTGAGTAACTGGGTGGGAAAGAGGGAGGTTTAAAGAGCAAGTGGTTTGGAAGGGAGAAAAGTGTGGGAGAGGAGGACAAAGCCAGAGGAGCCAAAATACTAGGAAAGGTCCTTTAAGGGGCAGAGGGAGGGAATGGCCAGCAGCAACAGAAGTAGCAGCTAGACAAAACAAAATGCTCTGCTTCCTGACAGAGGCTGGGAGGTTGCAGACCAGCAGCTGCTACAGGCCTACTCATTGCTTCCCTGCCTCGGGCATCAGCTGCCTGTCCACTGGAGTTTGCTGTGCCTTTAAGAGTCACAGGGCTTCAGCAAACCTGAGATTGTATTTTGAAATAACGTATTAAAATCATCAGAGTTTTCTCCTGGTCAAAATGCTTTGCTAGTGTTTACGCTTATAATCCCCACCTCTTCCTTTTCCCTCTACCACAGCCTTTCTTGTCTGGGGAGCAAGAGAGCCAAATGTAGACTCAGCCTCATTTCTTTGGAGTGAACCAACTCTAACTCTGTGCTGTTTTACTTACCACTTGATGTCTGGCTACACAGACTAGAAAAGTGAGCAGGCAATACTCACTCTGCTGCCATTTCCTCCCCTTCCAAGCTCCTCCCCCCCCAGCTCATTTACTTGCCATTATAAGCTACATGAGCTTTTGCACAGCTGCCTGCATAGGAAGATCTTGTCAAGCAGTCCAGCTCCCTGGAGCCAGCATCAGCGTCAGGCAGGTGACAAAAGGCCAAGGCCAGAATTCAAGGAAAGTAGCATGGCAAAGAAATTCTCATGCTTTCACTCCAGGCACTAGGGAACTGGTTAACTCCATGGAAATCCTTCTTCCCTGCCAATACCCTGTTCTGTGGTGGTTTAAAAAAATGTGCATAAGTTGCCCTGATGATCATTAACTGTATTTCTTAATGCTGGAAGAGGGAATTGCGTTAATGCCAACTTCTGATTTACAGCCATCTTTGTGTAGCATCCTTCTTGCAACTCCTTCCAAACTAGAGAGAACGTGTTGTATAGAGTGAAATAGTAAAATCAGTCTTGGAATGGGAAGCTGGCTTCAATCTGACCTGTGTAGAGCAGAACACATCTAGCAGATGTAATATGTTATGAATGTTTTAGAAACTAAGGAAAAAATATTTCTATAGTGGTTTGCTGCAAAGTAGCAAGCTGTCAGTAAGATAAAAAGTAATGGGATATTGTCTATGTAGATGGAGCTGTTGAGGATAAGACTTTTGTACTCCCATGGGATTATTGCAGAAAAACGTACAGGAATAATGGAAAAGAAACTGATTTTTCTATAGCTGACTGGAACAATGTATATAGAGATTAAAAAGTGAAAAGGAGAATGAAGTTGTTTGGTTTTCAGCATCCAGTGGAAGAAGTAGATTGGACCTGCTGTGCTTGTGTCAATTCTATGTGAAAATAAGTGGTAGAGTTCTGCATTAACTGCAGTTTGTGGACAGCAAAGGAGTTCATTTTTCTATATAATACATTCCTAAGACTAATTTTCTGCTTCCATTTTCTCCCCGTAAACAGAATATATTTAATCTTGATTCTGAGGAAGTGAAATTTCCCACTTGTGGAATGTTATTTGTTCAGCCCTAGAGAGTTCATTGGATTAACATAAATTATATAGCTAGAAATGACTTGACAGAGACTAATGTTGGACCTTACTTGAATATTCAAAGGTGCAGTAAGGTAAACTTACAGTGTCTGCTGTGTTTTTAGAGCTGTATGGTTTTGATGTCCTTATTGATGACACTCTCAAGCCCTGGCTGTTGGAAGTGAACCTATCCCCATCATTGGCCTGGTAAGTGATTCCCAGTTTAATATGAGGCTGGGAGTGTTGCTAGAGATGGTTGTGCTTGAAACTTGTGGTCCTAGGAGGGCATAATTTCATGATGCCTGCGGAGTATTTGTTCCACTGCTTATTGACGGGGAGGATAGTCCTTTGCTTTTCCCTTTGCATAAACAAACTTATTGCAGCAATAGGTTTTGAAAGAACCCAGTTGGGATTCCATTTTCTTTTTAATTCTTTTTCCTCCACAGTCCGTCATCATTGTTAACACTTCATAATCTCCCATCATAGACAAATTTTGAAACTCTCCAGACTATTGTGTGGGGTTTCAATCTGATTGGCTGAGTAGGAACTAAGATTTTTGGAGTCCAAGCAGAGTTCAGGCATTATGCTTAACTTGAGTACGTAGATGTATGCTTCGGCTCAAATTTTTTGTCTAGTACTCTCTTTAGTTAAGATCTAGAGAGTGTGTGTCATGTTGGCCCTTATGCTGACCCTCATACTCTAATGAAACTTGAGGATTTATTTTTGTAGACCTCCAACTATGTGTGTTTTCTGGACTACTGTTTAACTTTACAGGACACAGATGCACAATACACTTTTGTAGTATTGTGAGTAATATTTCAGTCACGACGGTGTAAATAAGCTTGAAGTTATATGTTCCTGGAATAGCCATATCTGACCTTCCTTTTATTTTTTTCTTCTTATTTTCCCCCCATCTTTATCCTGCATAGAAATGTTTTCACACACTGTTCATAACTTTAGCTTCCACAGTACCTATTTTGTTTTCAGGTGCAATTAGAATGTTTCCACAACATTCAATTTCCTGGTTTGGTGGTTTGTGCTCGTATACATACACACTGAACTATTTGCATCCTTTACTACTTAACTGCATCCTTTGCTCTGCTTTGTTATGATTGCAGTTTTCTTTGTCCAAGCTGTTGGCATCTATCGCTGTGCTGTAGAACATGTCTGACTTCTCTGCTTGTAAGGAATCAAACTTTGCCTGTCTGATCTGAACTGTATTAATTGATTATTTTTTTTAGTTTTTGGGGGGTGGGTTAGGTTTTTTTCCTGCACTGGATAAAATTATGGATGCTTCCCATCTGCCCCTACTGTCTGATCTCTTCGTATCTATCACCTTGCCATATAATTTGTTCCTATCCACTAGAACTAACCTATCTGATTTTATGATGTTATGTGAAAGAGGCATAGGTAATTGTGGTTTTTAAGAATACTATGACAAAGACCTCTGTCTACTTCATGAAATGTAGCATAGACACATTCAAATAAAATGTTTCTAGCCAAGCAGAGCTAAAACAAGGCTGTGTGTTGCTGCATTAGAAGACTAAAGCTGTGAAAAAGATAAGCAGATTAATCTGTTGCTGTTTTGTCTTTACCTCTGTGTATGAAAATCACCTAGTCTTCCTCCCATGTAGATTATGTCTGTGTTAAGGACAAAGAAACTATATTGGAAGATATCTCAGATATTGATGTATTCTTTTCATTAAATGTCAGACAAATAATTCCTCTTGTCCTCTGTTGCATGTGGGGATAGTGATGCTCCTTTGGACCTGAAGATCAAAGCTAGCATGCTCTCAGATATGTTCACTCTTGTAGGTGAGTGTAACAAAAAGCTCCTTCAATCCTTCCTTGCTTTTCAAAAGCAATGAAAAGTAGGTTTATGAGCTGCATGTTATTAGAAGAATGTAATAGAGGAGAACTCTATTTAAGGAGAGCAACTGTATTTAGCACTGGGAAGTTATACGTGGACATCTCTGCTTCAGGATAATCTGGCTGTTTGTGATGCTTAGGTGGTATTAAGAGTCCCTAGTTTGGTATTTAAAGACACTACTTTTTAGTAGGTGACTTCTGTTTAGCCCTCAGAATCAGTATTCATGTATTTTTTTAGGTTGAATATGTGGGTTCTGATTAGGCTTTGTTAGAAATAGAGTCATGATCCTGAAAGCTGTGTGATGTCTAGTGCACAGCACCTTTTAGGTGTCCCTAGTACATCTTGGTTCAATTACCTGATGCAACTTACCCCTAATACTAAAAAAAGCAGAATTTATGTAGCTTGCTCAGCTGTTGAAGAAATGGAGTCTATCACTATGCTGCTATTCAGTAACCTATCTTACTGATTTAAGTACTTGTTTGTGAAGTAAGTTCCAGTTTTGTTAAAAAAAAGTAATGCAATGTACGGTTTGAGATTAAACAAAGCAAGGTATAAAAAAGGAAAGCATCTTTTTGGTTCTTGGGCGGGGACAGGATGGTCGTATGTAGACTGAGATCATTAACAGGAACGCTAGGTTCATATTCCAGGGTTTGCCTGTCTTAAAGTTCTCATGTGGCTCCTAATGCCTGTAGGCTTCGTGTGCCAGGATCCAGGGCAGCGGTCAAGTCGGGCCCTTTATCATTCATCTGAATCTGTCAGGAGAAATCCCTACCAGAAGCTGCAGGTAAGTGACTTCAACAAGCCAGAGCTGAGGAAGATAGCAAGAAAGTCATTCTTACTGATTTTGGCTCACCGGTGAGAGAGCCAGTGAATGAGTGAGATTATCTGGATTTCTAGCATAACTACAGAAGAGACTCAGAGGATGCACCTGAGCCATAGATTGTTCAGCCACTTTTGTTTTGGTGCAGGCCACAAGCTTCTGGAAGCCAAGAGTTTTATGAATGTCTTTAAGACCACCTTCTAGGCAGAAAGAGCTTTTTGCAATTCAAATGCAAGGCCACTTTCCCATTCACTCCTGGAATCTCTCCCTTCCTTTCTCCTGGATCCTTGGACTGAGACCTGGTGGCTTGCTATGACTGTCCATTACCTTTTGTGCTGAGATAGCACTTTCTTAGCACCGTAATGCTGAAGGACAGTTGTTCTCTATCTCCTTTTGGTTATGAGATAGATTTCATAAATACCTGTGGAAGTGGAGCACTCACAAAAGCTGGGGAGATCCCCTGTGTCATTTGGACTCTCAGATGCATTTCTCCTCAGGCAAATAGGCAAACGGTATATCCTCACACTCTGCTGCTGATGCGTATGCTCCTGTGAGGGACACACAGCACGGCTGTGTAGCTAAAGTTCAGTTTGAAAATGAAAAGTCATTTTTGTTCACTGACAGAGTACTAATACACTGTCCATTTTGGTATAGGGAACACTCACAGAAATAGCAATTTTGCTTCTTGTAAAACTCTTGAGTCTTGAGTTACTGGGAGAGAGGTGGATAGCTGGTAAGGTGAGATTTGAGCATCTGTAGGATGTGTGACTAAAGCTTCTAAAGTCAATTTACTAGATAGGGTTTCATACAGATCTCTCTGATCATAAAGGTGCTCTTTGTGGCAGACAAAAGATGTGTCAGATAAATTAGGAACCATTTCAGAAGAAGTAACCTCTCAGAGGAATGTGATCAGATTCTCATTATTTGGTGTCTTTTATCTGAAAAAAATTTACACAAGACAGTCTCAGAAAATAAAATTGTTGGGAAGCCTTGAATTTTAAGGAGACTTTAAACTTACACATTTGAAAAAATGCTTAAAAAACCCATAAAGGGGTGTAAGGTGTGGCCAGTTGAAATGTGCAAAGATTCATGAGACAGAGCAGTGGTTATGAGATGGGGATTAACTTATCTTTTGGGACAGGTGTCCCCTTTGCCAGGAACAGGATTCTAATCCAGTGATAAAGTTTTATGGCATGTTTTTAAGTACCTAAATGGAACTCCCATGGCTAAATAGGTGTATAGGTCTTTCCATGGTTCAAGAATGTTTTGACCTGCTCTTTGCTCAATGCATTATATCTCAGATTGTTGTATCTGTGATACTTCTGTTCCCGTTCTCAGTTGCAAAGGGTACTCTGAGCCTCTTTTGTTTTTCTTAACTCCTTCATGATGTCTTAAGTTTTGATTGTTCATGTAGGCCATCTTTAATTATTCTAAAAGTTGCTTCTTGGTAAAGAAATGCTGATACGAGCATTCTTGGTCATGAGATACTTACTCTGTTTTCTGAGTTTCACCAGACTGTACTGCAAGTTCCTTGTGCAATCTCTTTGGTTTGATGCTGAGCATTTCTCCCTCTAGGGAAATGAACAATTTAGCTGCTTCCTTTGTAACTTATTGTTGATTTGGGTTGAAGCTCTTTTAATTAGTCGTAAGTAATAAAGGGACCTTGAACGTGTTTTGTATAGACCAACTGTAGAGAAGAAATTGGCAGGGGTACAGCTAGAAATGATAGATAGGTCTCTTGAGAATTCTTTCTTACACCATTTGCTCCTCTTGGGCACTGGAGAGGAGGAAGGCAGCCTGAGTGTCACTGAAGGCAAGAAAAATCTAAACTCCTATGATAGTAATTTTCTTTTGAACCTACCATTAAACTGGTCTTGTAGGCCTGATGCCAAATAAGTAGCACGGGGTGCTTTTTTACATTCTGCTGCTGTTTCTACATTGTTTAGAATGTTAAACAGCATCATATTTCTCCACAAGAACTGGAATATAGTTGAGATATTTAAATTAAATGGCTTCTGGAATTTCAGGATTTTTACTTTTTTTTTTTTTTTACACCCTCTGTTCTATGAACAATTCTACTTGACAACATCTGTTTCTCCTTAAAACATAGCTATTAAATATTTTCCTCTGGGTAAGTCTTATCTTACAAAAATATGAATTTTGCTCATCAGAGATGAGTTCATTCATCCATTCTGCAGAGCTCTTTTGTGTGCTTTTGAAAATTATGTGTATGTCCAGATGCATTCTGCACAGTTGAGCACATCAGAGGTTAGGATTAATGCTGTGTTTGGAATGGGGACAGAACACATTTGTGAAGAATATGAGGAAGATCTGAACTGAGATGATAGAAGCTGTTATAACTAACAGCTCTGGACTTCAGTTATACTCTTTTGCTTTAGGGTACTCACCAGTTCTCTGTGACTTGGGCAGGGATTATAGTGTCTTGGAAAACACAAGGTTTTTATTATCTTTGTGTCTATTGCAGCGTCCTGTGTCTGCGCAGTCACAAACGGCAAATGCCAGATTGGTAAGTAACCTTCAGCTCCCTTCACCAATATAAAGGATGCAATTTCAAATGTTACCTTGTACAATACTTCTGGTGCAGTTGGTCCCAAAATATATTTTGCAGCTAAATAGCTGAAGGGTGGGGAGGGAGGGTAGCCAAAAAGAAAAGAGGACATGAATAGGTACTGGTATGCATTTCCATGTGGCAAGAGCGAAGGTTGAAAAACATTTACATCAGTTCTAGTAGCTTAAAAACAGAGTAGATGAGGTGTGCTGAGAGTCAAGGTCAGCTGATCACATGCCTTGAAGTTTTTAAGCCTACAAGTATTTCTGAGCTGCGTTTTAAAGAAATTGGATGTAGATGTTTAAAGATAAAGTTTTCACTCTAATCATCAAGTAATGAAGGCAGTGGCAGCACAGTGTTCTGGATTTGGTAGGTCATTGAAAAGGAAAGTGCAAAAACAAAGGAAGACCTGGTGAAAGCAGCAACAAATAGGAGTGTCACACCAAAAAGGAGATAAGGAGGAGTTTTTCTTGTGTACTACAGGGGTTAGAGTAAGTCTGACTGATAAGGATAGCACAGGTGAATTTGTATTGATAAAATTCAGGTGGCCCTATGAGAGAAGTAATTATTTTCTGTGAGACAGTCATCTGAAGGAAACTGCAAAAATGTGAGTGAACTGGGTCAAAATAGATACAGAGATAAGAAGGGTTTATTAAAGATAATAGAAAAATGTAGAACTATTGTTAGCATAAGTCAGACTGATCTACCTTTCTAAATGTCATATTTGGCACCCTCCTTGCAAGCCATATGGAGAAATCAATGTCAGTTTTACAAGTCTAACCACCTGGCTGTCTGGGGACATGGTAGGCATTATTTTGCTGCTGGGCTTCCTGCATGAACATAATAGCAATGATTCTAATATTTTTTTTTTTTGAGATTTCCCAGCAGGAAGGAAGGTAAGACAGATGGAATCATCTTGAGAACCTAATTCATTCTGTGCACTGCCGTTTATGTCATTCTCTGTAAGTTTAGCTGAGGCTAAGAAAAGTCTTATCGAATAATGAGGTTTCATAGAGAATAGGAAGGATCTTTGTGCCAACTGCTGTCAGTGCTTAGTATAATTAGAATCATGATGTGGGAACCAGAAATGCTTTCAGAATTTGGAGATAAAACAAAGTGGTTGGATTTATGTATACTTTTAAAGATAAGCTGGGTCAAAGAGGAAACAAGATCTTTGTGAAGTTGGAGATATTTCTGTGGTACAGCCAGAGAGAATTCTGTAGTGAAACACTGGAAAAAAAAGTGTTTGTGCAGGAAGTTCAGTAAAGTTAAGAGTTTTTCTCTAGCATTTTGACAGTAGTGTAGGTTTTTTCTCAGGAGCCAGAGCTGCCAATAAATAGGCATACATTTTCTGTTTGTAATTGATGAAATAATCTCCATTGTATCAAAACACTGGAGATGATTTAATTGAAGTATTTCTGTAGTGAAGGAGATCATCTGATAGGATGAAAAATTTCCTGTAATACTCTCTTTGAGCAGCAGTTATCACATGATAATTGTTATGATAGCATCAGGAAATGGTTTTTAAGAGGAGGTTACCTAGCAGGAGATTTTAGAGGAAGTTATTAAAAAGAGTTGTTGACCTGTGCTTTTGAAATGGAGGAGAGCTTAGGAAGAAAGACTAAAAGCCTTTCAACTTAATGCCATCTACAGCATCAAGCAAACCTGTTTGACTACTGACATTTTTATTTCTTCTGCAAATGTGTGTGTTTGCTACCTTCTCATCCAGATTGTCTTGTTTTCTCTTGATTTATTTAATCAGTTTTCACTGGGCTTAAGAAAATGTTTCAGCTGGCACCTGCTATGTCTGTCTCATTTCTTTTTTTTTAATCTTTCTGTGTCAATCACTGCAGCGTAACCCATTCCAGTGCAGTGCCTGTTCCTTTTGCAATTGCTTCGTCTGCAGATTCTGAATAGCCATTTGCAATTTCTAATGAAACAGAGAATGGAATTCAATTCCAATAGTCCTTACAATTAAAGGTACAGCCTGATCTTACCATGAGTTTTATTTGTATCTGAGCAATATGGAATATTCCCCTGGCCTTATCCAGCTTAAGGTTTCTATCATGTTTTTCTTTTCTTTCTAGATTAAGAAGGCTCTCTTTGCTCAGTGTAGTGCTAATAGAGAATTTGAATTCTGTATAAAGGCATGGGACTTTCTCAGTTAGACCCTTTTAATGTTATTTTTACAGAGGTAGTTTATCTGAACTGGGCCTAAGACCAGCTGAAATGTACTTGAGAACACATTCAAAGATTTCAGTCCTGCTGGGATTTTAAGATTTTTATAATCCTGCTAACTTCAAGACACTTTGAATTCCTGTTCTTTGTTAGAATTGGTCAGGACTGCCCATCAGGTTAAGAAGGAGCTTAGAGAGACTGACTGCACATTATTTCTTTCTTTACTTTTTACATTTGCATATGCATACAAATTTGCATGATGTACCTATGTACATATATGAGACCTGTCTGTTAAGTGCAGGAAGTAGCAAGCTGAGATCCAGCAGTATAGTAACAAAAGAAAAACAGGTGGTGAACTGTAATTTTCACTTTTTCCCTGCAACTTTCTTATCAGTGAATTAACTGTTCTGTTTTTCTAGCATAGCAACAGAACTGGAACAGAGAATCAAGGTTCTGGTACCATTAGGGTGTGAATCCAAGTGTGTGTGGGGCCTGTGAGTGTGAATGCTGGCTCTAGTGCTTCTTGGGTGAGGATTTTCATGTATGAAATCCTGGAAATGGTGCTTCTGGTTTTTTTTCTGGAAGGGGCCAGGGGTGTAAATACTGGCACTGATGCCTGAGTTGTGAGTCCTGCTGTGCTAAAAACTAGGAATGTTAGTACTCACACTTAGTGCCCACTGGGGTGTGGAGTTTTCAACAACTGGAGTGTGGAATTGTGAATTCTGGCTGTAGTACTCTGGAGTGTAAATTCTGCTGGGAATGGGGTCCTGGAATTTGAATGTTGCTTTTTTTCTTAAAGTAAGTTGAGAGAGGAAAAGGGAAAAATCTGGATTCACACTGTCTCAACAGCGTACCCGTCCTCTGTCTGCCAGTGATGCTGAAATTAAAAACCCAGTGCACTCGGGCAGGGAAAAAGCAACAGGAAGGCAAGGCAGCTCTGTGCTAGGACTCTCCATGGAGGAGGTAAGTAGGCTGTTAAATATTTTTTTATTTACCTTGGCTTTCACGCAATATGTGGGGCTATTTGCTCAGCAAAGAGCAAGTGCATGTATATGAAAAACATGACAGAAGTAGTATAATTTTTGAAACGGAACTGCTGAGTTTTACTGCTGGTACTGACCTTGCCCTCAGTCATGCCAGGCATACATATGTGCTCCAAGCAGTGATAGGCTCCTTCAGAATTTAAATGTAAGATAAAATTGCTTAAGAATATCATATATACCCAGTCCATTCCCGGGACTGCAGTAACAGTCTTGTCCTCTGAAACAGAGAGATTTTTCTAAGGTTCATTTTTTATTGTATCTATTTTACTGGCTGTTTTCTTTTTCCTGTTTTTATTCCAAGATAAAAGTTCTTCGTCGAGTGAGAGAGGAGAATGAACGGAGGGGAGGCTTCATCCGGATATTCCCTACCCCTTTAACATGGGACCTTTATGGGTAAGAATAAGAACCCAATTGGATGGCTCAGTGTTGCATTGATGCTCTGTGTTGAGGGATATTCTGTTAGGTATGTGTAGATCAACCAGCTTAGCAATCAGATAGACATATATTGAGGGATTTGGTAGAGTTATTTTAGTGTTAAGGGATCAGAAAAAAAAAAAAAGCATCCTTGCTTTTAACTGCTGCTGCTTCACCTAACTGCACCTCGTGGAAAGCTGTCAAGCATTGTTTCTGATGTTGCTGTTCTGTCAGAATAAAAATGTCTTCACTTCATGTAATCTATTCCTGCTACCTGCTTTTACATCCCAGAGCTGTATATACTGTGTACTCTGTCATTAGGCCATAAACACAATATAGGACTCATCCTGTGAGTGATACTATATTACACTTTTCTAATTTTTTTCTGGACTGCACTGCTTCTCTGTGTGTCTTGCCTCACCAGGAACTTCAGCTGAGAAGTGATAGCTCTCTTTTCCTCTTTTCTGTTATGGTACAGCATATTGTGTCAATCTACTTCTGGGATGCTTTTTATAGATCATTTATTTCTGTATTGTGCTGCCTTTCATTGTGTTGAGCTCTATCTTGGCACATCCTGTATTTTGTTTTTCTAGATCCTTTTTAGAGCACAAGACATCAATGAACTACATGCTGGCTACACGTCTGTTTCAGGACAGGTAGAAAGCTTTTCTGTTTGGGAGGGAGGCAAAGGGCACAAAGAGCATGAAAAGGATTGATTCCTCCCTTAACCAATATTATAAACACCAGCCTGTAATTTACAGGGGTGGTAATATTTGCTTGTCTCTTCTCTAGTGTGCCAGTGACTGTGGAGGTTTCTCACATGTTTACGTGTTGAGCTTCTGAATCAAAGGGCAAAAAAGACAATACACAAAAGGCATGGGAGTCACTGGAGTAAAAAAATGACTATAGGCATGAAAAACCTTTAAGCACCTAGGTTCTTCTGTGAAGAGATTATAGGTGGTCCTTGCTTACCTTTTGTTTCAAAGCTAAAGTCACATTAGAGCTTGTCCTCATGCAAAGTAGGCACTGAAATCTACTCCAAGGTTTCGTATCCCTACTTGTGCAAGTATGATTTGATGCCTTCTTTTCTGGGTTCTGCTTGGTTGGAAACTACAGCTCGTGCCGCTAGCTGAACTTCCATTGAGAGCTGTATCCAATATCTTTCACTGTATATTTAACACCCTTCCTTCTTGATTTTTCTTACTCAAATTTGAGATCCACAATAAAGTAACTATGGAGTAAGGATAAGGTTGCTGAAACAGGAGACAATATTTACAGAAGGTCTTCCTGCATCAGCACTGTACAATTTTTTTTTTTTCTGTGCACTTTTGGGGATGTCTGGAGGGTAGATCCAGGCACCTTCTACAATTTACACCAAATGCAACCATCAGTTGTAGAACAGCTGTTCAGATTTCCTCTTTTGGAGCCTTTTTTTCTCCTTTAAGTTAGAGCTCACAAGGAATTCTGTAAATTTGGCCTTTTCATTGTACACGTGTAGGACTTTGGAGGCTTTTTAATCCAGTTGATGATCCAGAATGGAAGGTAACTTTTGCCGTTTTTCTCTTTGCAGGAGCAAGATGAAAAGAGACTTTGTCACTGGGAGATCCCGGTAAATGGCTTCTTAATTAACTGACTTGTACTTTGTAGGATTTGTTTTGAATTTAGATTTCCACAGCTTCATATTTCAAGTCCTGGGTCAACACCTTTGCTACCTGAAATCTGTCAGAATAATTTTAGAAAAGTAAATACAGTGAGCAAAGAGTATCCCAGCACATGGAGAGCTTAAGTTTTGTTGGAGTAGACCTTGAAACTGTTCCTCTTAGGCTTCCTACTTTGGCATTTCTACCACCTAGATTTGTCTCCCTTAAGGAATCTGGCAGGGTTCCTTCTCCCTTGATTTAGGCAGAACTTGTAGAAAGGTTGTCATTTTCCACTCAGATTATGTTAATGTTCTTATCTCTGACAAAACAGTGAAGAACAAGCTGTCTACATAAAAGGTTCAGAAGACTCGACTCAGGTCCATGTGCACTCTTTCCACTCCCCTCCACTGTTTTGTAGTCTTGCAATTCAGTTTTCCCTGTTAATTGTGCCTTTGAGCTGCTGCATAATGGACGGATGCTGCTCAGTCTTGAAAGCATGACACTGGATAAGTGCATTTTGGGGCTTTGAGAGATGATGTTTTGTAAAGACTCCCTTCAAATATTTGCAGGCTTTAAGTAGAACAAAGTTAGACTGATCATAAATATTTCTTCCCTGTGTCAGGAAAACTTTCTTTGAAGAAATTTAATCTACCAAGTCTCTTGTATCATCAGGGAGAGAAGGAGGATTGGGAGATTGAGGATGTCTCTGTATTATGCTTCCCAGAGCAGGTCTTAATGGAAGGCTGGATATGAGGCTGGAAGCTGTAGACTCTCATGCTCTCTTTTATGAGAGAAAGCTTGTTTCGCTGGAGTTACGGAAGCGCCGTCGATGTCATGGCAAGGCTAGAGCAGCACGGACAAGATCATCAGGTATGCATGGCTAGAGTCTTAGATGAGCAGCTAGTCATAAGCAAGCAAGCAAGGACTTTTTCATTTGAAATGTGTGTGAATGGGGTTGTTCTGGCCTTTGTAGTCCCTAAAGGGATTCACAGGTTGAAGTTAATAGTTTTCATTTCAAGTGTTAATAGTTTTCACTTCATGACTCTTCTGAGTTTCCTGTCTTCTTAGTACCTAGAATTTCATTCCCACCATTCCACATACCCATGTATATGACTAAAGGTAGTCAATATTTTCTTGAAGGCAAGCTTGCAGTTGCGTTTTTGGGCACAAGAATTCAACAGCATGTGTGCTTCTCTAGTCCTCCAGCTTTTCAGAGAAAGATGAAAACTTGAGATCTTCCAGGCTGGTTGTCCTACATAGCAGTGACTCTAAGCTGTTGGAAAGAGAGAAACCCTTATCCAAACTGATGTGGGAAGAACTTAAAAGGGGTACAGAGGTGAATGATCCTCACAAGTGACTGTTCCCGAAGCTATTATCTAAACTCTTTCTAGTAGCTATGTGATACTGACTGCAATGGGAGAGAATATATGTTATAAAGTGGTTTTTGGTGCTGTGTGAAGATATGCGATGTTTATTGGTACATGTGGAAGTTTAGATTTTATAGATGTGGTTTTTCTGATACTGATTTTTTGTACTTTTGTGTATATACGTCAAGTATGAGTCTCTGTGTGTGTGTCTATATATGTGTGTATATATAGAGTCAGAATAAAATAAAGGAAAATGCCTTTGTGATGTCGCCCTGTGTCCTCCCCTCTGCCATTTTGTAAAGTTAAGACAAGAATCTTGGTCTGTTTTCTCTGATACTGGGAAAATGGGCTTCTCACCTGTCTGATACACAAGCAGAAAGACAGAAAGAATAATAAAGTGTAGTGATACTTAAGATGCTGTTCTAAAGTTGGTAGTGTTCTGTCCTTCTAGCAGAAAAGAGTTTAGCAGTAAACCAAAGGGTATAAATAGCAGTCAAGTCTTCCCCACTTCTTTTTTTCCCTTAACCAGCATAGTTAATTTCTCCTCTACTACAGGGACATCAGAACCAACAAAACTGTCCCTCAAGTCAGACACAGAAGGTGAGGAGGAAGACGCAGTAGATGCAGATGCAGATGAAGAGCTGGATAGAACTGTGGGCTCTCTTTCGGACACCCAGGTGAAAAGCAATGCAAAGCTCTCTGACTTGGTGAAAACTACTTGTAAGGAGAGGTTGCCAAAAAAACTTGACAAGAAAACTGAAGATGGAGGAGAGCTGTCTCTACAAAAAAAAGACTCGGAATCTCAGTTTAACTTGCTGCAAATTCTTCAAAAGCATGGAAACCTGAGGTGAGAGATTTCTGCATATTGCATTGAGTTTTGACTAGCAAGTAATATCAGTTAAAATATGGAATGCCACATGATGAATGAGTATGAGGAGATAAGAGGACCCTAGAGAAAGGGGCCTGGATTTTGGTTTTAACTGTGGGCTGCCGTAACAAGTAATTGGCACAGAAGGGAGATAGTTGCAAAGACGGACAGTTTACCTAAATGCCTGACCTGTTTGATTAGTATAAAGCATAATCCATAGTTTCCACTGCTATTCTTTAGTCTGGTGATGTAAGCTGTTCTTTGCTCAACTTCAGGCTTCTGAAATGCCTCTGTCTTAATGCAGGATGCCTGCTACTGAGTTCTAAAATTTGTCTTTTCATTCTTTGCACTTCTTTGGAAGTGGGTATAAACATACGTTAAACTATCCAAGAAAGGTTGGGTAGGAATACCTCAGTGCTGCCTCTCCATAGAATTAGTTTTCTCATATTTAGTGATAGAATTTTTATCTCTGATAATAATCTCTGCTCAAGGTCATCACCTGAGAGCAAGATAGGAGGTCATTTGACAGTGACAAATTACTGAAATGTCTTATTGCCTGCTGTTGAGTATGACAGTGTGAAGCAGGGTACGTTCTCGTTCATGGCTTTGCTGCTTGAAAAAGAGATAGAATAACAGCAACCAGGGTCCTGATAGATGTCTAGAAGCATGATCTTTCCGTGAAATGTGTGAAATAAAACTGTCTATTTGCAGAGGGACAGGAAGGGCAAAAAGAGTGATCATATATATCTGTGTAGGAGGATTTTACACCTAGATAAGAAGCAACATTATGTTTTCTGTGGAAGAATGTCCAAAGGTGGAGAAAATAATTTTGCTTGTTGTTGCTTTCTTAGTTTAGTTTCTGAGAGGATTTATGAATTATTAAATGGATTTGGGGATTGTTCTGATATTGTCTTGTGGCAAGGACACTTACTGTCATGACAGGGAAGATTCTGAAACCTGTTTTGAGGACAAACACAGCAATGCTGTCATCTACCTATATATAGGACCGACTGCTGCCAAGAACATAAGCTCTGTCTGGTGTTCTGGCAGGATCTTGCTCAGCACCCAGTCCTGTTGGGATTCCCCACAGAAGTGTGGTGACCTCATGTTCCAGGATTGTGCTGGACTTGGTCCCATCTGATCTGTCATTGATGAAAGCTTTGCTTGTGGGATCAACAGGCAGAGGAGCTGGGGTAATGAAATTTTCATCCGAAAGAAACCAGGTCTGTTCTAATCAGTTGTTTTTTCAAGTGGTAGGACTTCACTCTCTCCTTTAGTCAGCCCGATGAGGCAATTTCTCTGCCTTCCACACGCTGGGTGTTACTTGTGAAGAGGTGACAGTTGAATGAAACATGGTCCCCCAACCGTGCCATTCCTAGGGAAGTAAAATGAAAAGGGAGTTACTAGTTCCTGCATTTAGGGCCTCAGGTTTCAGTATTCCACACACTAGAGGAGAGGCAGTGTTATACAAGGACCTTCTCCAGTTTCCCATTTTGTAATCGGAATTATCAGGTGCAGGCAAAGAATTGTATTACTGTGCTGATGTTGATAACAGGGGCTCCTTAATTCCTGCTAGTGCAAATCTTGAACTCCTGGTCATGAGATGTTTGTGCTACACCTAAAACAAACCTAGCAGCCCTAGAGACCCCTCAGGGGAGAGCCTTTTCTGATATATGATGGCCTGATGTATAGAGCATTAGTTCTTAGTCCAGGTTCAGAATGTTCTCCTGATGTTACACACACGTGGGAAGGAAAGGTAGATGTGGTGGCTAGCAGTATATAGAGCTCGGAGGTGCTACAAGATCTTTTGTGCATTCTGTAGTTCACTGGAAGACAGGAATTGTAACTGGGTATTTTTATAATGTTTTAGTTCCTGCAGTACTAGTATAGCTATTCACAGAGGATGTTAGGTTTGAGACTCTTGTGAACTCAGAATTTGTTTAGCCCCTCTTTGAGCCTGGCATAGTCTTCCAGAAGCATCAAAAGCTAATGATTAAGCAGATGCGCGAATACTTTTAATGTATTTTATTTTATTTTTTCAGTTCTTATCTAAATTGATGCATCAATCTCTGTAAGTGCTACTGTGTTGTACGATTTTTATGTAACCCTAACAAAGTGATAATGAAATTTACAGATATATAAAACAGGAAGAATTTCTGGACTGAGTTTTTAATGAAATTTCAGGGACTCATGTACAGGGAGTCATGAGGACTGTATAAGTATCTGAGAGTATTCCTAAGAAGCAGACAACAAGTAGAGGAAAAAATGGTGAGGTTCCTCAGGAATCACCCTGAGGCTGATCTTAATAGTCAAGTCAAATGTAGAAATGTGCTAATGAAATTTGCTGCTGGAAAAAATTTCTGAGTTATTAGCAGGAGAGAAAAGTAGTGGAATAATTATGGGAAGAACTGGGTGACCTTGAGGATAGGAATAATACAAGATGAAACTTGACAGTTTTATAGAAAAGATGAAGACATTTTCTGTGATGAAAGGGGAATCTGTCACTGACACTAAAGCCTGTCTGCTTCTACATCCTTATGAAAAGGAAAGGAGAAGTGATGCTTGGCAATTCAAGGGACAGCTTGTAGTGACTGTGGGGAAAACTATGAGGAAGAGTGGAGATTCGTAGAGCAGAATGTTGGAGGAGGAGAGCGTTTAGGCCAAGATGACAATGAACAGATTTAGGCAAAACTTTCAGCAATTTCTCTCGCAACAGATGCATATGCTAAAGTGACTACCATTGTGAGGGAATGAAAAGCAATGTGTCCCTCCCAGTCCTACCCCAATCCTCTCCTCAGTTCATGCTCACAGCTTCCCAACATGTTCAGCCAGCTGCACAGCAGACTTTTCTGATGTTCTTTCATTCTTCAGTGGTGCCTTGCTCAATGAAATTTGGCTTGTGTCCTTAGGCCAGCAGGGGAAGGGCTCACTTTCACAGATTTAATTCTTTCATTTCCAATAGGAATTGCAGGGCCTTTGTTATAACTCTGGCACCAGTACAGAGCCCTTTATTTTATGGTCTGTTGTTGTGGTGTTCAAAATGCTTGTGAAGACAGAGGCCCAAGAGAGCCTTCAATTTGGTTTAAAAATACACAGTTTTGCTGATGTTCATGTTACTGGCTTTTGGAGGAGAGTAGTTAAGGATGTGAAAAGGCAAGAACATTCCATTTTTAGTGGTTATTTTAGAACTTAGTCTGCTGTCTTTTGTATCTCCTGCAATACCTACCTCATCTTGGTGAACTGAAGGTCTCCTTGAAATTACTGGTGGGGTGAAGGGGTCCTCCTTGCCTTGAGCTTCAACATTTGTGCACCTAGGAGGTCCTTGCTGACTGTACTTGGGTCGATAAGCTATGCCTGACTGCTGTAACTCTTCCCATTAATACTCTGAAGATAGCTGACTGATTCTTTTGGTCCACAGCAAAGTGCAAGCTCGCAGGGCTTTCTCTGCCTATTTACAGCACGTTCAGTTGCGACTGATGAAGGAGGCTGGTGACCAGATCCAGAATCCTGCCTGGGCTGCCAAAGAGGATGAGCAAATGGTAAGAAGCTTTGTGTTGGTCAGACTGAGAAGCCAAGCTGAAATCTGCCTTGAGAGTTTTGAGGCCAGTTCCCTTTCTTGGAAGAACTGAAGTCCAACTGAGATTATAGTTTTCTATCTTTGTCCAGCTGCCAGTGCTGTATTTTTAATTACAGACAGGGTAAGACTGCTGACTGATACCTGAGCAGCAATAAAGTAGACAGCTCTTAATGGCTAGAGGGTGGTTGACATCTAAGCTGCTCAGACCTTTTACTGATTCTCTGGTTCTCTTTCACTGATCTCTGAGCTTACCTACTTTTGAATTTTTCTGTCTAAGATTCTTTAACATTACTTGGCAGTATCTGGTTTCTGCGGTGTTAAACAAAGCGTGCATCTACTCAAGTAGAACAGGTACCCAGTTAAGCTTTTTCTCCTATGTAGCGTTTTACTCTTTGCAGGCATCTGTGCTTAGGAATCTTCTTTGCATTCTAGATAGAGGGGAAAAAAAAAAGTGAAAGCCACTGAGGAGAGAGAGTTACTTTCTAGCATAGGTGGTCATGTGTTTTTGTTTATTTTGTGTGTTTTGTTTTGGTTTTTCAAAAAAAAACGTGATTAATTTTTTCTAGGCAGTATTTTGAGGCCCTGTGTTTGATGTATATACATTTTAGAGTGCAGCAAGCCCAGATCTTCTCACAAACCTTCCTAAAAAGAGGTTTGTACAGTCGGCTCTTGACCTTTCTGCAAATCCAAATGTATTCTTGCTGAACGCACGTTGCAGGGAAGCAGCCAGTGCAGTTCAGAGATAAAATTGTGTGTCAAGAATAATCAGTCGACTCAGTGGAAAATGTTACCCCTGCTCTTTCCAAGTGGAAATTAAAACTGGCTTTTTGAGAGTCACTTTGTCTGCTGTACTGTGAAAAATAATGTTTAAAATAACAGATCAAACCAGCCTGGAGTAATGGCAGTGAGAGGCGAGCTGTGAAATCCAATAGTTTGGCCGTGAGACTGCTCATTTATGCATTAGCAGAGCTCCTAACCAAAAGCAAATCCAGAGGGGAGACAGAAAGGGTTCAAAACACCCACAGGATGCATCTTGCCTTGCCATATGTTTCCCCCACCAGAGGTCAAACAGACATGGTGAGGGATTGGAATTACATGGCTGTAGATGCAGTAATCTCTTGCTGTGGAGAGGCTGTGGCAATGGTATATGTATATGAAAAGTGATGAAATGGGGCTCATCACTGTAGTGGAGATATCTGACCAAGATCCCTTTCCCTGTGATAGTGCAGAGAGGGTTTTGTGTCAGTAGACTTCACCACAGGCTTTCTTTAACACAATGGAGGTTGTTTTTTCTAATAAGGTATTGGACTTTACAGGTTATTCTCTGTTGTTGCTGCTTTTTGCTGTTTGGTGGGTGTTTTTTGTTCATCTGCCATGCTTTTCAGACAAACTCTCCTCAAGTGTTCCCAATTTTGACGCACCACAGGCAAGATATGCTGTCATTCTTTTCCCCCCACCTTGGATTTGTAGTGCTATATTAAAAACGTACATTGCAGAATGCTTTTCCCTGCCAGTTCTCAGCTCATTTTCTCAGGACAGTGTGTTTAGTTCTTGCCAGTCATTAGCTGCTGTAGTACCTCTGTTCTGTTCTCTTCTACCCACATCTTGAAGCTGGTTCATTGTTAACTCCATCTGTCTTGCTTGCAGGAGCTTGTGGTGCGCTTCCTGAAACGAGCTGCCAGCAATCTTCAGCAGTCCTTGAGGATGCTGCTCCCCAGCCGTCGTTTAGGACTAAATGATCGTCGTCGTATCCTGGCTCACCAGCTGGGCGAGTTCATAATCTGTTATAACAAGGTGATTAATTCTTTGTTGATTCTTCTTTTGGTAGCTCTTCTGGTTTCTGTTGTCATCTTCTAAAGTATCTCCTGCTGGCTGCTGTCATAGTCAAGACAGCAGGGTGTTTTTAAGGCTCTGTTCTGTAATTTACGTGGTCTGTTCACAGTTGTGCATCCAGTAATGGTAGTTTGTCTGTTCAAATTATCAGAATGACAACAGTTTTACTACATTATCTATGCAGTCCAGTAATCAAGCACATAAAAGTAAAAAGAAATGTTGATATGAAGTGGAATTTAACTGGCAGCTTGCTTTTTCTTTGGCTTGTCTTTGATTTTAGTGCTTTGTAATGCCTCTTCCCATTTCTCCCTATTTTTATGATGCTTCCTTTAGAGATTTTTTTTTTTTTTTTTTTTATACAGAACAGTATGAAATATGTATTCTACCTTGGTTTGGTATACAGAGGGACTGCTAGCTGTCTGTAGTATGGGACTCTGCATGCTCAGTGATAAGGAGAAGTAGGTCCTAATTTAAATAATTTTCACCTCTTTAGATGTAGAAGATGTTCTTAGCATAGTGGTTTCATGCTAATCCTTGCTTTGCAAGAACAGCTTCCCCTTTTTTTTGCCCTCTAGCATTTCTTTAGTGTTAGAACAAGGGTAGTTTAAATTTTGCTTTCAGAGGCTGCTGTGCCCACAGGCCTCCAAGCTCCTACTCGTTAGCAGAGGATGTTCACTTACATTACCTTGTCAGAACTGACATCTAGTAACTTGATCTGTCAAAGCAAGGTTGGTATTGAACCAAATCTCTTCCAGGGAGTGCCTTGTATGCCTAATGCTCACGGAATTACTCTGTTAGGAGTAACCACAAAACACTTGGGTGGTTCTGTGGTGAGTGAAGAACGCAGCTGCTTTGGATATAACTTCCACTCAAATTGTATTCAAGCATCAGGATTTTCTGCTAACTCTTGAGTAAATTCACAAACTAAAGCTGTGTAACTGGTAATAAATCAGTGCATAAACATATTTTCTCAGTTAAAACAAGTGAGAACAGATCACTTGAGGTTTTAGGACGTATGTGTTTAAGCCATTGAGAGACTCTTAGGCTATGAGGTTTTTTGATGTCAGAGTCCAACATACAGACTTCTTTAACTGACTTGTAAATTCAGATTTAGTAGGGGTCTCCTACTAGCCATTATGTATCTTCTGTAATGACACAGAAGAAAAAAGTACTACCTCCAGCAAACTAAGTAAAACAGATCGCATTATCCTGACTTTTACTTAAGTAGTGAAGGGTAGAGACATGTCCCGAGTGGCTTTTTCTTCCCCCTCTTGAATTATCTTTCAAAAGGTGTATCTGACCCTTTCCTCCTGGGAATGCTCAGAGTACCAGTAGGAAACCATGAAGTGGAGGTCAAGTCTGGTCAGATAAAGTTTGTATGCTGGTATAGGTATTTCAGACAGGCCTGTAGGGTTTTTTTAATTAACAAAAATGTTTGTATCAATACAACTTCTAGTGTCAACAAGTTCTATTGTGTAAAATAGAAAGATCATTTATCTGAGAGCTTGCTCCCATTCTCACATACAAAGGCTTAGTATGCTTTATTCCAGTATATTTTAGTGTATAAATGCATATTTGCCACAATACTGTTTTACTTTCTTTGCTTTTGCTAAAGCAGTGTATTTCTGGTATGTAGATAAGCCTTTGGCAATTTGCTGCATGACAAGAGAAATTAACTCAAGAGAAGAACTCCTAGTTTACAGTAGGAAATATGGATACCCTCAGCAGACCTCCTTGATTGAGTTCCTTTAATGTAATTTTGTATTTTTGTTTTCCTTTCTTCCTGAATATCTCCTTTTGGGAAAGATGCTCAAATAAAAGCTATTTTGAGGAGCTCTGTATTTGTGACAGAAACAGCAAAAGTAGAAAGAGGATCTAATATCTGTAAAGAATGATTTATCCCCACCCCCTCCTTATTTCCCAGCAAAGAGTATATTGGAAGGAGCAGCATGTGTTTGTGAAGACTTGACCTCTTCTCAGCAAATCAATTCTAATAAGTTATGTCAGGTGGAGGAATGAAGAGTTTAGTGTATGCTTAGCATGCTGTCTCTGGAGCTCTCTATATTTATCCATTCTATTGCACATAGTGAAATACTTATAATTTGGCTCTTTGGACTTGATTTTTTTTTTTCTTAGATTCCGTGGAATTGCTTTTTTGTCTTCTCTGAGTTGTAGCTATGCTGCTATGCCATGGAACATAAAGTGACTACAAAGAGACACTTACTGATACTGCTTATTAACAGGAAACAGAGCAGATGGTTCAGAAGCGATCAAAAAAGAAACAGGAAGAGGAGGAGGAGGGAGTGAATCCTGAAGGTTTTCAGAACTTTATTACCAGAGCAAGGTAGGAATGGATTTTATTGCCTTTGATAAAGGATGTCCCAGCCCTGAATGTGATGGGATTGTTCTAAAGGTGATCTGATTGATCTGTAGGCCTCTAGATACCTTTATTGACCATAGCACCTGCTCCTGCCCTTGCTGGGGGACAGAGAACTTGTCTTTTCTCTTGTCTCCCTTGCAGCAGCCAAACACTTGTAGCATCAGCACCTGGTGCATGGAGAAGGACATACAATAGATGTTTTGACCATTAAGTAGATTCCCAAAGGACAGCAGTGTGTCCTGATTTCAGCTGGGATAGAGTTAATTTTCTTCTTAGTAGCTGGTACACTGCTGTGTTTTGGATTTAGTGTGAGAATGTTGATAACATACTGATGTTTTAGTTGTTGCTAAGTAGTGCTTACCCTAAATCAAGGACTTTTCAGTTTCCCATGCTCTGCCAGTGAGGAGGGCACAAGAAGCTGGGAGGGAGCAGAGCCAGGACAGCTGACCTGAACCAGCCAAAGGGATATTCCATACCATAGAATGTCAGGCTCGGTATATAAACCGGGAGAAGTTGGCCAGGGCAGGGGCTGCCAATTGCTGCTCAGAGACTGGCTGGGCATTGGTCAGTGGGTGGTGAGCAATTACATTGTACATCACCTGGTTTTTCGTGTGTGTCCCCTGCCCACCCTTGTGTTTTATTCCTCTCTCTCCCTCTCCAGTTCATTACAATTATTGTTATACTTTATTTCAATTGTTAAACTGTTCTTATCTGAACCCATGGGTTTTACCTTTTTCTGTTTCTCCTCCCCATCCCAGCAGGGGAGGGGAGGGGAGGGGAGGGGAGGGGAGTGAGTAGTATTAAACCATGACACAGTGGTTGCCCTGGTCTGTATAAATTTCAGACTGGTGCTGGTGAGCTAATGGTCTCCCTTCCTGTGATGCTGGAGCAAATGTGGCAGTACTTTGGAAGGAGAATGAAAGGAGAGCTGCTGCTCAGTTGGTCTTGAGGTGCTGTGGTTGAACAGTTGTTGTGGCTCTGGCTCTCAAGTTTCTGCTGTCGGAAACAAATCTCATGCTTGCTGCCTCTCTTCAGGAACTCTCTAGGTCTGGAATTTCTGAGGTGAGGAAGGAAGAGATTTAGACTCCCTGTCTTTGTCCTAGTCTCTTGTTTGGCTTGCTAAGGCAGTTCAGTGCAAGCAGTTACTGTCACAATGACAAAGCAGCGTTTTCTAATAGTGCATGCTCTAAACTTTATCTGCCTTAAACTTAACAGGAGTCTGGTAGGAAACATATCTTGAAAATAAGTAAATACTCTTTATGGCCTAAGGCATTGTATGAAAAACAGTGCTATTGGAACTATCTGACTATGGAGAGATCTGAAACTATTCAGCGAACCAGAATTATGTCCTTAGCCTCTAGCTCTTGAGCACAAAACCCAATTCCTTTCCACTCCTTTATTTGACCCATATATGACATGACTATATGGGCAAGGACCCCCATCAGTATCTGAACACAGCTAGAGTTCACCTGCCCTTTTAATGCCCTTCTATCTTCTCTGGGAAGGTTGACAGTCACTGCTGCTTATTTGTAATCACTTATGAAACTTCTTTCTTTTCCTCTGTTTGGATCCCACTCTCAGTGACTGATTAGAAGTGGGTGATAGCTGAGGCTTCTTAAAGTTCAGAGGCTTCACACTCTCTTTCGATGCTACATTCTCATGGAAACAATGAGTTTTACATTTTGTTAATATAATTGATGGAGTCATTACTGCAACAGATTCATGGGCTCCAAGAAAAATCTTGCTGCTTTTCAGATAATGGTCTGTAAAAGAAACTATACTCAAGATGTCTGACTACCATACACCATAGCATCTACTCCTGTCACTAGAAATGTAGATTACATGGGCCCATGGCATGCTCTTGGTTCTCTGACATCTCTGGCCACTAAAATGATTGCTGCCTCTTGGGGCAGGTTATTTTGCTTTTGGACAGAAATGCTAAGAGATGACTGTTTGGGGCAGAACCACACATTCTTCTGTTTCCATGTTATGGGCTACCATGCCATCATGGCCTGATGCACAGTCTAGGCTGGAGCTGAACATTTTTTCTGGATCATCTGCTTGAGTGATAAAGAACAGCAAAAGCCAGTTTGCCGATGATAAGACAGTTTCTAGCAATCGTCTTTCTGCTTCTTATGAAGCAGTAGGTATGTTTGAAAATGTCAGATATCAATCTGACACTACTTTGCATTGTGCTTGAAGCTTAAATCAGTGAGCTAGTTATTTGGAGCCAAGCAAAGGGTATAGATTTCCACTTTTGAGCATTTGTTCTGCAGTACAGTGAATGCAACACTGGAGAAAATGGGTAATCAATGTTGCCACTTAATAATCGGGATTGTCTCATTGATTCTGGCTTTGATATCACATGGATGGCATTGTGTTTAGTTATACACATGCTACAGCCATTGCTTCTAAACATTCTCAGTGCAATGTGAAAGTATATACTGGTAAATTCACTTAAAAGCTTAAAGCACCTTTCCATCACCAACTTTTCATTCTTACATTTCCTCTTCACCTCTATTCTCGCTGGTTTGGAAGAAAAAGTGAAGTCTGCAGCATGCAGAAGGTCCAAAATCCAGTGGCTTCAGCTTTAGATATTGCTTTTACCAAAGCTCAGGCAGGCTTAGACTAGCGCAAGTGTGATATGCAGAGGGCATTTTTAAGGATTATAACTATTACTATGCAAATTTATCTTCCTGTGTCATGTTTTCTTGCAGTGTTACTGGCACTATACTTCTTGCTTTTGGTGTTTGCTCTGCCATATACTCACTCCCTAATGCTGAGACAACACTATAAAGCAAAAGGAAAGCATGGTAGATATAAAACCAATTAGAATTACAGCTTGCACAAGCTCTAATATGAATGGCCAAGTAACTGATACTGGTTTGGGACCCATAGATGCTTAGGACATCAGGGCAGTTAAACTCTATTCTTGTAAAGAAAATGAGAAACATATGTAAGTATTGTGAGATTCACAAAAATATTGACTGTTCTGTTTGTTTGTCCTGCAGTTTTCGCGAATTAAAAAGTTCTTCCCTTCTCTTTCTTTTCCTCCCCCCACTGCTGAGTTGAAACTACTAACAATGACTATAAAACAGAAGCTGAGCTGAGTTCTGCCATAAACAAGATAGCTGCTTGTTCTAGAAAGCATGTGAGGAAGATTCACAAATTTAGCTGTGAACTGAACCTCTCCTGTTGAGCTGATCTCACCAAAAATATTTGGAGTTTTTACTCACTCTTTGTTTATCTTGGGAAGGCTCCTGAATGCCTTGAATTTTCTACTGCATAAGAAAATGGCATTTCAGTGGGAATCTCAGGTTTAACCAAGGCGTGTTGCTTTCCTTCTGGTCTTACCATGCAGAACTGAGCAAATCATTACCTTGTCTGGCTTCACCTTTTTTTCCACACTGCCTTCTTAAGTCTCCTTATTATTTCTTGTCTTTGATTCTTAGATGAACACAGAAACGCTTGGAATCCTCACTTAAATCCATTCTTCTCTCCTTATTGTAGTGAAAGTGACCTGGAAGAAGTGCTGACATTTTACACACACAGAAACAAGTCAGCAAGTGTCTTCCTAGGAGCAAATTCCACAAGCACAAAACCCAGCAACACCAGTAACCAGTCAGAGAAACAGCCTCAAAGGGGTAAGTTTTACAGGCAGTTCTGAGATGGTGTTGCCCAGACAAATCTAGTTTAACTTCAGTCTATGGAAAGAGAACAGGCCCCCCAGAATGTTGCTCAGGTTTCTTGAGGTTGCGTATCTCCCCCACCCCTCCCCAACTTTGTGTGAAGACTAGAGTAACTGTAATCATACCTTCTTTGCCTGAAGTAAAATGGGATGAATCTGGATTAGCATTTATAAGGAACTAGATACGGTGGCTTGTGACTAAAAGTAGAATGAGCAAACTGAAGGCACTGAGATTTGAAATGAACAGAGAATCCTGAAATCAAAGTAAGGGATGAGAGAAATCAAGGCCTGTTAAACTGTGCTACCTACAGTGAGCATACCCATTGGAGTGCAGAGTCTGTATATTTGAGCCTAATTAGGTGTTCCATGGGAGGAAGTGCATTGCCAGCTATACATATCCAGTAGTCCATGTCAGTACAATTGTGAACATTAGAGCTGCATGGTCTACAGTAAATATTAGCAAGAAAGTCCAGTGTAACAAGCTTTAAATTCTGCAGTCCTGTTCTGAAGATATCACAGTTGCATTGTTCTGCTTCCTAACTCCTTGATTTTTGTCATAGAGTATCCTGAGGTGGTGAAAAAAATAAAAGGTGATCAGCCCAAAAGTTCAGTTGCAGATCTGCCTGCAGAAGGAGCATTAAAAGGCTGTAAACCCAAAGACGTAAAATCAACCTGTAAGTGAACTGGCTTAAATCATCATGAAGAAAAATAACAACTGCATATACTCTTTTTAATAGTTCTTTAAACAAAGGTTGGAACCTTCGGGTTCAAACTGGAGGATTCAAATGCCCAGTCTTGGGGAAGATTCTGTAGGTTTTTTGTTTAAACCCAAGAGAAGATACTGTAGAGTGAGCAGTATGAAAGAGTTAGCTGCTCTTCTGTGAGGGAAGATCTAGATATGGCAAGCTTTGAAAGATGATGTGCATCATGTAGAGCCTCTTCTTGTGTTTCCTGGTAGATGAGGCTATTTTGGCTTCACTGTGTTTGAGGTATCTTTGGTGTGTTGATATTATTTGAAGGACCTGAAATGCAGTTTTTTGTCATGTAGTGTACTCATTATCTTTGTGTAGTTCCAGAAGGATCCACCTTCTCCTTAAATGCTGAAGTGAAATTACCTCGGTGCAGCGCTCCTAGTGCTTCTTCCTCTGTTTCTGGTGCCACGTTCCAGAGAAGTACCAGTTCCTGGATACCATCTCCGCCTGCAGCCTCTGAAAATTCACAGGTGCCTGGTCACCATTCATTGCTGGCTCCTCCAGTTGGTCCCAGGCTGATTCAGTCCCCATCCCCACTACCCACCTCACAGAGCACAGCTCCTGACAGCTGCTCTGCCTCCACAAACCCAGTGTCCAGTGAGGCTTCTAGCCTCACAGGGTTACGTCGTTGTCATACTGGTAGCTACACCATTGGCCCATTCTCATCTTTCCAGAGAGCTGTTCAGATCTACAGCCAAAGGTTGTCCCGACCATCCTCTGCAAAAGTAGGTGAGTGTTCTGGGATTCATAATAACCTGTTAGTTCAGTATAGAGACTGGGTAATCTCTGTTCTGGATTAAGTAGAAATTTTACATTTCCTGAATTGAGTCTTGTAGAACGTGGCTTACCAATGCAGCTTTAGGGTGTAAGGAATCTGAAGGATAGAAGAAACTGTGGGATTTATGGATGCAATATGGATGTAATCTATGAGGAAAGTTTTGGGAACCATACACAGGGTAATAGCTGTGGTCCTGATATACATATATATATATGTATGTATGTATATATGTGTGTATATATATTTTTTTTTAATGATGGTAAACCATTTGCTTTAGGTTGTACATTAGGGTCAGCAAATGTTCACTAGGGTTGCTATTGACAACCTTTCTAGCATTACAATAAATCTGACTTCCCGACTGAGTAGCTTATTTAAAGGGATCTGTTTGTTTTTAAGGAAAAACTCTATAGACTTATCTTAGGTGACAGCAGCCAGTATTCTCTGGAATTGGATGCCATTAGATACATTATGATAAAGAGAATATAGGTTTGAAATTGACAAAAGCTTATACAGGCAATACCCATGCAGAATAGAAGGTTGTATTCTCCTTAGAATCTGCAGAAAGTATCATACGTCCTTTTGTATCTCTGTGAGCAGCAGGCTGAGAGTTTGACATACCACTCACTAAGCATATTCAAATGTTTGTTTGCTAGGTTTGTGCCATCGCAGTCCAAGTGGGCAGGGCGTGGGCTCAGCCAGGATGCACAAAGATGCAGAAGATACTTCTTCCCAGGGCAAACGTTATAGCCCCAGTGTAGTAGCAGCAGAACTGCAGCAACTGGCAGAAAAGCAAGCAGCCTGTCAGTATTCCCCACCAAGCCACATCAGTCTCCTTACACAGCAGGTATGTAGGCAGTAGAGCTGGAATCCCTGTGACAACAGAAAAGTCTGTCAGTCTGACACAGGCTTCTGTGTCAGTGCTGGGCTGAGACATGCTGGAAGGAGTAAATCTCACAAAATCGATTTCTGTTATGTTATTGTTTTAAAGTATTTACAGCAACTAGAAATTTGATTTTCTGTGAGATGACAAGGATGTTGCTAAAGTCCTTGTATAGAAGAAAGCAAGACTGGGCAGAGGATTAGAAAATATGTTCTAAAAAACCAAATCCATGCTTGGTCTCATTAAACAATAAACCTAAGTCTTCTCAGATTTGTGCTTTCATGCAATTTGCTTCCTCATTCCTCCAGTGTGTCATCACAGTGCTGGGAATGGAAGTCTGCAGAATGGGTTCTGATGTAAATCCTATATTCCAATAACATTGTAAAGACATAATGAAGTACTTAGCATGGGATATGATAATCCTTTTGCTAAACGTGGTGGTATAGATCAAATTTACATTGGCTCCTGGTAGAATTCCACTTAGTTTCATAATTCTGTTTGAGTTGTTATGGCCTAAATGGCTACGCACGTAGTCATGTTTTGTTCTTTATAATATGCTGTAGTTGTGTTTGTCAGATGTGTTCAAGTTGGACGCTTCGCAGTTAATTAAGCTGCCAACTGGATGTTCTCCGGGATAGGTAGGCATTACACCTTGGAAATTAATTTTTTTCCCTCTTTACTTGCTAAGGACAAACAGTTTAAGTATCTTCACTCTGATACTTTGATTTTTTTGGAAGTATTGTTTTAACAGTGATATTTTGCTAAGTTTTCTGAGGCATGTTTAGTAGTTGTAATAGCTGCTGCTATTTGCTGCTTTTTGCTTCTTTCAATTTTGTTGTTATATGTTTGGATTTTGAATATCTGGTTAGGTGATTGGCAATACATCGTTTTTCAAAAGGTGGGGTGCATATATAACTCTAGGAAGATGAATAGATGTTTGGACCCTTCTACATCTAGTTGAAGGTTTTGATTCAGTCTGGGCAGTTCCAAAACGAACACAGGCACTCTGATCTTTGCAGATAGGTCTTGAACTTTAAAGGATAAATCACAATAACAAACCACCTTCTTGCTGATGGACTCAGCAGAGAATGGGAGTGCTGAATATACCAGTGATGCTGAGGCCTGATCTTGCATCAAGCCAGACCCTACTTGGAGAATTTGATCTTTCAGAGCTTGAAGTGGAATGGGGAACATCAGGAGAAGCTTGTTTGCTTGTCCAGTAATATTCAGAGCTATCAGTCTGGTTCTCTTAATGAAATCAGAATTCAAATTTTTTAAGCTGAACTTTGTCAATAAAACTGTTAAAAAAAAATTTGATAGTGAAGCATTTTCATTCAGGAAATGCTGATTTGTTGAAAGCTAAATATATGGTGGAAACTGCTTCCATGAATAAAAATTAGTATCTAAACAAATATTTGGGGAAAAAATTGAAATGCATCTTAATTCATTTCAGTCTTTTCAGAAAAGAGCTTTTAAGAATAAATTCATAGACTTTCTCCCTAAAATCACTCATTTCCCACTTGGTTCCAAATGTTGTGGTTTGTTAGGTCTGTCTAGAGAACTGAAGTTGTCCTCTTGCTGCCATTTATATAGCTATTAGGTGATTTTTAAACTTCTGTATTCCTACCATAGCTAGTTACTTTTAGTTAAATTAGGAAGTATAAAAGGGGGAATCCAGAAGGGAATTCACAAAGATCTACATGGGAAGGGCTGTGTAGCTTCCTGAGCACAGCTGTGTTGGGTGACAAAGGTAATTGTAGGTGGTGGAGGCTGAAACCTGTATAGCCACCAGTCAGTCAGTCAGTGTAGGTAGGTATACTCAGGTCTGAAAGTGGCTATGAAGTGCTGTGGTGGCTTTGGAAATGTGTTGGTAGTGGTAAATGTGTCTGCATTGCTTTTTGCTTCCGGGTTCTCCCAGGATACTTTCCCACAGAAGAGGTGGGAAATGTATAGAAGGAGAATGAAGGTGCTGATTCCCTTATTCATGACAAGCAAACAATAAAGACCTTAGCTCCTAGCAGACAATGTGCGTTTTCTGAGTGACCTTGATATACGTTGTATTTGGCTACATAGTGTTTGTACAGGCTTTGCTTCTGTAGTGAAATAAAGAAACAGGGTTTGGGTTGTGTCTTAGTGGTCTTCTGTTGCAATGAAAAAGATCCACGTAGAAAGGGATTCACAGGTCGATGAAAAGTTTAGAGCTGGAGCTCTATCTGACAATGAATTTTCTTCCTGAGCCTGCATTCATTCAGTTCTAGACATCTGCTCTCTGCTGTGATTCTCCAGGCCATGTTTGTGCAATAATCCCTTTGGAGAGATGAAATCTGAAGCTTGCTTAGTATGAAAATTTGGATGGTGTAGTTGAGGACAGTTTTTCTTTTAAGGCAATCTGATTCTTCAATACTGAATTTATGGCACACTAATTACTAAGCTGAGACTATTATTTTAATCATACATGAAACGGTGATGTTTTGGAAGGTTCAGGTGTAACTGCAAGGCCCAAAGGAACACAGCTTAAGCATATGGCTACTACTTGTGCTTTTTTTTTCCCTGGACATATTCTACTCTTCTGTTACCTAAGTCATTCTGATTATTTTTTTGATCCAAGTCTGGCTTTTAAAGCCTGCTGGCAACAAGGACCAAGGGTTTTAGTTCTATGGGATGGCAAGGCTGGTATGACAATGAGGGGTGACAAGAGGTACCAGCATACAATAAAAGCATAATATGGCAGCAGATGCCTGTACAGGCAGAGCTGGAGAAGCCGTGCAAGTGTTGGGCTCGTTGTTGAGAGACCTGGAACCAGGACACCTGGCACTGAGCCACTAGGTATGGATGCAGATTTGAAGCAGGGGGATGGAATGAATAGAAGTGCAGGCATTACAGAGTAGGCTGACAGTCTGGAAAGTGATTTGCAGAAGGGTAGATATTGGTGAAGTTATTTTGGAGCACTGCATGGTTATAGATTTGGGCAGACAAGGATTTGGTCTGAACCAGGAGGGGGGAAGATAGGGGCAGAGGAGGTAGAGAAACATGTGGGAGGCGATTTAGTAAACAGCTGGAGAGAAGTGAGAAGTCAAAGGCCATTGGTATGGGTTGAAAGGGAGAAAGACCTGGGATGGGAGTGTTTGGGAACTCTGGGTTATGAAACTGGTGGCTTCGGGACAGAAAAAGTAAGGGGTTGAAAGCTGGGAGGAGGTTAGAGATAGGGCTTATATGAAGGTGATTTAGTTCATCAGGGCACTGATTCCCTATGCATTTCTAGACAGGAGACTCTGAATTGTTATTTCCCCCCTTCTCACTCCTCTGTTTAAGTCACTTGAAATATAGTTTTAAAAGCATTCTAAAATAAATTGGCATGAAGATGACCCCCGGAAGAGAACATCATTTACCTAAATAATAGAAATAGTACGATTGTTTAAGCCACTCCAGAAACTTGTAGTTAGTCTAGCTTGTTGGAAAGTACCTGGCTGGTATGAAAGGGACTTGATATTTGGATTTAATTGTGTTTAATGGCAAGATTAGGACTATTGATTTGGGGGGTGGGGGTGTATGAAAGAGAGACTTTTGAAAATACTACTATTGCTATAGACTGTGTATTTTCCAAGGGCAAGAACATCTATGTGAGAGTTGAATGCCTTTGTCTGTGCCTTGGCTCCCCGTGTTGTGCCCAGCTGTGTCTTGGGGGCGGGGGCACTCTGAATACATTATCTCCTTCCAAGAGCAGCTGGGAAGCTTGTTTTCCATTCCCATTCTTGTGAGAATTACTTCTGGTATCTGTGTACGAGCATGGGTCTCTGGGGTTCCCAGGAATGTAGCCTCAGCAGCTGTGCTTGGAATGATGTTGCCATTATGCTTGGGAGTCCACCTCTGTCCTTCTCCAGCCTCTGCTGTTCTTCAGCTTCCTACCCATGCCCAAAGCACCGGTTTCACATTTTCTCTCTTACTTGTATTCTATCCTCTGTTTTAGAATGGTTTAATTTATTAAGCCAATTGGCTGCTGAAATGACAAATGTTCAAAGGGATAATTTTATGCATAAGTATCTGACAAGCTTTGAACAAGACATTTAAAATCTGTCATCTTAACAAAACAGGATTTTTGTGATTACATCAGTTTTCTGTCTTGTCAGTCCTCTTCATTCACTTCTGAAATGCCAGATGGGAACTTCACAATGATACTCATAAAATGAACAGTTCTTATAATGTGGGAGGTAGAGATGGTAGAAGGGTAAAGCCTTATTGATGTGCGGTTTCACTCCCTTGTACACAGTTAGTTTTCAGTCCTCACAGACTGTCTCACAAAGTGAGAACATCTGGCCTTTCATTAATTTGTATTTTTGAAAAATATTTTTCATTATAAAATTTCATCAGTGCATTTACAGGCTTATAACATGGAGAAAACAAGGGTGCCTTCACAGTGTTATACAATAGAAATATTGATCTAGAACCTGTAAGTCATTACTTAATCCCCTGCATCACTGTATGATACCTTACTGCCCAGTTGCAGGAGTGAAAGAGAGATGAATAGAGAGAAAAGAGGAGCAGTATTATATCTTAGACTAGAATAGGAGCAGCTGTTTGGGTAACTTCTGTAGCTGTCTTTAGTGGTAAGTGCAGGAAAGGTGTTGCCTTAAGGATACACTAGAGTGTAACAGTCTCCAGTTAAAATATGAAAGATAAAATATTCAGCATTACAAATTAATAAATACAGTGAAGCTGCTAGGGAGAATCTTTAAATATAACTGTTAACAGTGAATGTTAGTTTCTACTTCTGAGGAATCTTATTTCATTTTATTTACTTAAAACCACAGATTTACAATGTTTTTGTGATTACATACAATCCAATAAAAAAAGCTGATTTTAAGTTTATGACCAAACAGTGAGAGTTATGTACCTCTGTCCATAAGAGGTCTTTCAAACACTGCCTGATTTTTGCAGTACTCGCTATCTAACTACAGTACTCCACAGTATCCAAAAATAACAAGGTGTTCCTCTAGTTAACTACCCAATATGTTTGGGAGCGAGCAACACAGAGATCTCTATGGAAAACGTGTATCTTTGAGGATCCAGCATTAACCTCATAAGGTCATGGCTGAGCAGGATAACAAGGAGGTTTCTGAGCTCAAAAGGTCTTAAGAAAATGTATAAGAAAGAAAAATCTCATTTCCAAATTCCCCAAGTTTCAACTAGATTAGTCTTGAAGATAGTACATTCTTACCTGTTTTATGGAAAATGTTAAGTGTACAGAAGTGCAAGGCCCATGAGAATGTGTCTGTTGAGGGCTAAAATCAAGTGGAGTTCAACATACTGTTCTGTTTGGACTGCTGCCTAGCCAGTCAGAATGCATATATTAATTAGCAGTGAACATGCTTCTAATTTGGAACTAGCTGCAATATGCGCTGCTGCTTCCTTGTGAGTTAGGGGGACACAGGGAGGAAAGACCTTCAAAATACAATATGTAACAGACTTGTGAATAATGTGGTTATTTGCCAGGGAGACATGTGGGAATGCCACAGGAAATCAGATTTCCTTAAATATGCTATTGATAGATTAATTTACTAGTTCAGGGGGGGTATAGTCTAGGTTTGTAGAAACAAATTTTAGAGGATAAGGGCATTAGAGATATTTAATATCTTTTGCATTATTTTTCACTATAGTACATACAGAAGAGAAACATTTTTCTTTCCAGGTAATGAAGTTAAGCTCCTAGGAGCAAAGATGGGCAAAAAATGTTTTGTGAGACTTCTGTGGCTGGACAGTGTACATTTAGGAGTTCAGAAACAAACCATGAAGTGACAAAGTTTCTACTGAAAGGTGTGGTAAAGCTGGTATAAGAGGACAGAAAGGCAATGAATGTGCTTACCTGTAATAAGGATCCTAACGTTTCCTGTAAAGTAAAGCAGCGAATCTTCCTCCACTAGCAGATATATATTACATTGAAATTAAAATGGAATTTTAATTCACCCAGATAAACATAATTCAGACCAAAAAACCCCTCCAAACCACCCAACCCATGTCTTGATCTATTAGAATTGGAACTGCGAAAAATAGCATCTAGTGGAAGTGGTTCTTGTTCAAACTTTCAAAAGTTTTTGACAAGCTTTCAGCAAGGACTGTTAAGCAAGCCAGGTCTCTGTAGGGTGAAAGGTAAAGTTTTGTTATAGATCAAAAACAGAAAGGAAAAAACCCAACCAAACCAAACACCCCCCCACCCCCCCA
>JAVJGI010000063.1:64871861-64959753 GCA_035590275.1 Ibycter americanus
GAACTAATTGTTCTGCATGATTTCCACAAGACATCACTTTACCACAGGAGCCGAGGTTATAAAACCAAACATTTAACAACCAACCCAAAACAAAACACCAAACCAAACACCAAACAAACAACACACCAACAAAGAACACCCACACCCACACCCCAAAACCAACAACTAGCCAGTTTGGTGTACAACAAGTGTATAACTGAAAACACAGAATGCACATTATGGAGTGTGAAATTAAAGATTTGAAAGGAGGAGGTTCATAATGACTGGCATATTTTACCTAAAAAAATGAATATAAAAGCAAGTTACTGTAAGGTAATATGGGGTGTGAATTTACAGCAGATTAACTACTCTATAGTGTTCATCCATGTGAACACGTGCTTGTGCAGCTCATGTTCGCTACATAAGGTAACTTCTTGTTACCTTCAGTATAATGTGGGCTACAAGTGTCCAGATACTCAACTACTGTGAAGCTATGTGCGTGCTGTAAACTTAAACTTGAGCCTACCTCCTGGTTATTTGTCAGTACATCTGTATTCTTTTGTTGATTAGTATGAGAAAAGCTAAGAGAAATTTAACTACATTAACTGGGCAAGACGATAACAGACGAAGTCCAGTGTTTACAAATAACTGATGATGTGACAAGCAATAATTTAAACCATTTAAAGTAATAAGCTTTAAATTAATCATTTAGGGAATTAAAAATGAGTTTTGTTCTGGAAAGCTCAGTGGAGATATGTGTTCCAAGTCAAGCAGTAAAGGCAACAAACAAATTATTAGCATGTTTAAAGAACAGGATAGGAGATAGTATGTAATTATGTAAGCAGCAATTACATGCCCTCCTTTGGGAAATGGTTTTCAGTTCTGGTTGCCATTCCTAAAGTGAATTTAAGAAAAATAACTGGGGAATGACTATAACAATTAACTGCAAAATGCATTTTTAACAAGGAAGCAAAAATACTAAGTTTGTTTAGGGAGAAGATAGATATAAAGGAATTATACAGAGCAGTGGATGACAAGGTAAATAAAGTTGATTTTATTCATGTTTCTCATAATAAGTAGGGGATATTCAGTTTAGTAGGAAGACATCAGAGTAAAAACTGATAGTAAAAGTGAATAGTTATTTTCACAGAATATACTTACTTTCTGAAACTTCCTACAGCAAGATACCATTAAGGTAGAAAGCTTAACAGGCTGTTGTTACCTCAGACAGAATAATGATAGTTTTGCAAATGATAGATCCCTAGCTTTTAACATACAGAAACAAATTAATTTTCCTTATCAATAAGATGTTTCAGTTAGATGCATGGAAACTAGCATTTCTTCCATCTTCTGAAATATGTCAGGCAGGATAGCAGGTTTGCTGGGCCATTTCTCTGAACTGACCTTTTGTCTTTATTATTAAGGAACGTGTGCTATGCTGCTGCTTCCATATTCATGACTTCTTTGCTACATTGCTTTACTGTAGTCAAGCTAAATATTTCCTTTATGATAAGTGGGTTACTGAGACACTTGTGAGGAAATCAGTATCTGGAATTAGCAATTTCCCTAGTTATGGCATGCAAATGATGGGTAATTATTTTTACAGAGTGGTGATATCTCTGTCAGTATGTGTAGTTTTATGGCTTGCCTGCAGCGTTGTCAGTGCGTTAATGATACTCAACTCAATTTTTCAATTGTCCTGAAATTTTCTTGTTCAGTTTGCCCATGGCCTAGCATAAGCCTAAGACAGTAACAGTACTATTGGAGAATCAAGGCAGATACATTGGTGGTGAATTGGGGAATGAAGCCTGAAGATACGGTTCAATAAGTCCCTATCATTCTTGCCTTGATTTGTGATATAGGGACCTTACTGGCTACTATTTTACTTCTGGACAGTTGAACTAAGAGGGTTTTTTTGGCTGTACCTACTGTTAGCCACTGGCTTTTCCTGATGGATAGATGGATGAAGGCTGTGACCAAAATAATCCAGACTTTTTCCCTCTGCTGTGTTCCTTACCAGGCATTAATCCTAAAGTCTTTATTTCATGTGTGTTTAGCATAAAATATTTCCGTGTACTCGCATTGTAGGACTTTCTACAGGGAGGACATTAAAATGCACAGCATGTGTGTAGATCCAAAGCCAGGTGGCAGGATCCTGGATATGTGTGTGTTTTTTCTTTGTAAATAGCATGCTACTTCTCTCTGAAGTATGCTGTAAGGTAAAAAGAAGGTTTTCTTCTGCAGTGCTGGATCTGTGTGAGGTCCCTATCACTGGCTGGTGTGGGGGGCTGCAGCTGATATCTACCAGGCTGTAGCGCTTTGTAGTTATTAATGCTAGTGAACTGAAGAATGTGTTGAATTGGCCAGCTTCACCAGGAGGAGGAGGAGGAGGGGAAGCCTGGTGGGAGCTCTGCCCCTCTCTGTGAGGCAGAGTGTGAGATTTCAGGACCCAGCTCTATCATTAGGAACAGCTCCAATTCTTCTAGTCAGGGAGTTTAATCACAGGGATAACATCAGACCACCCAGGCAATGGCTATACCGAGCTACCTCCATCTCTGCTATGCAGCTAGTCAGTGCCCAAGATCCAGCAGCCAGGATTCCTGCAAACATGTGGACAGATCCATAGGAGGATGGGGCACTTCTCTCATTCTACATTTTTCACTTGGACAGAAAGTGGAAATTACCAAAAAGTAGGTAAGTTTGCTAAACCTTAGGATGAGGGGAGAGAGTGAGGAAGAATTGGAACAGGCACTTTACAGTGCCCCAGAGTGACCTTGTGGGGATAATATGCCACAGGAATCCCAAAGTAGTGAGCTTCACCTTAACATCAGCTACAACAATATTGAAACCCACACCACTCCTCAGTTACCTGTCTCAATTACACAGTGTGGTACTCTGGCCTGCCTTGTTCTCAGCAGGGGAAAAGTGCCACAAAGCAAACTGCTCATGTGCCAAAACACGCTGTACAGGTCCCAGTGGGCATCAGCTCTTTCAGTTCTAGACCTCAGCAGTGCAACATGGTGACTGCAGAAAGACCATGAAACTCAGGGTACAGCAGATATTTGCAGAAATTTGGTGGGGGTATTTTCCCCACCAAAGGGTTTTTTTTCAGTGTTAGTCCCTTGCTTTGACTCAGCCCGCTTCATCCGAGTCTTAATCAGGTTTATTTTCCTTATGTTATTGTTTGGTTGGCTTTTACCCCTCCACTGATGGAGAGGAAGGGAAGTGTAAGGGAAAAAAGCATCTCACTGTAACTAGGAAGAGGAGCAAGAAACCCGGAGATGAAGTCTTGAGTGATGTTTTTCTTTCCTCTTTCACATAGCTCTGCACTGCTGAAGGGCCCCATCTCATCCTCATCCCCATGCTGTTCACACAGGATCTGAAATTACTTTTAACACTACTGATTTGTAGCATCAGCAGGAATATAACTGGTCTCAGCAGAGGTTGTAGTAAGTGCAAATGTCAATTTAGTTTCTGCAGTACTCAAATTGAACCCCTTCTGCTCTGAGGTTCCAAAGGGAATGTGAGCAGATGCTTTTGTTACGATGCAGCAACATCTGCAGAGAGTCACCAAATGGGCCAGGCTGAGCAGCTAGAAGTCATGTTATGGGAAAGATTACACCCTGATCATCAAACATTTGGCAGGACTGTGCCTTATCAAAATCACTCCCACTGGGAAGTTTTGAGGCAGAAAATGTCTAAATGAAAGCCTGACTTTTTCAGGGGAAGGAAGAGAGGAGTTCAGCCATCCACAGCAGCAGCACTAACTTGGTGGGGTTTTTTTTTTAGTTGGTTTTTTTTTTTTATTATTGTTAAATGGATGCATACGCTGGAGACACTACAAAGGAATCTGCAAGTTTGTCAGGTTTCCCAGGAATGTCTCTGGCAGGTCTTTGGAACATTTTCTGGAGACTGGAACACTTGTGCTCTGTATGCATATGTATATCCTGTAAGCTGGTAAGCTCCGTGAGCAGAGAAGGAATGTCACAGGCCTTTGGCCAGATCAGCCTTGGTACACACACAGATTTCACACTTCCCAGCCTGTTAGCCCCAGTTCTTCCCTTCTTCTGGCTGGTTGCTCCTGCACATTCAAATCTGTACATAGAATGAAGGTGTTTTAGTATGGGGTGTGGTCAGCAAGCTGGCCCGGGTAACAAAAATATGTCCCTAGAAAAATCTGTTTGTATTATACGTTTTCTTCAAGGAATTTGTTTTAGGTATATTTTGTGCCACTATTCAGACAGTGAAAGCCTGTGTATTAGAGATTTGTGGTTTGGGATTTCCTTGGCCTCTTAAGGGAAGAGGCAGATTAAGATCCCGTGATGTTTCCCGTAGTGGGATGGCCTGTTGGATTCCAGTATCTCAATGCATTAAGGCAGGCAAGGCAGGTGGACTGTTTCCAATAGTACTGGAAGACCTGGGTGCTCTGTTAGAGCAAGCCATGCTAGCCTGTGCTAGATCACGGATGTACATGGGAGCTCTGTGGTGAAGCCCAGAAAATGCAGCACACAGACTAGGGAGAGGACAGATAATGGTGAATTTTTGTATTGTTGTAGCATCTAGTCATAGTCATCTCTGAAGGCTGAAAGAAGGAAAACATAGCTGAAAGAATGCAGCAAATTATTTTTTTTTTTAATGGCAAGTTGTTAGCTCTTCTTCTTTGTTCCTGGGAATATAAACATTTTACTGATCTCGAAAGCCTCAGGGGTATATGTGTCTGAGCAAGGCTTGGCGGTTGAAAATACAGTGACTATGTAAGCCAGGTAATGGAAGAAAAGAAACATATTTTACAAGCTGTTGGATAAAGATGGCATTGCTGAATGAACAGTAGGTAATAAAATGGAAAACCAGGGATTGACTGAAGGATCTTGAAGGATTCAAACTGAGCACACAGGAAGAAATAGATCAAAAGGCAAAGAAGGTCTTACAAATGATGAGACATTTTGCACATTGTTGGTTTTCTAGTGGAATGTTTCCTTTTTCACAGGACGATGTCATCTTGTCCTGTGTGAAGCATCAAAACCTAAAGATTCTGGTCTGGTCGTAAGGTAGAGGAGCAGTTATCTTAACGTGTGTCTTACATGATCCCTGTCCAATCTTTCTTTAAATGAAAAGGTTTCTTGGTGAACAGTTTATGTTCATATATACCTTTGAAACTTGTTGATAGGTTACGTTGTGCCAAAAACTTTGTGGCATTAGGTCTTCTCCTCTTTCAGACTGAACCTTTTATACATTGAAGGCTTTTTTTTGAAAGAGGCATAAAGTAGGCCTATGACGACTGTGTTCTTTTGCCATATCTTTTAGTCTTGGTCTTTGAAATACATCTCAAACTCTGGATTCCTTTTCCTCCTCACCAATCAGAAAATGGGAATGTGAGATGTGTGAACTGGGGAGGATGCAAGTGTGGCTCCGAGTAAGAGAAACTGTCTTTAGACTTGGTAGATGTCCAGTCCTGAATGCTTTATAGGCAATAGGATGTGACTGGCCTCTGGCAGACAAATACTCAAACTGCCAGCTTAGGAGTGTGAAGTAGGCATTTTTTTGTAGTGCGTTGCTTGCTCAGTGTTGTAACACACTGACCAGTGAAACTCAGGATCTGCTGTTCAGGATGTTGCTAATGAAAATTTAAGTCACTTTTCCACTCTCTGCCAAGAGGGGCAGAGTAACAACTTCTAGTGATGATGTGTCCCTGTTCACCCTGGTTGACTCCTGCAAACCAGCAAGAGAAACGCTCAGGCTTTTAGGAGGCTTTTCCTGAGTCCATGAAGGTTGATCTGCAGCACTGATTTTTTTAATTTTTATTCTGTTTATTTTTGGACATTGTTAACATTTGGTGCTTTAGCTTATTTGAAACATTAGACAAGATCAAAATACTTTATTATAGAAAAAAGGTTCTTGAATGTGATAATGGGAAACTACTGAAACGATAGTATAGTGTAGATCAGAAATGTGAAAAGACATTATGGTCTTCTGACTCTTGCTTGTGATTTCTTAAACTTACTATACAGTGGGTCTTTGTCTGTAGGGTGCTATTCATTAGAAAAAAATGATATCCTTGGATTTTCTTTCTTCCTATCTGTATTTGGAGATTTCGTATTTCCTATTTAAATTATAAAGGAGACTAACAAAAACAAACCCCTTAGCTCTTATATCCAGCACTTTCGGTTATCATTCTTCGTTTTGGCCTTGTTTTCAATCTTAAATTTATTCAGAAATAAATTTCTCTGAACAAAGCAAGACTATAGAGACCAATTCTTTTAAGCTTATGTGTCTCTGCTGTCAAGAAGGCAAGTGTATTGCAGTCATAAACTTAACTTGTAATGCTTAAATATATTAAAAAAAAATATATTTTGGCATTATGCAATAATTTGTCTTTTGGTTATTAGCGTTATATTGAACTAACTATAACAGTACATATATATGCTGCTAGGTTTTCTAAGATAAGGCTGTGTTTACTGATATGGCTGTGACAACCCATGTGTTCTTCCCTCCCCTATTTCTTGATGTTGTATAATAAATAGACATACATCAAGTGGGCTCTCCTTCCATGAGAGCTTTTTGGAATTTACGATCCCATTGTGTTCTTTACTTAGCATGTTCCTTTCAGCTTGTAACCTTTTTGCTGTCCCCAACAGTTCAAAAATTGTGGCAAAACTTTATGAGTCATTCTATCATGAAAGATACTAGCTGTGTATTATCTCACCTTTTATAGACTCCACATAGAACATATTGATGTGAGGAGAGGTGTTTGAAAATAGGGATGCTTGAAGCATGCAGTGCAGCACACACGGGTCTCCTATCATACTGTCAGTGTCAGGAAAAAATATTCTGAAGTCCCTCACTGCTAATGAGAAATGGGAACCTTACCAAGCAGGAGAGTTAGAACCTATCTTGATACAAATCAATGTGAAAACTTTATTCCTGTAAATCCACACCAATAAACACCTTCCCTGCTGAGCCCCGCTAGCCTGCCTTTCTTGGGTTTGGGGATTTGTGGAGGTTTTTGTTTGTTTGTTTTGTTTTCCACTGCCACAATTTCTGAAGCTGCAAAAGCTATTCTTTATGGAAATTTTGGTATCTGTTTTGGTTCAGGTGCTGTATGTTATCTTCTTTTAAACCAAAGTAGCAATTGATTTGCTGCTAAGTATCTGCCTCTATGAAGGGAAGAATACAGTTTCACTAGGTGCGCAGGAGGACTAGTGACTAGAAAATGAAGCCACTCTGCTGAGCACAGATGTGTTGGGGGTGCCCCGCAATCTACCAAGGCAACATCCTGGCAAGCTAATTATAGCAGCTGAAATATCTCAGCACATGGCACAGTAACAAGCAGGAACACCCATCAGGGTGGGCTGGCTGCAGCTAAACCTTACACTCTTGCTGGTGTTCTCTCCCTCATTCTGAATCCCTTGCCTGTGTTTAATCCTGCTGTAGTTTAAACACCTGTCTATCTGGAATGTGTGAAATGTCTCTACTACCCATGCTAAGCTATTTGCTCACCTGCTTTGCTTAGAAAGACAGCTTTCAAATAAACAGTGATACAGTATTAGAGAGGAAAGCATATTGTGTTAATAGAGCAGGGGTGAGGTGGTAATTCATCAGACTAAGTGGATCGTGGTATCAAGATGATGAGGAGAGAAAATTGGATGAAGTCATCTTCATTTCACACATTGGATGTGTTAACAAAGTTGTGATTGCTGTTGCTGACAAGCTAAGAATTGTATATATCCTGTTTCATTTACCATGTTGGCCTCTGTTTGCCTCATTTGCCATTCTTCCTTCTTTTCAGACAATAAACTCGTTGTGGCCAGAAACTGTCATTGTTAGGTATTTGTATAGTGCCTGGCACAGTCAGAGCTAAACGTAATTAGAAGCTTTCTGTTATTGCAATGAAAATGCGTTACATTTTAATTAAATTCTATAGAAGACAACACACTTAAGGGTGAGGTAGAGGCACCAAAAAGACACCTAATGCTGTTTTCCATATCAGGTAGGCAGCACTGCCCATTACTAAGCTTGCCTGATAAGTCCCACTGTAAGACCTTGTTTTAAATTGCTTGTAATGTTCTGAAACTTCATCCATTTGGACTTAATGTTTTCTGTGCTTAATGCTCAGTTTTCAGAACACTTCAGGCAAGGTGAAACGTTCCAGCCAAAACAAAGGCTGGATTAAAAAAAAAAAAAATATTCTGTGCATTTTAATATGTGTAGAACTTTTCTTTTAAATCTCTGGATCTCCTATATTTTGGAATTTAAAATTCTGTCCAAGCTTGATTGCACAGTAACTATCTGAAAAACTTCAGGTGAAATATACTCAGCAACATCTACTAGAGCTTCTCAGGTACCTGGAGGTTCCCTCCATACTGAAGATACTAAACTGAATTTCTCTGTATTTGCATGTCTAGAGTACTGAGGCTTGAGACCCTATTCCTCTGTGTTCTCAGTGACCTGGTCTGTGTTGGGTTGGGAGCCTGTCTGACTTGAATTCCCACTCATTCTGCATTCTGCCAAAGCATGGGGAAAAGGTAGGACAAGGAGGCTGTGAAATTGGACCTGGACATAATTTGGGAGAGGACACTGAGAACCATTTGGGTGAAAGGACAGAAACTGAAGGAATGGCAGTGTGGTAGATGCGGTCCGGTGAGAAGCCCACATTCTGGGACTGGGTGAACAAAGAGGATAGCAAAAGGGGTGGGCTGGAAAGAGGAATGAAACTAGAACCACTTGGACATAGGGCATGTGAGCAACCGGGAGAGGAACTGAGAACAGAGGTGTGGGAAGACAAATCAAATACTTCTGTGGGAAGTTCCAGGCCAGACATGGTGTTACTCAAGCCAGTAGTAGTGTGTGGGCCAGTGCTAGCAGTCTGTAAGAATGAAACTAGAATGAGCAGAATAAAGAGAATTAACACCTGAAACATGGAAGCTGGGACTGACTGGGTGAGAATGACACACAGGCAAGGAACAAGAACAGGAAAGGACAGAGCTGAGAAGGTATGAGCCAAAAGCAGTTGCTTTTGGAGAAGTGGGCAGAAGCCTAGTGCATAACCACTACAATTTAATCCTGTCCAGAACTTGAAGTAGGAGTTAAGACTGAATTTACAAAATGCTTAGATGCCTTGGGCTACTAAACCAGGGAAGGAGTGGCAACTGTGTTGCCAGTTGCAATGTTAGTTCACCTTCCAGGGATCAGTCAGAGGGTTGTAGTTTTAATGCTGGTACTTGAATTGTTGGTGTCATCTCTCCTGCTGCTTTATGTAACTAGCATGATTTTTCTGCATCTAAAGATTTCCCTTCTCTAGCAGTCTTCTCTTAGTACATACTCTATTCAGTTTACTTAATGACACCTTTTGCTCTTTTTTTTGGCTTTTAATTGTTTCTGATGGTGATTTATTGTTTTGGTTTGTTGCTTTTTTTTAACCCGTTTAGTTAACAAACCTGACCTGGGCAAGTGGAGCTATAAGCAAGGGGAATACAGCTGCCCCACAGAGCTACCGGTCACCACTCAACAAAAGAGGGTCATTGTGGGCTGTTCAGTCAGATGCTCGTATAGCTGACAAACGATCTGTCTCTTCATCAGTCAGGTAAGTTAAAATTGCTGCTCTGGCTTTTTGAAGAATGCAATGCACTCAGGAGCTCATTTGTCATTTGTGTTTGGCTTCTTGCTCAGGTGTTGGAGCATGTCAAAAGAAGGCCAATGGAGCTGGTGAAGGGTCTAGAGCACAAGTCTTATGAAGAGCAACTGAGGGAAGGGGGGTTGTTTAGCCTGGAGAACAGGAGGCTGAGGGGGGACCTTATCACTCTCTACAACTGCCTGAAAGGAGGTTGTAGCGAGGTGGGGGTCAGTCTCTTCTCGCAAGTAACAAGTGACAGGACAAGAGGAAACAGCCCCAAGTTACACCGGGGGAGGTTCAGATTGGTTATTAGGAAAAATTTCTTCACTGAAAGAGTGGTCAAGCATTGGAACAGGCTGCCCAGGGAGGTGGTTGTGTCACCATCCCTGGAGGTGTTTAAAAGACATGCAATGTGGTGCTTAGGGACATGGTTTAGTGGTGGACTTGGCAGTGCTGGGTTAATGGTTGGGCTGGGTGATCTTAAAGGTCTTTTCCAACCTAAATGATTCTATGATTCTATCTAAGGGCCTAGTACTGGTTCTTCTCAGGACTGTCCTAGAAACTAGGCCTGTGAAAACAGAGCTATGTTCCCAGAGCTGACAGGTTCATGGTGAAATAAGAGCATGAATGAATGTGTAGAATAGAAGGGAAATGTCTGTTTCTTTTTGATCATTTTTCATTCGTGCATCTGTAAGTTTAGGTTTGTTGGTGTTGAGACATAGATGTAGAATGCAAACTTATACTGATACTGCAGAAATCTCCACTAAGGCCTCATCTTAATGCTTTTTCCTTGAATATGAAGTTTAGATTGTTCAAAGATAGAGCATCATCTTGCAGTGTTTGTTTTTCATATGGCTTCTTTATGCTCTCTATTAACTTTGGACATTGGAATTTCTATTTATGGCTTTTGTACTCATGGGATTCAGGGCAGAGGACTGTGATTCTGCAGTAAAGCCATTCTTCCTGGGACTGAAAGGGCAGTAAGATTTACCCTAAGGATTCTGGATCTTGGAAGCTAGGAGCAAGGTGACCTTGCTGCAGTAGCCTAGGCTGGATATAGGCCCAGAACTGCTAGAGGTTTGAGTTCTTCCTTTGCCACTTCAGTAAATATTATGTATTCCTTTGTCTAAGCCTTCACTTTTGTCTTTTAAAATAGAATAATGAGACAGAGCTTCTCCAACATGTGAGTTTAGGACTGGAAGGCACTGTATACATGAAAATACTGATTCTTTTCAGTGGTGCTTGAATGCTACTGGGAAATGGAGGGAGGTGAGAGAGGCAGACACACAGTGCAGAAGGCATGTGACCTGAGTGGTCGTCATTTCCCAAATGGATCCTTCAGTAGGAGAATTGGAATGGGATTTGGAAAGCTCAGATGAAATTGTTCTTATTTCATCAATCACTGCTTTTCATCCTGCCTAAAGAAGAGGAATGTGAGAAATGAATTCCTGGCCTGTTTCTGTTCCAGCGCAATGTTTGCCTCTGGGGTTTAGAGTTATTGAGAGGTGGTGGTGATTCTGCTGTTGGAGCCCAGCCAGGTGAGCTATTACCTAATCCAAATAAAGAACCTATCCAACAGGTGTAAACTGCCTTCCCCTCCTACATAGCTTGAGAAAGCAGCAGAATGCAGGCTGTCCTAGAGCTTCTGTTCGTTTCTCAGCTCTGTTTGCACCTCTGCATGCACTCAGACATAGCTGGAAAAGGATTACACATGGTCAAAATCTTCTGTTGCAGAACTCTGCAGAAGTCACTGTAATTACCATGTTGCTCTGAAACTATTTCAGTTACATGTTACCTACTGAACATGAAGAACCTGCCATTTAATGGCCAGAATTCTACTCCGAATGACTTCAAGGGCTGTGCCTCATCTAGCATTGTATGCATAGTTCAATGCCTTTAAAAATTCTGTTTTATTTTGTACAGCAGTCCAAAAGTACTTCAGAAGTCTCTGGTCACAGCTGATATAAGACTTCATCTTCAAACCTTTAATGAATCATTTAGTCTTTCAGTACTTCAGTTGCTCTGTTTTTATCCTCAGAGCAAGAGACAGAAAGATGTCTTAAGATTCTTCTTTGAATTACTGTATTTTCATGGATGCTTGTATCAAATGGCCAGAATACCAGGAGTTAAAGGTTTTATGTAAATCTGGAAATGAAAAAAAGGGATTCTTGAGGCAGTGCTGGATTACTTGGGCTGTGAACTTTTATTTAATGAGAGAGTTCCAAAAGGAGTATCTAGGTCATGATACATGGAGATGGCTATCTTGTATTGTAAATGTCTTTTTTGCTACGTTGGAGCAAGAAATTCATAGAGTCATCTGATGGATGTCAGCCTGTGCTCAGTGCTGGATGACTGAAGAAAAGCTTCCTGTTTTGTTCCATTAAGGTTCTGGTCTATCAGTTGTAGAATTGGGCAAGGATGGAAATATTTTGTAAATGGATCTCTTATCTGGCTTGCACTTGGCTCCACTTCAAACATCTGCCTCTGAAACTTAGTCCTTACAGTTTTTTGTATGCCTCTGTGGTAAATCTAAGTCATTTTAGTGCTGCTGAGGTTGGTTTGGAATTTTTTTGTTTTGATGCTTGCAATCTATAGGATTCAGACTATTCTTACTGACAAATCTTCCTCTTAAGTCAGTACTGGGAGAGTGGGAACTAATCTAAATGCTTCTCAAAAGAAGTTCTCCCTTTTGCTGAATTCTTTTGGCTGTAGGAGATGAGGTGCCAAATTGGTAGTCTGCTCACCAAAAAGCAAAGGAGATCTTGAGTTTGTAATATACAGACAGAAAACAGTTCTGGATGTGTTAATCTGCACTGCTGTGCCTTTTGAGATTTTTTTTTTTTTTGTCACTTTCTATAAGCATTGGTGTTATTCCCACTCAAATGATGGTTTAGGCTTTCACTGTGCCCCAGACAAAGAAGCCTGCAGGGCTATGCAGGAGCTGAAATGTTCCAAGTTGTATATGGGCTTCCTTCTGACTACTGTAACATGGCAGTCAGCTGTTGGCCTCTGCCACGTTTGCTGCAGCCCTGTCTTTGTTGCCCTCTGAAGCTCATTGAGGCCATGCCAAATGTGCTCTCTCCTCCTTTGACTCTGGTCCTGTCTCAGTGACCTGTTTCAGTTCTGCCTCAGCTTCTTACTCTATCCATCATGCCCTTTCACATTCTGATGTAAAGGCACGAAACATGGTTACATGTTTCGTAGTGGAAGTATTTAAGACTCCCATATATAATTTTAATCACAACTTTAGTATTGTAATCTAAGGACAACATCCATGAAAGTGATTCCTTATTATCCAGTGAAACTAATTTCTCATCACTGAAGCCAAGTCCTTACTAGAACTGTTCTTGAAAAGTCACTCTCTTGAAAGTGTTCTTAGCTGCATAATAAAGAAAAAAAATTTAGGTGTTTAGGAGAATGAAGCCTGCTGAATCAAACCTAAGCTAACTTTTAAGTACCTGTTGGCAAATAGTTGCATAATGCCTAGTGGTGGGGATGGTAGATGTTCCTAGAAGCTTCTGGCACTGGAATGTGCAGGTGGTGTCACCTTTTTTTTTTTTTTTTTTTTTTTAAAAAAAAAGACAGTGAATTTCTCCTCAGAGAATAACTTGGGCTCTGCAGTTCACTTAGTCTCCAAGACCAGGACCAAAGCTAGTGAGAAAGACTTCTTTCTCACTGGTACAGATTTTTGTGTTTTCAGTGGGCACCTTGGATTCAACAGCAGCCAACCTTGCTCAGGTTCATCTTTTAGAACTCACATGGGCAGTCAGTTGGCAAGAATTCAGCAGTGAAATGGTCGGTGTTTTCTCAGACCTCTGTTTCATTAGCTCGTTCTTTCATAACATCTTTCTCGAATCTAAAGACAAGACCAACCTAGTGCTTCTAAAGTACTCTGCATATTTTTTCCTGGGATCTTCTGACAGATTTATCTAACTTGGTTAGCACAGGCAGGCAAGCAAGCTTCCCTGTCATCAATCAGAGGGTAGAATCGCAGTCCAAATTATAACAGACAGCCTGGGAGGGCTACTGCAGTCAGAAAGAAGAGATTTTCTTCTTCTCATTACTGGACATGCCTGAAATACTTCTTAGCTCATAATTTCAGCCAAGGTGCTCAGGTTCATCAAGAAATGATGTTTTGTTGTTAGGCTGTCTAATCAATTTTCTGATCTAAGGGTTTCTAAGTTTCATTTGCTCTGGTGTCATTCTCAGTGGTAGTAACAGTGGCAACTGCTCAGGGCTTCACAGGCTGTGTGCACATACCTGCCATACGTTCAGGTTCCCAAAAAGGCTCTGCTTTGTGTATTTTCATTTTTATTTTTCCTTGCCTGGAAGTATCGAACGGGATGGGAAACTAGAAGATGCTGCCCAGACATTTGCCATCTCAGGCTTTCAGAAACCCCAATCAGTATGCCTCATGTCTCGAAATTCTGGAAATACCTAATGTGTAGTAAGCCTGCAGGTATTTGAAGGAATTGGACTTTGTGCCCATTCACAGCATAGTTAGAGCATTCACATAGTAGGTGCTTCTGGGTCACATTGCATGTATTTACTGCTCGTGTACAAATCAACTGAACAATATGGGTGCAGGAAATCCAGTACTACTTAAAACGTTAGCTTCCTGTGCCTGTTCTATCCCAAAAATTCTACACAGAAAAATGACTCTACACTCCACTCTTGTACACCTCAGCCTGCAAATTAAGACCCCTGTACTGCATCCCCTGACAATCTTACGCTGCTTTAGCAATCTCCCAAACCAGGACCTTCTTTTTAATCACTGACCTTCCTTAGGCTTGGCTGGGTAGTGGATACTTAGTATCTTCCTCGCCCACCTAGTGCCTGCTACTGCTTCATGCGATTTCATTTACTGCTGGGGTAGATGTACTATGTGTTCTAGGTTTCAGATGCTTTGCTCTGATCATACTAAGTATATATCCTTCGGGCTTGTGAGGATGTGGAAGAGCCTCTGATCTCTTTTGAGAGTTTGTTTTGTGCAGGTGTTAAGTGGCTTCTCTATTTCCACTGAAACTTTTGAGTTTTGCCAGAAAGACCCCAGACAACCATCAGAGGCTAGTTGTGGTTCACTGGTCTTGATCCTTGTGTCAAAGGGGCAGCTTGCTGTGTTTGACATAAATGGAAGGTGAAAATGGCTTCGTTGTTTCCTCAGTTTTATTTTAAATTTTGCAGGTGTGGAATGTAAAATAAGAAATCAGGCTTGGACCCTAACTAGACAGGCTCTGAAGACCCATGAGAAGAGTGATACTAGAATAATGAAGGGATGTACTAACGTGCAAGGTGATTCTCACAATGATAGAAGGGTGAGCAGCTGATGGGACAGTTGCTTTTTTGCAAGACTCATGAGCTAGCCCAGGGTGGGCTTAGCATGGCAGAAGTGACAAGGATGTTGCAGTAGGGGCTGTAGGAAAGAGCTGACTATGTATGGGTTTGCAGCTAGAAGTGAGGAGGAGAGAACTTCCAGGGATCTTGGTAGCTAATGCCAAGTTTTCATAAGAATAAATCTATTTGTGTTTGTTATGTATGTGTTGCCTTGTAGTTCTGCATCTTAAGGGTTGACAGTGACTTTACTCTGTTCCAAATCATTTGTTTCAAGCTCCCGGAAGTCCCTTGCAAGGTAGAGGCTGCCCAGCTGCTGTTGTGTGCCGCACTTGCCAAGTGGTTGGAGCCTATTTGTTTGAACAGCATCTAGGTGCAAGCTGACTTGGAGACTGTGCTGTGCTGATGGCTCTGGATGAAATGACGGGAGAAAGCAGCAGGCACTGAGGGCTACACAATACGCCTTCAGTTCGGTTTGAGCAAACTGCGTTGACCTTAACACCTCCCTAGCTAAGCAGCACAGAAGTGCCAGAGTAGCAGCAGACCAACAGCACTGGGTCCAGCCCTGTGCTAGCATAGTCATGGGCCTGTTCATTGCTCCTCATACTGCTTGTCCTCTTCTCTTTTCTCTTTACCTTAATGCCTAAATTAATTCATTTTCTTCATTTGAGGTGGAGAAGTGGTTGATGGTGGGTACAGTGATTTTTCTATGACTGATCCCCTGTCTGCAGATCCTCAGCAGCTCTATCATGCTAATTCTGCCTGCGGTTCCTGAGAAGCAGCATTTGAGAGCCCTGTGCTTGGTATTTGGTCTATTACTACCTTCTGCTCGGAGGAGGTTTAAGAAGGGTGGGCAAAAAATTGTAGTGCTGCCTGAGTAGCTGTACGTTCTTGCAGCTCATCCTGTCTCTAGTTTGTGCATGTTCTTCTCTACTCATGCATATTTGTGTCTGTAACAGCCTTCCCCTGCCCTGGCAACCTCTTACCTCTTTTTTTTCTTTTAACACGTCTCCCAGGATCACGGGTGACAACTTGTTAACTGTGGAAGTGAACTGGCTGACTTAAACTTCAGAAATACATGGCTTGCCTTGTTTTTTATTTTTTTATTTCCTATACGTATTTTGGTCACACTAAAGAAACTTGTGATGGCAGGTCCAATTACTCTCCATCCTGCTTGGAAATCGCCCTGAGCCTCAGCACCACGGGTTGGCACAGTCCTGAAGGATCCCTGCTTCCCACAGCTAGGCCTTGGCTCTGTCTGTCTGGAGCCTCCAGGAAAGGAAAGGCGGAAAGCTCGTGACTTGCCCAGACAGTCTGAGGCCTGGCCCTGCAGCCTCAGCTCCCCAGACACTGTTGAGTCGGACTTGGCTGGCAGCCGCTGTGCTGTTACTTTTCCGAGGTAATAAGTGAGATTAATCGCAGGACCCTTTCCAGAGGCGAAGGGGGTTTGGGCTCTGTGCAGGGAGACTGTAGGAGCCAGTGCTGGGGCCGTGAGCTGGAGGCGAGAGCTGGGGCCTCTCAGCAGGGCAGAGCAGGGTACCAGCGGGCTTGTGCAAGTGTGGCCTCTCAGCTACATCTGGTAGGCTTTGCTGGAGCTGCAGCCTGGGGTCTCCCTTGGACTGGCTCTAGCTGAGCACAGGGGGCACAACATCGGCATTATGTGTGTCTGCTGGCCTTGGGCAGTTATGGTTTCTGCAAATAGCTGTTGAAATTTGAGGGGGATATGTTTTGTCTTTGCATGACTTCCTTTCTGAGAAGATAGGAGGATCTTTCCCATTGTTCCCAGCAAGCACTCCATGTTGGTAGGTGGACCTTTCCCCAAGCCGATACTGTGTAACGGTTTTGGGTTTTCTCATTTCAGCTGCCTGCACAAACTGACCCTACCCTAATGTACACACAAGATTTGCCATCCCGGACTGGGCTGCTGATCTGTCTAGTTTGCCCATCTTGTGCTTCAGAGCAACTACCGCCACCATCTTCAGTAGAAACAGAGAGCATTCCGATGAGCAGCAGTGAAATTCCCCGTCTGGGGGGCAAGCTTTCTTTTACTTGCCCAACTCTTTAACAGCTGGCTTGTAGTTTTCACAATACTCCCTGTTCTGCATAGTCTAGTGTGGATGTTGTCATTAGTGATGTATTTTTACATTCTGGAAAATCTGTAGTCTCACTGAGCTGTAGCAATGAGTTCCACAGGTGAATTACATATTATGCAAAAGTTTCCTTTTTTATTTTTTCCCCCAAAATTTGACAGAAGTCTCTGCACCCTTATTACATAAAGACAAACAGAAATGCTTGATTTATTTTCTGCACTGTTTATTCTCTGTGTTTCTATCATATTCTTCTTATTTGTCTCTCCTAAACTAAACAGTCCCATTCAAGTTCTAAATGGAAATCTTCCCAGCCCTCTAATTGTCTGGCTGTCTTTATAGAGATGACAAGAAATGAAAACAGTACATGAAGTAGGAGTAAAACATTGGTTTTATGTAAGTAAAGCTATCATATCTTTATTTTCTAACTCATTACTTACTTATGCTAATATCTTGCTGGCTTCTGACCATGCTAAACACTGAATTTTTTATTATTATGCAGCTGTTTTGCTTTGGTTATTGCAGTAAATGTAAAACTGAGGAACAGGTACAGGCAGTTCATGCTAATACAAGTTCATGCTGATACAATATCTTTTTTTCTTCTTCCTCACCAGTGAATTTTCCTCTTCCTGCTTGCAGCTGCCACCAGTGGATTTTGTTGGCTGTGATGGAAGTCATGTGCTGTTTTCTAATAAGCATCTAATTCAATATAGAACAAGTTGAAATCTTTTTAGTGTCTTGCACTACTTGACTCATAACCTCCCCCCAGCCATCTCCGATCTTAAATCGGTTTGAAATATCTTGTGTAGGTTCTAGATATTTCATGTTGCAAAGTGACTGGCAGATCTCCCTTTCTTCTTATTTAGACCTCCTGATCACCATTAAAATAGTTGCTTTCCAGAGTGGTATTCAGAGGGTTAATGTGGCTGTGCCTCTCACTTCAGTAGCTCTCATGGAGATCAACTCTGCTGCTTACAGCCTTCTAGGAATGCAGGGACTCCTGTAGTCTGGTGCTCTGTGGGAGCAAATCTGCCCAGAGCTGCCTTTCTCTCCAGAGGAGTTCTGAAAGGGTTACGAGGAAGCCTTGGCTGTTTCTTTGCGCTATTTGGAAAGGACGGGCCTCAGACAGCTTGGCAGGAACCTGGGGCCCTGTTTTTTCCAGCCCAGCCCTTCCTTCTGCAGAGAGCTGTCAGGGAATCCCACGAATGTCTGGTTTCTCCCCTTTCCTAATTTTTTTAGCAGTATTTTTATCCATCCCTGGTTCTTCCCCACACAAGGACCTCAAGTTTTGTCCGTTGATTGGTCTTGCAGGTAGTGAGGTAGAAATGAAAGTTGTGCTACCATGCCATAGCTGTTGGAATTAGTTCACAGTTGTGCAGCTGAGAAGGGCATTGGGAAGCTTCCCAGAAGAGCGTCCTTTCTGGCATTGATCTTAGGGCAGGTCCATCTGGCCTAAGAACAGAGGGATTGAATGGGCCCATCTTTGAACTGTGCTATTCCTGTGGGTCACAGTGAGGCACTTTGAAATCTCAGAGCTGCATGTTCTGTATCCTCCCTACCAGACACACAACTGAATGCTGCTTTGTAAAAATGGAAATCCCCTTTGTAAGCCAGGCTTATGAAGGACAAGGCAGGTTTGCAACTTTTCCTTAATTTGCCTCATGTTCTCTAGGGCTGTCCTCAAGTTGAACTCGTGAATATTTCAGAGATTTCCAAGCCTGCCGTATACCTTTTCACTCCAGGAAAATGGAGGTGCCTAGAGGGTTGTGTTAGAAAGGAAGTTTGGTTACTGGTGAAAGTAAAGGTCTTGAACAGCTGTGTTGAAGACATTGGTGTTGTATAGCTGAGAATGAGACACTGAATTAGGATTATTTTGCTATCTCAGTTAGCCTGTCAGATGCTGGGAGCAGGGTGTGATCTGAGATCCACGTGGAAAACCTTTCTAGAAGGCAGCCCTCATGTGGGGCAGTCCCTGGACAACTCTCTGAAGTCAGCAGCCAAAGGGCCTGAAGTCAAGCTCAGACGAGTTAAGGGTTTCAGTGACCAAATACAAATGCCAGAGCAGGACATAGCAAAAGGGGCCAAAAGGTTCTCGTTCCTGCTAGGCTTCATGGCTACCTTCCATTGTACAGTGAAGTTTCCACCACCAATGCATATTCAAATTTTCCACCGAGCCCGAGGTCATGCTTTAGTTTGGCTTGCTCAGGATGAGCGTGGTGCTCTTTTTGGTATTTTATCTTGTGATATATAAATGGGAATTCCCTGCCAAAAGCACAAAGACACCCCTTTTCTATCCCTGAAAGTGTTAGTCAACCTTTACAATGAAGATCCTGCTTTGTCACGTAATTTTCCCCACCTTTCAGTGTGGGGGAGTTTTGTACCTGACACAAGAGCGTGTGAATTGTATGCTGTTGGCTCTGTGACAGCCCATTATTCTCCAGGGCTTCTCTGGGTTGCAGGTATCAAGCAGCAGCTGTTTGTGAGCCTTGCAAGGCTGCAGCATTTAACAGAAACCTCTTTTGAAAAAGGGGAGGGGGAAAAAGAGCGTAAAAAAGTTAGCAAGTATTTCAGCTTCCCTATGCATGTGGTGACAGCTTCGCTTGGTGATCCTGTTCACTAGTTCATAGGCTTTTGAAGTGTACGTATATTGTATAAGATGGGCAACAAGAACGCCACTGTGGAATGCCAGCTTTTTGTTTAGGGAATAGTGTGAATTACGATAATGAGTAACATTCGTGGTCAGTGGTACTTTCTTAGTCTTTACCCAACACTGTACTATCAGCCAGTGAGTAGTTTGGCCAAAGTGCTCTGAGTAAGAGGGCTTAGTTGGTAATGAGTAAGAAAGCATTTTGGTGGCTCAAGAAAGCTGGTTATTGGATTGTCCAGAACCAGTGCCAATTACAAAGATTAGATTAAGTGCACTGTTAAAGGTAGGCTCTGCAATGTCAGGATGGAAACACCGGTGAAACACCGATGTATCCGGAGTCTGTTACCACAAGCAGTTATTTCTAGGGCTTCATTCTGTAACAATAGTTGAAAGATGGATATCCTCTTTAAAAAAAAAAAGGGGGGGTGGGGGTGGGGAATGCTAGGTAGTGTTTAAAGATACCACAGTTTCCAGACACTCTCCTGTTGCATTCACTGAACTTTTATTAACATTTCTCATCCAATTACTGTCCACAGCAAACCAGGTGGGGAGAGGCCAAGGCAGTCTGGCTGATCCAAGTCTACTGAAAACTGGCCCTGAGACAATAACCTTTAGTAAAAGGAATTTCAAAGTGTGAAAGCCTTATCAAAGACTCTGTTTATGTTCCAGCTGCTGGCATCCATGATGTTGCATGGCAGCTTTGCTTGAATTTCAGATTGCATCTGGCTCAGTAAATGTCTTCCACTGCCCTTTCTATCTTTCTGCTGTCTGGCACATGGGACTTGACTGAAAAGTTAGTCTAAGAAGATTGTTATCTGGCAGTGCTGCACATGCTACTTGGCAGCTGTTGGTCAGGGATGCTTAGCCTGGGCAAGAGTCACCCTTTGGAGCAAAAGGGCTGTGGTTTATGTGGTCTAAATCTTTTGTATGCATAAAGAATTCTTTATTTGCTTCTTCCTGAGAAAAAAAAATATTATAATCTTCTCTGTGAAGAATGAAGCCAAGTTGGGCTGTGAGTATCTTCAGTGTTGAAAACTGAGTTTTCTGCAAAATTCAGCTCAGAAAACTTTCAGTTTAGTAGACTATGTGAAGAGGAGGAAGAAACCTCAAGTCTGGACCTTCTGTTTCTTTTTTGGTATTGGGATAAAGATGTTGATGAGTAAAAAGGTGTCAGCTTCTCTTCACTTAGCATTTTAAAAAGCTGCAGATGCTGAGACTTGAAATGAGTAAGTTTTAAGAATTTTGTTTCTTGCTGCTGGTGACTGAGTGTAGATCTGCAAGGAGGTAACAGTCATACCAACAGAGGCTTGGCGTTTCTGGAAACTGTTTGAACTTTCAGATCCACATCTATTTTTACAACTAACAGCATTTTAAGGGATTTTTCTTTCCTGAGATTTTAGCCACAGAACAGCATAAATGGAATAATACTCTTTATATTAGTCAGAAGCTTGGGTCTGACACCTATGTTGGTCTTTTATGGTACTGATGAATAAGTATCTAGGATTTATGGCTTCTGTCACTTACAAAAATTCTAAATTTCAAATGAGAACTTTCCAGTACTCATTAAAGACAACATACTGACTTCTACTTCCCATGGCAGTTTCCTAAAAGATCTCAAACTGTGGTGTTAGAAAAAAACTTGAAATGACTTGTTAAAAAGTGTTCTGTTCAATATATTTCTGATCGCAGCTCCACTAGAAGACACTTGGGTGTAAGATTCTTTGCCAGTCTCATGATGCTACAGATTTTGGCTTCTCTGTAAATACCTTCTGGTGGATGATAATTTGAACAGCAGTTAAAGGCTTTCCAACTCAGGCAGTCAACATGGCAAAGAGAACACAATCTCATCTGTTGTGGAGAAATCAGCAAAGAAAAATGTGTGTGTGTAAGGTCTAAGCACAGGCTCTTGAAACTCTGAGAGCCCCAAAAGTGATTCTTCAGAGACTTTGCTGTCCTTAAAATGAGATGTGTTGCTAAACATACCTCTTTATTAGAAAAAACTGCATATAATATCTCCAGAATATTCTCCAAGAGAGTGAGATTTTGGTTCCTACTGACAATGATCACCCTAGCTTTCTGTTTTCAAAATCCCTTTTTTTAAAAAAAAAAAGAAAGTTTAGAGCCTATCCCTTATGAACAGTTCCAACAAAAACTGCCTATTAAAATTTTTTTGGAACAACTGCCTTTCATAGAGTTTGGGTTTGAATATTGAGAACTTGCTAATCTTTCTTCAAATTTGAAAACCCTCAAGAAGGAGCTGTGTTTTATTGTGGAATTAATTTCATTAAAAATCCAAAGGAACAATAACTTTCTCTGTTACTTATTAAAGTTCACAAATACTTTAATTTATATAAATAAGTGCACATCAAACATTTTAAAATTATTTATTAAATAAAATAGCTTAATAGATACTGGTAAAATAGTTTTGAAAGCCCAGTTTTATAAATTGGATTATTCTGGTATATTTCAAGAAACTTGGATCTAATCCATTTTTAGTCATTTAAATATTTTGTCCTTCTGTTCAGGACATTGTTTGCATAACTGATTTTGGTTTTTTCAAAGGTCGGAGTCATGTTTTCATTTGTTTCTGAAATTCCACTTTCCTGCTGCTGCTGACCTAAATTATTTAAATATTAAAGTATCTTCTACTTATCTGTGTGAAGAGAAGGAAAGTTATGAAGTTATACATGACTTTCTAGGTCATTTTGAGGCATAGAGATCAGAGTAAGACTCATGTAGTACAGTGGTTTTCTTGATTGGTGTTTTCTAAACAGGACAAAATCTTTGTTAACATGTTACAACCTCTAAAGCATTGTGGAACCTGATTATATGAGTATATACATTAGGCTTGCATTACTGAGGAGCACTTCTGTGAAAGGCAAGAGAACTGTGGTGCTGGGTATTTTGTTGTTTGCATGTCTCACTCTGAAATTATCTAAATTCCTGATACCATGTAACTTCATAGACTGAATTGTTCTGCTTGTTGCTACAGAATGCATGGTTCTTTGCATCTTGCTTATCAAAATCTCACTCTGTTTATAGTGTATATTGTTAGGTAGCAAAACTAGGTAACAACTACTCTTGTCATTTACTTTCAGCTTTTTTCTAATGCCTGTTATTCACCTTTATGCAAGAGCTTACTTACTGTCTTATACTCCAGCTAGTCTCTAGAGAGCCATAAACGCAATACACAGCATGAACGTTAACCTCTTTGCAAATGTTACTGTGTTTAGCTCAAGCCATCTGGAGGCCATGTTTGCACTTGTATTTGCCTTTACTATAGACTCATTTTCTGTGAAACGTATCAGTCGTGGCCTTTGTGAGGAAAGTCTACTCTATTTAGAATGTTTGCTGAAACATCACAAAAAGGCATCAAGTATAAAGTGGCATATAATGGAGATCTCTTGATCCAACAGTGGGCACTATTGTTATTGTCCTCTCTTGATGTGCCTTATCTATGTTAGGAGGGGCTTCTTGAAAGGACGTTATTCCACCAAGTAGCTGGGATATTTTAGCCTGTCCTTATAAGGGTTTAGTATCTGCAGCTGCATCTTTGATGTGCTCATGCTTAGCATTATATGCAATCACTTGGTGAAATTCCTGAGGTAGTGATTCCATGGTTCCCATCTGTGTTCCTGAGTCTGGGAGCTTCTGACTAATTATACAATTTTCTCTGTACACTGTAGGAAACAATTCCATTTTGGCTCTAGAAAAAGGGATTGGGTTGGACTGGAATATAGGATTGCATAACTTTTTTTCATCTTTAACCACAAATTCCTGTGAAAGCTATTGCACTTCCTCTGAAGATACCTACTCTTGGCTTTTGGTTTTCAGAGTCATTAGAAATATTCAACACCCATATACAGTCCAGAAGACCTAGCAATTGAAAGGCCTACCCATAATCAGTCATTAAGGAACCAAGCAAAGTTGCATTCCTAAGGAAGCAGCACTATCATAGATTCCTATTCTCAAATCCTGAGGGGAAAATACGGATATAGTGTGCAGTGGGGATGACCAGCAGAACTGGTGCAACTGCATCGTAGACTCTTCTGTCCACACTGGAGGAGGAAACATCACAAATATGGGTGCCTGTTCAAACGGACAGAATCTAAAAGCTTTTTCCTAGGTGCTGCAAATAAAACCAGTGCTTACAGTCTCTACCTCCTAGCCTGTAGTTGTAGATGGAGGGAGAAATCTCACGTAAAACATTTCAAGCTCTAGGTGACCCAAGTAAGTTTTGTACAACTTGAGCATCTTCTGCAGGCAGGATCTGACAGAGAGGGATCTTTTAACAAATCTTAGGCAAGTCTGGGAACTGCCTTTAGAGTGTGCCAGCTCTTTGTACTATACAATATAATTATCTGAACATCCTTTTACTCATCTTCCTCTAATGACAGATTGTGTCTGTCATCAGATTTACAGTTTCTTGGAGAAAGAGATTATTGACCCAGCTTACTGAGGTAAGCCTGGGCCTTTTCTGTAGTTTCAGAGGTGTAATCACAAAATCCCTGTTCTCTGTGCTTAATTGTGGTTTGTCAGCTGGCCTGCTTGGTCAGCACATGTGTCGCTGCCTGCTGGGGAAAGAGAGACACAACTGAGTGATTTGGGGCTCTCCCACATTTTCCACTCCACCACCTGCTTTGGAAGTGGCTGTAGAACTGCCAAACATGCTGAAGTGGTTAAGTGTACCAGCTCCTAAAGAAGCTGAAGGGAAGGAGTGGTTCTTGCCTGATGGGTTTTCAAAAGGAGCTGAGACTTTGAAGTTCTGTTTTAGCAGCTGCCAGGTATGCCGCCTCAGCCCTGTGCAGCATTTCTTCCCCTAGCCTTCGTGTGTTGCATTCTTCTTTACAGTGCCAGGATAGAGAGAGGGAAATAAAATTAAATTAATTAAACCAAGTATGTGGGCATTAGCAATAGTATTGCTTTATTATATTTTACTCTTTGAGTTATAGTGCCTTGTGCCATGTGTCAGTGAAGCACTTTGCACTTGCTTGGGCCTATTGGAGTAATAAATTTATTTCACTTCGGTTTTCTTTGCCTTTCTAATTTCTGCTTCGTCATGGTTCTTCTGCTTTGTCCCCTCCCAAAATAATCATAGTAATTTTAATCTTTTCTTCTGTAATGACCACATAAAATAGGCAGAGATCTACATCCATGATGCCCTAGAACTTCTTGCTGAGACTAGAGGGACTAGATCATCTTTCCGATAAGGAAAAAGAGAGACAGAGAAATGTGGTGGCTAAACCAAAGCTTTGTTAAAGCAGGAATAGACACTACTCACTGCCCTATCTGCTGGAGACGGTTAGCTGGGAGCTTCCCCTTTACTCACTTAAGTCTCCTCTGCCAGGAACAAGATGCTGTCACTTGGTTTATACCACTGAATAATGAACTCCTTTATGATAAGGTGAACTCCTCCATGGTTTTGCTTGTTGAAACATTGGATTGCTGGAAATGCTGCAAGCTGAGCTCTTTTGAGGCAAAGAGGTAGATAGCTCCCAATAGGAGGTGGAATTTATGGAACAACGTATTAGAGTGGCATGGGGACTGTATTCTGTATAGTTTAAAACAAAAAAACAGCAAAGAGGCTAAAATTGTCATAAACTGGAATAGTCTCTTCTGGCAAGGCAATATGCTTCTGTGGTATTAATCCTTTGAGGACAGAGTGCCAAAAAATGGGGAGATTATTGCTCTGCAGTACTTGAAGAGCTTGCTTTTTCAGGTGAGTCTTTATAAAAAGAAAAGTCTTTCTACTCTTTTCTTGTAGTTCTTTATAATCCAGTCCTGGTATGTCACCACAACTTTCTGGAGGCAGTGCTGAGGGACAGATACATAGGAAGTTTCGGGGAGGAGATGCGGTGGGGTTTTTTTTGTTGTTGTTCCAGCGCTGGCTATAGATTTTTCTAAAATATTTTCTCTTTCCATATTTAAAATTGATAACGTGTAATTCAAAACTGAACCTGCCATTCTGTTCTGAAGATATTTTTTAGGCTGCATTTCGGCTATCAACAAAATTCAGCAGATTTGTTTGAAAAATACCTTGTGGATTTTAAGGCAGAATTCTTTCCTGAAAAGTAGTTTTCTGCAAGTAGAGTATATCTGGAGGATTCTGAGAAGGAACACTACAGACCTGGAAAACTTCTGTCAGTTTTAGCTTGGGAAGACCATTGCTAGAAATTTGCACTGTCTTGGTTGAAATAAGCAATTCCAGAAAGCATCTCCTGTTACCTGTAAGGACGTTGGGCGACCAGTGGAGAGAGGGAAAAATAGCACTTAACTTTTACAATACAAGTACATCATTGAGTGGCCATCATGAGGCTTGCATGGATTCCAAAAAAGGTAGCTGTGAAACAACTAGCACCACAACCCTGGGATTGCTTTGGTGCCAATGTGCCATGCTGGCCTTAGGATGGCCATAAGTCTGTATGTCATGGTTTGTGTTATCTGTGGTCTCTCTATCAGTAGCTTTTTTTTTTTCTTCTTTGCAATGTTTGTGATAGGATGCTCTTGTCTATGCAGCATACACAGTTCCTGAGTCAGCTTCTGCAATAGGTAGTAACTCATGCTAGTATTCTTTCTTTGTGGATCTGAGCGTATTCCACCCACCCCCTTACCCCAATTATATTTTATGTATTCACTTTGTTACAGACTTTAGAAAGCATGTGCTGACACAGGCACAGTCATCTCTTCCTATTCTTTGTCTAACCCATTGTTAAATGTTCAGGGAGCCACAGCAGGTGAGTTATCTTTGTGCAGGAGGTGGAGGTAAAAAATTTTCTCCCTTAAATCCAGCATAACATAACTGCAAAAGGAACCTGAGGAGGAAAAAAACGTTCTGTGTAACAGGTGGGAGATGACTCTCAAATCCAGTCTATTTCTTGTCACATGTTGTTACCCTGTCTAAATCCACTTGAGGAACAAGGAGAGCAGAAGCTACATAAGGAATCAAGTTTATAACATCTGGAGGATAAGAGTGCTAGAGATGCCTCTTTGGCCAGCTTATAAATGCCATCAGGCTTAGGGGGCTGTATTATGTAGTAGGTTTGTCTTCTGTTTATTGGGAAACTCCTCTAGCTTCATTACATTGGAGCTAGGTTGATAAATTTCAGTTGTTTAAACGAAAAGGTCTCTTGAGAACCTTTACTCTGCCGTTGTATCAATGCTTGGGGAATTGTCCAAAAACAAGAGTCTGTTAACAACAAGCATACAGCCTCACAGCAAGCACCCAGAGAAATGACCTTTAGTTCTTGTTTTGTATTTTTTTCTTATTTTACTGTATTTCAGCAGCTAGATGTTATACAGCTTTAGTTGTGTTACTGAATGGTAGCAGCAGATGCATCTTGCTGGTGCCATGCTACTCTGCCTCTTTTACCTTGAGCATTTATCCTAATGTGACTGGCCTAGCTAGCTTTCAGGTGACACTTTCCACAGTCCCTGATTAGGTGAATTTGTACATCTTTGCTCTGGAAGTGCAGACCAGATTCTGGCCTTCCCTTTAGGTATATTTAGGTATAGATTGCAAGTGTAGAAGTGTCACTTCTCTTGTGAAGTTCTGTGATGTCAGGGAACTGTATACTTCAGCATGCTTCATCCCCATAGACAGACCATTTAAGCTTTCAGATTTATCAAGTCTTCTCCGAGACGTTCATTGGAGGGTCTTCATCTACTGTATAGCAAGATGATAGGTGTACTGGATGCTAAGCAAAGTTGACTGCTTTTGTGAACTTCAGTGGAAATGTTGTGGAATCTAGAGGCTTAGATTCTGTTTTTTAGAGGTTTCTTTATGTGCTTGATATTTAATATGTAGACAACAAAACACCTGAAGCTAGGAGCATGTGACATCTCTACTCCATGGTCATACAGCCCAACTGAAAAATCCATTTGAGCCTCAAGTGGTGTGACACCTGGATAGCGCAACCCTGGAGGAACCCTTAAGGCCCTGTAGTGTTAACATCATCCTGTGCTATGTCTTTTGGGAGGCTGATGGTGGCAGGGGCATTTAGCTCTGAGCTGGGGCAGTGCACTTTGAGTACTCTCCCCTGTCTCATGAATCCTAACCCTACAAAACTCAACAGCCTGTTTTTTGTTTGTTTGTTTATTCTTCTCAAATGCTCTAGATTTCACCAGTTTAGCCCAACTGTAACTTCTAGTTTGCCTCTTGAGACTTGAACAGGGGGCCTGAGCTGCTTTCTTCATTCCCAATTCTCTTATCCAAGTGGGATCTTGCAGCTGCTGCTTGAGCACATATAGCAAAGAGCACCACACTCTGGGAAAGCCTACGCAGGAGGAAACTTCATGGAAAATATTAAGGAGAAAAAAATGTGTTTGATGGACTTTTAATATAGAAAGGGGGAAAAAAAAAAAGTAGAAAAGGGGGAGAGGGAGACTTATTCACTGTAATAGGAACCAAATGTTGGCTGGGACAGCAGCTGCACTCTCACTCTTTCCCTGTAAACTGTGTGAGCGGCTTTTCAAAGGAGGCATTACAGGGTGCAAGGCTAACTTACTGGTCCTGACTTAACCCTTACCTCTCTGGAGAGAGGTAGGGAATATCAGTTTCCAGGAGAAATTAGTGACTTCAATTACAGACCCAGTCATAAGCCTATTCTAGACAGACAGCAGTGTCTATTTACTGTTTCCATCACATGGAGATGTGCTCAGATAGTGCTACTGCTGCTATCCACCCGTAAAATGCAAAATCTGCTTGGCTAAAACACTGAGAAAATATATGGCTAGGAATAAATAGAGCCTATCAGTCTCTTCCAGTTTGATTTTCAATAGACTTGCCTACATTGATAGCAGAAAAGTAGAAGAATATCAGTATAAGTCATGTTTTTTGTTGATCCGCTTGATCCATGGTAGGATTTTACAGTGGAACCTGTGCAGTAAGGAATACCCTTCCCATCTCTGTAAATGGTGCAGTATTCCATCTTAAGTTTCTGGTACTTTGAGTTCTGTGGATTGTGTATAATCACCCCAGAAACTCTGCCTGGACTAGACAAGTGATCAAATTTAGGGTGGCACTTAACATGTGGTCTGAGTCTGAATTACTTACCTTAATCAAAGCGCAGCTAGACAGTGCAGTGAGGTAACCTCACTCAGACTCTACCTGCTCTGTCTGAACTTCATTAATTAATACTTTAATGAATTTAATTAATACTTTAAAATTGGCGGGATGGGGGGGGCACACCACATGACATGGTTCAGGCAGTTGCATGTCAGATTTAAGCAGCTAATCTTCCCCAAGACTTTCTTATGAGAGCACAATGATACCAGATTTCTGTGTTAATCTTATTGTATGTGTACCTTGCTGTTAAAATATTTTTGCACTATATGTGCAGGTGTGGAAGTATGTGCAGGAAACGTGAAGCCAGAACCACCTTCCACTTCAGTAAAGCTCACCACTATGTTTGTACTAATGGAGAGTAGAAAGGGCTATATGATTTTGTTAACGTAGATCACATGGAGATGTGCTCAGTAATCTAGATCACATGGAGGAGATACGCTCGGTTGCGTTCATTGCTTCTCCAGTGACCTGATGAGCCACAACAGCTGAAGGCATTGAACTCTGCAGCCAGCTGGCTGTTAGTTTTCTTCTTGATTTAGCCTTTCTACTAGTGAATTTCAAAGCTGCCATATGTAAAGAGAAGAAAAAAAATACAGTGGTGTTTACCTGCCAAGTATTCTCCAGATCAGAGAGGCTGACAGTATTTTGTAACTGACATAGAGCCAAGGATGCTACTAGAGGCCCAACAAAAATTGACTCCACTGAAGGGTAAATATTTCATTTGCTAAGACTGGCAGGTTTAGTGCTCCTGAAAATAAAAGGTTGATAATGCTAGCTAAATCCGGGAATAGCTGAGGTAGATTAGGCCTTGCCTGCAAAGGTTTTCCAATGCTCCATAATCTCACCCTGCCCTTCCCCTCCTAGACCATCAAAAGGCTGTTTTGATGCACCCCATTGCTAACATGCTACACTCATGAATGTGGCTGTATATGGAGACCCGGGACCTAAAATGCACTTAATTTCTGATCTGCAGCAGAACTGGGTAGGCACTACATTGCCTTTTGTTATAAGAACATCTTTTTGCTCCAAAAGCCAGGTGTCTCAATGGCAGGGAAATAAGAGGAATAATTTTCAGAATCCAGGGAGCAGGAAATAAATTATACAGCACCATATACCAGAAAAGGAGGCCCATGAACTTTGATAGTACTTGTAGAATAAAGTGAAGGAGCAAGAAGGCAGTGGGCTTTCCCTGTACAGCTATTGTATATGCACATCTGGAATAATGTGCTCAGTTTTGCCCCAAATACTGATAAAGTGGAAGAAGTTCAGAGAAAGGCAATATACAACCAAAGGCCAGAAGGGACTGAATTGAGGAAAAAGATGAAGGAAGTTAAGTGTGCCAAGGCTGGCTAAGCTCAAGGGAGGCATAGCCCTAGTAGTAAAGGTTTAGACCTGAAATAAGAGGAAGGTCATGCAATAAACCAGAGAAAATATAAGTTTAATTGGGAATCTCAGGGAAAATTGTTGTACCTGCCTGTGGAGTTGTGCAGCTGAGTGTGACACATGAACTCTTCAGCCACTGAAACATGTGCTAATCCTGCACTACAAGGAGATGAGTTGGATGCTTTTGTTCACACCTTTGTTTTTGAATAAAATTCTTGTAACAACATCAGTTCTTTCAGTTGAAAGGGGGAATTGTGAGAACAGCAGAGGGGGACTCCTGACATTTGCTAGTAATTATGCACATTAAAATGTCCTCGATGCATGAATCGTGCCTCTGGTAGCTATTACAGTTAACCTGTGAATGGATCTGGAAATTGTAGTTAAGTCCATGGAACTTTTCGTGTTCTTTGCCTAAACCAATCCAGTCCCAAGGCTTTTCCCGTGGACCTTGTACATACTCTGTTTTCTCACGGCACAAAGATACTGATGGTAAGAGCCTCTGTGCGGGTAATAGTAGCTTGAGCTGCTGGCAAAGTGGGGAGCTGAAGAACTAAGGCTGGAACTATTACAAGATGCCTGCATCTGTGCCTGATCATTAAGGAGGGAAAGTTTGATTGATGGTCTGGGACAGAACCTCTCCTACATCTCTGCAACACCTTCACCATGGGAGATTGTGTTTGTCACTTTGAACTGGATTTGAACCCAAAATGCAGTTCCACGTGTTTATTGTGCCAAAGCAGCCTTGACAGGCTGCTCATTAACTTTAAAAGCTTTTCCTTGACTTCTCTTGCAGAGCTCAAAAGCAGATTGCAGGCCAGGTGATGGCATCCTTGTTTTATACAGGCCAGCTGCTTCCTGCCTGCCCTTTCCCTGTTAACGTACCTGCACCGTGGCGAGTTCTGGACAGCTCCCTGTGCCTCAGACGACTCCAAAGTCCCAGGCTGAGCTCTTTTAGGGATATTAAAAATGCTTTGTTCCCTCCTGTTTTTTGAAAAGCTACCTTTACTTTTGTAACATAGCTGCTGCTGGATGCTTTAGGGGCTTGCACATTCCAGCAATCAGAACTGCAGACCATGCTAAAGTGCAAGCTCTTGCTGACTAAGCTACACCAAAGTCACTCTTTTGTAGACACTCCTGATAACAGCAGAAGCCAGGAGGAAGCCATCCTCAAAGACTTGTTGCTCTGTTTTTCAATTTTTAATTTATTGCTTTTGAAGCTGAGGGGAGGGAAAGAGGGAGAAAAGACAAAGAAAGGCCTTGAGGCAAGTGGCGCTGTGAGAGGCCCGACAGTCCTGCATCCCAGCCAGGCCCCCAGCGTCCTGGGCTTTGTCCCACTATGTTTATCATTGCTCCATAGCCAGCCCCAATCTAGGGCCTATTGTTAGGGATGGTAGAAGCATGTAGTGTGCCAAAGAAAATGTTCTGTGTTTTTCTGAGTGCCTGAACATAAGTCAGCAGGATGCTGGGAGCTGCCATGCTAGACGGGATCATTAGTTACTATGCCAACTACTTTCTAGCAGCTGGTGCTCGCCCAGACTTTGTACTGAAAGCTTCCTGGACTCGTCATACTGCCTGAATGCCCTGTGGGAAAGAAAATGTTGCCCAAGATTGTCTTGCATTCCGTGGCAAGGTGGGAACACTGATTTATAAATGCACTGGGTTCCCTTGTTGCCAGCACTGGCCCTTGTTCATCCTTAGCTCCAGCCTTTACAGGAAAGGATGCAAAGTACTTTCACTGTCAGCTTGTTTCCTTATCTAAAAGGAGGATAATTCTTTTCTGTTTGCTAGACGTCCAGCTATACTGACTCCTGCTATGATCCTATCAGTTCTTACGAACTAAGCAGGGTTAAACATAGATGAATATTCCTTAAGAATGCTGAAGTATCGTTTTGACAAGTAATTTGAGCCTAGTTTGCATTGCCTTTCAATGGGATGTAGGCACATTTCAAATGTTTCAAAAGTGCCTGCTTAATGAGTGGTATATAGGGAACGTCAGTATACTTCATGAATTGGTATTGTTGCCTGCCACAGAGGAGGTGGTATCAAACAAGTGCCCAGCTGTGCCATTGGAAGAAGGCTTCAGTTGAAATATAAATGAAAGCCTTATGTGTAATATTTATGATACTTAAAAATCCTTAAATGTTTTTTGGCAACAGTGGAAGCTTTAAACCCAATTTATGTCCGAATTACATATTAAGAAAATATATTCTGCATCCCTTCTACTCCTGCATTGCTCTTCCCTCCGTTGATTATTTCGTTGTAGTTTCACTTTAGTAGAGATTTTTTGTTTCCCTGTGCTCTGATGTTGTCTTTTATTGTATGGTATTATTCATCCCAGCAGTGGTGGTGTGGTAGCAGACCTTGCTTTGTCAGGTGTTTGAATGAGTTACTTAGGGATGGTGGATGCTAGGAGAAGCGTGGGCTGTATCATTAGTAGCAACCAGTGTCGATCTTTTAGTACAGACTTGCTGAATGTCAGATAGAATCTCATAGTTAGAAAGAATTTTGTGAGTGGTGTTCTGTGGTCTGGTCTTGTCTACAGCTTCAGTCCTTGGTATTCCCTTCAAATCCATTTGAAGTGGGAACGGAAACCAGCTCTCTTCTTTCTGTAAGAGGTGATAACCACATCCCTTCTGTACAGAGGCTGGATTTTATTGGGACTTTTTTTCCCCCTGTAGTCAATGAACAAATGTATTAATATTTTATTAGCATTTAGTATTTTAGTACACTAGCATTAGGTTCTAGTAAAGGTGTAAGTAGTTGATTGCGTAAGTGTTGCTTACATCAGAAAAGGGCTAATGAATTGGAAGAGAGGACTAGAGCAGAAGGGGAGTTTGAAACCAGAAAACCTGGAGATGAGAACATGGTGTTCTAGCACTTTTAGGCTGGGCTGTGATCATAATAGCATGGAGATCTGTTGAAGTTGGTCTCAGAAGCAAACCTGCGTCTTTTGTGATGCAAAATGCTGTGGCAGAGAGGTCCTATGCTGTCAGTGAAGAGGAAGAGGGAATTCTGGCCCAGACTTTATGAAAGCTACAGTTGAAAGAAAGGAACGCTGTGGGTTTCTTGCCAAAAATACTGAGTAGCCCTAAGAGCTGCTGGAAGGACAGAATCTTGCTTACAAAGGATGGGCCATAATGCCAAGGCTGAGATTTCCTGTACATAGTGAAGGCCTGAATCCTGGCCAGGTCTCTAAACTAAGCAACTCATAAATAATCCTGAGCAAGCGGTGAGAAGATTGCTCACAACCAGCCTGGCTGAGAGAATGAAACCCAATCTCTTCTGGTGGCGCAGGCAGGAATTTCTATTTCCTGTTTGCATGTGGGTGCATCTATGGCTATATCTGTCATTTGTACATGTGAGCAAATGAATATTAAGTCAATCATTAGTGTTCAAGCAATAATCCTGAAATGAAAACAAGCAGGTCTGTGAGTACTGACTCTATGATCCTAACTTCTGTTGGGGGTGTGTGAGTTTTTCTGGTTATTTTTGGCTTTGCCTAAAACGGTGCGAGTTGTGAAAAAGCTTTTCCTTCAGTTTGGGGTATTTATATAGTCTCTCTACCATGCGAACTCTATAGTATATATTAAGGTGTGAGGTCCTTTACTGCTTTTTTCCAGCCTTCATTACTATGCTGTAGTATTCCTTAAGCAGAAGAGCCAACTTCAGGAAGGGAGCAAAGGTGGTGTCATCCTTGGATAAATCATCCAACAGGCAGAGACTGAGAATAGAAGCTACACCATGATGCATTACTGTGAGCATGGCAAATAGACTGAGAGCTGGAGTATGTCTCTGGCAGCAGCACGTTGCGTCTCAGATCCTGAGCCATGTTCTGCACCAGGGCAAGCTTTACCTTAGATGTAATAGCAGCAACATGATAACATGTTACATGGGGCCTATCCAAAACTGCAGATGAAACATCGTCCTATGAAAGTCATACTAAGACTTGCAAGTATGCAGTCTTTCTGTTGTGAAATATTTAATGCTTATATTGAAAAAAGTTGAAGTGATGTATAATGAATTTATATTGATTTCCATCTGTAAAGAAGCATGGAAGCTAACAGAAGCATACTCAGTCCAGAAGGATTCTGCAGGCCATGAGTGTAAAATCCACCCAGGCAAGCAACAGTGTTTTCAATATAGTATCTACAAAAAAGCAAGTGCTGTTGTGCTGCATCTTGTGGAGAGGAGGTATTGGAACTGTGGGGAGTTGTATACAAGGCAGTCTATGCTGCAGGAAGGTGTTAGCTAAAGTTTTTGTGTTTGGTTTTGAGGGGTTTTTTTATTTATGTAGTTCCTCCTAAAGATATAATACCATAGTTTCAACAGTGTTTTGCTGGGTAGTTTAAACCAAGCTTATCTGGGCAATATTATATCCTAAAGAATTTATTTTGGGCTATAGATCATATATTGGTTAAAACAGAAAAAGTGGATTAAAACAGATTAGAAACCAAATGAAAGCATTTGAGAGTTCATTGAAGTGGACAAAGGTTGGAGCAAGGCAGCAATCCCAGTGCATTTTTTAAAATTGGACCATCAGTCTTCAGTATTTGTATTTCCATAATAGTTATTCCTTTGCCACATATCTCAAAACAAAAGAAATGAGGATCAAGGAAACGATCCTGAAGTTTTACCATTTAGTTAGTGGCCGTCACAGTACTACAGACTGCAGTCACTGTACATCGTCTCTGTGGCACAAAGCCAGTTTGGCTATCAGCAGGCCCAACTTTAGTGGAGTTTTCATTTACATCAGTTTTATCTCCTGCATTTCATCTTGACTTCTATGTTTTAGAACAAATCATGCAATCTTTAGCTTCCCAAGCGTTCTTTTGGATCAAGGGATAAATTTTATGCCTTGTAGGTTCTGAGCTGGAGGTAGATACAAGAGAAGTTGGAACAGACACTGGTTTCTAGAATAAATTGTGTAACTCAAACAAATACTTTAAAGAGTGTTTGACTGAATTCTCTAACTTCTGACTGAGACCTGAGACAAGTTTAGTTTCAGACCCCTGATGTATAAACGATACTGGTTGCATTTTCGCAGACCAGATGGGCTGACTGGTTCAATGTCCTTCAGACGGTGGCCCATGGAAGATTCTGTGGGAGGAGCAGTGGGTGATGTTATGGAGTGGTGATACTTTCCCCAGTACTCTCTGGGACTCAGTAATCACTGATTTTTCTGGCGAGGAGATGGTATCTTTGTATATAAACAGTGTTAGTGGCTCTTGCTTCTGTGAGTTTGTCTAATAATTTTTGAACCCCTGTAAATTTTTGGCATCCTTAGCTTCCCGTAGTAAGAAGGCATCCACAGTTTAATTATGTGTTATGAGAAAAACTACCTCCTTTTGTTTGTTTTAACCTGCCCACCTGATGACTTCATTTGGTTTTTCCTATGTCTTGTATCGTGAGAGGTGAGTAATTGTTCCCTATTCTCCTTCTCCTTGAAGCTCATGATTTTATAGATATTTTTCATATTTCCTTTCGGTTGTCCTTTTTCCAAGCTGGAGTCCTTATTTATTTAGTCATTCCTTAGTATATAAGCTGTTCCGTACCTTTGATCATCTTTACAGCATTTCTTTGTACTTTTTCCAGTTCTACTGTATGGTTTTTGAGAAGAGAGGAGGGACAGGGGTTGGAACTATCCTCAGTATGCAAGAGATGGATGCAATTTTGGTTTATATGTTAGCATAGTAGTGTTTTGTTCCCTGTACCTTTCCTAATAATTTCTAACACTGAGTTTGCTTTTTGAGAGTATTTTAGTCATGTTTTCATAGAAAAATCTGTGATAGCTGTAGTTATAAGATCTCCTTCGTGAATAGAAATAACTAGTTCAAAGTCCATCACTGCATAAAACTAGGATTGCATTTCCCAGGGTGCCTGACTTCGTAGTTATTAAATTGAATGTTATCTACCACCTTAATGTCTGATTATTCAGCGATGTGATTTTTTTTTTTTTTTTTTTTGTATACTTCTCAGTGGCTTTCAGCTTTTCAGCAGCAAACATTTTTTTATTTCCTTCCCCCCTCCCCAATACCTTACAAATGTTTCGAACAGCAGAGACTGTAGCACAGGTTCTTGTGGGACCCCAGTGGTAATCTTCTTCCATTGTGGCAACTGTCCATCTATTCTAGCTCTGGTTTAACGTGTTTTAACTAGTTATGAAATCTATGAGAGGTAACCCCTTTATCCTACGTTGGCTTACATTATTTAGGACCATTTTGAATGAATTTACCAAATTTCCTCAACTGAGAAATTGCTGGCTTGAAAAAGTTACTCTAGGCAAATGGACAAATCCAATTGTTTAGTTCAAAACAGAGGTGTTGATGATCATAATCTTTCAGTAATACTGATGAGGAATTAATCAGGCTGTTTACTGAGCAGTAACATGACTACGGTGGAGCTCCTGAATGCTCTTCAGCTTTGTATCTGGTGCAGTTGATGTTTGTTTCAAGGGCTGGTCTGCAGTATCCCCCAGCAATCTCCCAAAGGGTGCATCCCAGTCCCAGTACAGTCCTTTGTGCTTTTCAGCTATCGGCATAACCTGACTTTATTGGGAGGGGTAACAGAGACTCCAGCTGCTTCATGCAAAGGAGAAGTCCAGTGAACTTTAACATCTGAATGGATGGTGGAACCTGTATCTATACAGGGGCAGAGGCAGATATTGCCCTTAGGATGGGAGTTGAGTCCAGGTGACAGCAACCTGCTGGTAACCCATGTGGTGAGCTGGTGGGATTGGAGAGGGGACAGCTGGGGATAGTTTCAAAGATTCCTTGGGTCTTGTCTTGTCCTCCTCTTAAAGTTATGCTTTTTCTGGCACCCTGTGTCCAGTAGGTGACAGTGCTGGGAGGCTAGCAGTGCACATGCATCCATGGGTCTAGAGCTGAGCAACTGCAGGTCAAACCACAGCAGTAGAAGATTGTGAGCCTGTTACTGGTGTAGAAGGGGGAAGGCATGTTTAGAAGAGGGAAGCAGCTCTCCCAAGGTTAACCACAAAGCCAGACTCAGACCTATACAACTTGGGTTTTAAGGCCCGAGTACTGTTAACAGCATTACAGTTGTTGCTTTTCCAAGCACTGGTGAAGGGGAAAGAGCTGAAAGACTGAGACCCTTGTAGCAAAAGGGAGCAGGGAGTGAGAGTCATTTAGCTAGTGTTGCAGTGTGGTACTGAGGAAGCATGGGTGGGATCCCTTGAACAGAGTCTGCGGAAGTCTACCTACAGCTAGTGGCCTGTAAGAGTGAAAGTGATAGTGGTGCTCCAAGCAGGAGGAGTCCCAGAGGATGAAGCGTGGAGATGCTGGTAGCTGAACTCCTTTTTCACTGGGTTGTCTTACTCTTCTGTTGCTGAAGAGCGGAGTATGGAGAGTGACCCTTGTCCTTGTCCTGAATTTGTTTTGAAAGGGATGCATTAGGTTATTTTTGAGGGAGAGTGCATAGGGCTGGCAGTTGCTTCTGGTCTTGTTTGAAACATCCTTCTGAACATTTTAAGGGTTTGCTATGATGGTGAAGCTTGTGGGGGAAAGTGCAACACATTCAAGAGAAGCTGTGACGTGTTCAAAGAATCTAGGTTGTAAGTTTTGATAGGATCCTGAAGCAAGGAGATTGCAGTTAACTCCTTTGCCAAAAGCATGACCCTGCACTCCAAAATGTGGCATGAAAGATACCAAGTATCTTTTACATCCCAGTTACTTATGACATGCATAGGAAATACAAGGGAAGTCTGCCCTTGAAATCCAAAGGAAATGTTTGTGAAGACTGGTTGAGAGGAACATGACAGGGATCAGCAGAAACTTGGGGTTCAAAGGTTTTATTAGCCAGAGTGTCAGGATTCAGTGGGTCATATGGCATCCTGTCTTGTGAGCACAGGACGTGTGAGTTGCTGGGCCACTGTAACCTCTTCAGGACACCTTGTGGTCCTGTCAGTCTGCCACCTGCTCTGTGCAAAGCCCCTCGGCCTTGTGTAGAAGTGTGTTGGTGCTGCTTTCTCACCGAGGCTTACAAACTTCAAAGCACGCCAGTGAGCTCCTGTTGGTACTTATCATGTTGCAGGCCACAGCTGAACTGCCGCTGTATAAGCCTGGGTTGTAAGAGCTTCTGCCTCTTTGCAGGACGCCTTTTCTCCTCTGGGAACGGCTTGCATTACGCTGATGAAGAAATGAGCCTATCTTCAGTCCCCTCAGGTCTTTTAGGTTGTAACTGTATAGAGTCAATATGTGCCCTAGTTGCAACCTCACCCTACCAGTCCTTTATCCTCTTTTTGGATATTGTACTGCATGTCTGTCTTCTATTCCATTCTCACTGCAGCATGTGTATGCTTGCTGTAAGCCTTGTGTTAGTGTATTAACAAAATCTCTACAAATCCAAATAAATAAATATCTCATTAGCGATAGGAGTCCTTAGCTTTTTTCCTGCTGCAACTCTGTCTCTCTTAAGTGCTAATCAGCCACAGATGTGCTCCAGTTTAGAGTTTTTCTTCTCTTTTCCTTTGTTTTCCTCAAACATGGTGTTATGGCTAGTAATACAGTCCCAGCCCAGAATTCAAGAAACTCCTTAGAAAGATGGCAGTTGGCATGTGACACCTCTAGCAGGTGTTGTGCTTGCTGGAGCCACTTAATACAAATTCATAGCTGGCTAAGTATTATTTTAGGAAGCAGCAGCCTTGGAAGCAGGAGTCCTTATATGCAGTGGTGAAAGCATGATGGCTCTTCTTTTCTCAGGGCTCCAGAGAACCATCGTTTTGCCCGGGAAGGAGAGACGGAGAACAGTGTCTACAACAAGGTGACACAAAGTCCACTGGCACATCCCAACTATCAACTCCGTTTTGCTGTGCAGCAGCTTCAGCAGCAGAAACTTCAGTCACAACAGCTGTTGGAGCAAAGCCAAGGCCGGCACCAGGTAACTAAGAAAAAGTCCTGCCTGGGATGTAGCAGTGCTGCCTGAGTCTTAAATGTGCAGAACCACCCCAGAGCCAGTATATATGGCACATCTTTTATGAAGGAAGTAGCTCTTCAGGTAGGTTGCAACAAAACTGGTATCACATGCAGTGATTTTGATAGCATTTTGATGCTGTAGTTCCCAAAGGATGCCATTGGCATCCTCTTCTGTTTGGCCACTGGCATGCTGCTGTTTGCTTTCCTGCACCAGTTCAGGGCAGCCCCTTATAGTGCCTCAGACAGCCTTGGAACTGTCTGTGGTCTGCACAGTTCTTTGTCACTTAGTCTCATCACTGATGCTTTGACTTGAGTTCTTCCTGGGTAGTGCTTCAAGCTGGGTCGCTGTTGTATTTCAGTCTTTCTAAACATAGGGTCTTGAAGTTGTGTTGGCAGCTGTGTCCTTTGTGGCAAACAGACCCCATCAAGGCTTCATCTTGACTAAATTCTCCTCCTCCTGGATGTCTTCTCATATGATGTAGTTACCAAAAGAGCACTATGTTAAGGGGACACAAAAATTACTTAGGAAAATCTTCATTCTTTTGAAGAAACATATTGATTTCTTTTAAGAGTCTTTGATGTGCAGGAGGCATGGCCACTGACCCTGATGCCAGATGCAAGTTTTCTCTGCAACCCTGAAAATCTTCTCCAGGCCTCCTATGCGTTTTGTTATTACTGCATTTAAGATCTCCTTTCACTGGTTTGCACAGAACTGTCTGACAGATACGTGACTTATTTGTTACAATTGCAAGGAGAAAAGATGGGCCAAGTATCCAAGAGCTAGAGGAAATATGAAAAAGGGTTTGTATTATTCATGCTCTGGATGACACCTAGATGCCAAGGGGGGACCACTGTGGCTGGAACAGCATTTCTATCCTGCCTGGGGAATCTTCCAAGGTTACAATGAGTTCATTGATGCACTCATTACCTTTCTTAGTTATTATGGTGAGAGGGGTGTGTTGCTGCTTCTGAGTGATGTCCAAGAAGTCTTTGGGTGAACAAACCTTCACTCAAAAGAAATTGGTCTCCATTAGGAAGGAGCTGTTTGCTGAGCATTGTGGCAGGACTGGACTCACAACAAAACTGTGAACAGAGCTAACATGTGGAGGTCTGAACACCCACTCTCCCTTCTGTGAAGCAGATGAGTCACTAGTCAGGATCCTTGAGAATAGGTTATAGGCAAATTGCCCTCATCCTTTTCTGGGAGCATCTTGAAGTGAGAGGCCCTTATGCCTTTGCTCCTTGCACTGCTCCTTTCAAGGCCCTCACTTAGCTATGTGGTTTCCATCCTTAAATTCCCTCACTTACAGTTGTCTTGCTCCCCCTCTGAGCAGGAGGTCTTCCTTTCATCTCTATCCAAGGGGCTCTGGGTGGGCAGCTGTGGCTGTTCATGAGCTCAGGAAAGGGCTGTAAGCTGGCTTGTGCCTGTGAGGAGGCTGGAGCTGGCCATGGGGCCTGGCTGAGCCCTCTTCTAATTGCTGACATTGAGCTGATGTTATTCTTGGCCTGGGGCAGAGCCATTACTCAGGAGTTTCTGTTAAAGTGATTCTTTGTTAAACCTCCTCTCACCCCCACAATGTCCCCCTCCTTTCTCCCCTCCCTTCTCCTTCTGAGCCAAGCAGTTTGGAGTTGCAGTATTGAGGCCATTGCCATGCCGCAGGGCTCAGGCTGCGCCGAAGTTGCCGTTAATGAAGAAAGGTATTTGCTGGACATGGGGGCTTTCAAACTTTCTGTAGTGAAAACCAGGTCTTAATAAAATGATTGTCTCTTGGATACTTCCTCTCCCACTAGACAATGTATGGAGCCAGCCAGACCTTCCCTTCCAGTCATAGTTGCACCGGTCCTCTGATGCCCCTCCCAATCACTGCACTACCCTCATCTTCATCTATCTATCCCCTGCTCTGTCTTTAGTTTCCTGTCACTGACCTCTTCCTTCTGCTGGTTAGCTTCTCAGACTGCAGTCCTTTGACTTGGCCTTTCCAACAACTACCTTCTCTTTGCTGCTGCTTACACACTCCATGCCCTACATCTTCTTCTCACTCAAACTGCTCCAACTTTCATCCCACCACTTCCTGGTGGCCATCATTTGTCCTCTCTTTTCCTCCATGCTGATGTGTCTTATCCTAGCCTGCATGGCTTTACCACACTTCCTAGTCAGTGTCACGTAAGCCACCTATCTCCTTTCCCTTCTGTCCCTTCCCACACGTTGAGATCTTCTCCATCCTTTGTTGTCTTGCCTGCTGTGTTCAAGTTCCTCAGCCTCCTCTCAACAGAAGAAATATATGCCTAAACCCCAAAGGCCTATCACTTAAAAGGGTGTAATGATCTCTCTACTTTGGAGAACGCATGCAGGATATCTTCAAGCCTGTTTCATCTGATAGTTGAAGTTCTTGTTAAGGTTGGAAGGCAGGCTAGCCATTTGTCAGTAGGTGAAGTGCATTTATTAATATACCTCAAGGCACACCCTGAATATGGCATGACCACGCAACATGACTAGATGCCAGTCTTTCCTTCTCTCTGTGACAAATGGACTGGTCATATGTATATGGATAGCATGTGAACAAGTAACAGAAGCACTGTAATTAATAACACAGGCAAATGCTTCTGCCTGTACATTAAACAGTTTGATATGTTGGAGATGAGATGGATGCATTGGAAAGCATGGAAGTTCCTAGTCAGGTATTTCTGTAATAGGAATACCCCCATCTGCCATGCAGTGGATGTATCTTATTATGAAGACTTACTGCATACTTCTTTGTGGCAGCACCCACTCTTGGTTGAGCATTTTCCAGACACTTAAGAACGATGATTTCTCTTCCAGGCATTTAACAGTTTGCAGAGTAGCAAATACCGTGTGTGTAGAGGAAGAGGAATAATAACCAACAGTTTTCACTCATTGTATGTGGAAGTTAGTTCACACAGTGTAGTATGGTGGAAACAGAGCTTTGGTGCCAGAATAGGTACTTCATTCCCGGGACAAAAAGAAAAACACCAAACTGACTGGATGAGAATCTAACAAACAAATGGATGCAGTGGTAGGGCCCAAGAACAGAGACAATACAGAGCCTGAGAAGAGAGAAAAAAATAAAAAGGGGCAGAGTTTGAAAGTGGAGACAAGAAGCTTAAATCTAATATCAACAAAATCAAGGAACAAGAATTACAAAATCAAACCAAAAGACAAGAAAAACAGGCTTATAGCAGTATTTTTAATGTTTAAAGGAGACTTCATGTGACACGTTATGACCTAGATGTTAGTATCACTGCTGCAGTTGGCAAGGCAGTTAATATACCATCATTGTTTATTCTCTAATTGTTTCCTGTACTGGAAAGATGCCATTAGCTGTTAGGGAGGTTCCTCCTTCTCTGTGTGGCTATGTTCTGTCTGCTTAGCCTAGCATCTACTGGGTTTAGAATTTTATGCCAAACATTTCACATGGGAAAAAAACCTAAACTAAAACAAGAAAAGTACAGTCATATAGTGGAATGATCCTCATCAGTCCTGCTTATATCAAAAAAGCTCATGTTAAAAAAGACATAAATCATGTTAATGACTTGTGTGGTCAGTTATGATCACATTTTCAATTAGAAGTTTAACTAGATTTTATGTTATAAAACATGGGGCTAAGTTAATCTTAGATAACTCTCCTCTCAATCATTTAAAAATTGTACGTTCTGTGAAATGTTTTTCAGTTCATGAAGTTCAGCAAAATTTTTTCTTTTAATGAATGTGACTCTCTCCTGAATTCCCTACAGTTTATTTAGATCTGACTGGGAATGCTGAGTATTCAGAACAATATTCCTAGTATTGCTAGAAGTAACATTATTCCTGCCTGAGGACACAGGGCCTCTTTGATTGTAGCCTTAAACATCATTAAACAGTTTTCTGAACTATTATATATTGGACTGCTGTCAGATTTGCAGTCTCTCTTCCCCTGAAGTCTCTTGCTCATTCTTGTTTTGCAGCTTTCTTCCTCAGATTGTTTTCCCACTAAATGTGCTAACTACCATTTTTCCTATTTGAGTCTTGTGATACTGATGAGTCAAAGTCTCAGTCTAAGTAAAGCAGAACAACTGTTCTGAAAGCAGTAGTCTGTGCTGATTTATACCAGCTGAAATTTTGTCCCCGTGTTTCTGATCCTGTCACTATTATTAGAATTATGGTAACTCCCAGATGTATTAAGTATCTTTCCAGTACAATGATATAGCCCAATCCTTGCCTCAGAGAACTCCCAGTACCAAAAGAGAGACAAAGGAGAAGGCACCAAGTCAACTTATTTTAGTATATTTTAGTCTCATTCTGAAGAATTTACCAAGGAAGACATGCTTCAGGACCGTCTCTGCATACCATGAATTTGCTTTTCTTCTTTAAATTTTTTGATGACCCCAAGATGCTCCTCTTACTGCAGTGTTTAAAAACGCTGTGGCAGTTAGTAGTACATTTTGAGCCTGTTCTTTTTTGCCACTTTGTGAATTTTCAACTCAATTGATTATTGCATCCAAACTGATTTAACTGAATGCATTAATATGTGCTTGAAAGAATCTCCACTAAACAATTTATATGACTCCAAAGGTCTTCCAAGCCTTTTAATTATCTGTTTTTGCAATGTCATCTGAAATGCAGTTGCTTTTCAAAAGTGGCAGGTTTTGTTTGGTTTGCTTTTTTCTTTTTTTACTTAAATCTTTGTCATTGTTTGTTGCTTATAAGCATCTCAGTTTCCAGTGCTAGTGATTTGGAACTAGCTGCACAGATCTTTATGCAGCAGACGAGTGTGTGCATCTGTCAGTTCTCATGCACTGCTGGCTCTCCTTGTTTTCAGACTTGCTGGTCCAGTGTAAACTGAATGACTATGGGTTAGAAATCTCAAAGCTATGTTTCTTATAAATTTCATAAAAAGAAAGATCTATATATATCTGGAAAGGGGATTAAACTACTGTTCCCATTAAGGCAAAGGTGCTGCAGCAGGGGGCCACTTCTAATTAGACAGCAGAAAATCAACAGAAGAATGCCCCAAACCCATGAAAGGAGGCAGAATTTGGGGCATGCTTTATATTATATACTGTAAGAATCAGTCCCAAGACAGATTCACAGGAAATGAGCTTCATTACCTCCCCTGGTCACAGAATGAACGTGTTTTTGCTTGCAACATTTGTTCCGTTACTGTGCTAGGGATGGGTGTTAGATACAGAGATGTTAAGTGCCAGGAACATTCTTTCTGTTTTTGAAGATCATTTCTATATCTGCTTTTCTTCAAAGTACTACAGTACCTCCCTGCTTTTAATCATGAGCAGCCAGAGTTCAGCAGCTACTGGCTAATACTCTTAGATGTGCATCATATTTACTGACAAGCTGTACATGTTGAGATTTTCTCATTAAAACCTATTATTTTTGAACAGGGAACACTTTGTGTATGGTGTTCATGTGTAGATGTGGAAGCAAGGAGAGGTGTGATCTAATGAGGCAAATACTGGATTGGGAGTCAGGATCTTATCTGAGCTCTTGACCTAGGTTTTCATATTGCTTCAGCCTGTGTCTTAGGGAAATTCCCTTTCTCTGCCAGTGCTAACATTCTTCATGTGCAAGACAGGGTTAATGCTGTCCTACCTCCCCAGAGAATTATGTAAGAGAAGTAACTCACTAATGCTTTACATGATTTTTAGAAAAAAAGTCTCATAGTGTTCTAAGTATTTTTCAGATTTGTAGCCCTAAGAACTTGTTAGGGAAGCAAATGTCTCCTCAGCACCAAAAGTTAAATCTGCCAGCCTGTGAAGTGTGGTTCAAAGTTTTTTACTTGCAGCAGCAATAGTTGTAGGGTGATAGCTGCTTCAGTACTGCCTCTGTCAGCATTTGTTTAGGCTTCTGCTCTGCTTAGACCCTAAGCCTTCAGAATCCTGAGTGATGAGGCCTGTCTCCTACTTTTTAGATGTGCTGAAATCTCTTCCCAACCCTCCCTTTGTGTGGTCAGGGGCTGCTCTCCCCAGCTGCCCTCTTCGTTTGCATGGTAGCGTCTCCTGGTTTCCTGTCCTGTCCCCATGGAGTTCACAGCAGGGCAGTATATACTTTGTAGCTGAATCCAGAAGCCATGGTCTGTGTCAGCTTCCACTCTCCCCATCCTTGCCTGGAAGGCAGCCAGAATCTCAGCAGAGTGTGGAGACAAAGGCCTTTTTGGAAGTCCGTTACCCTCCCCAAGAAAAACATCCATGACCTTTCTTTAGGCAGGTCTTAGCCCAGCTTTTGCTGATCAGACTTTGTTAGAGCATCCATGCTTGCTGTTTCTTCGAAGTCTTGGACCTCCTTGACAATGCACGTTAACACAGGAAGGGGTTAAGACTGGATGCTTTGTGGACTCCAGGATCTTAGTGATTTTAACAACAATAAAAAGGACTTACAGGAAATATGCATAATATCAAACAGAGCACAATGAAATGTCACCCTGAATAAGAAGGGGGTGCAGTGACTTGAAGGTCTCCATCCCAACCCTACGATTTGTCAGACTCTCAAGATGCAAGACACTAAACCAAGTTCCATTTTAGTTTATTTTGCTGGGGGCAGGTGGGGTGTGACTGCTATTTTCCAGAATTCTGCACTTGTACCAGCTACTTATTCAAAATCCGAAAGCTGCGATGAAGGTAGAGCTTCAGGGAAGGGAAAGGTTAAGAAGGATTGGGAGCTCAAGGGCATCTTGTCAGTGAGGTCTAGTTAGGAAACAGGCCTGTTTTGGCTCCTGCACTTCCTTTTCTCCCTAGAGCTCTGCCTGTCAGAAACGCCTTCCCACACACCACTGCCCTGCCATTTGCCAGAGAATTGCGGGGGAGAGGGGCTTTTCCTGTCTGTGTGCTGAGACTCAGCCAGCCCTCAGACTGTGGTTTTCTCTGGAGCCTGGAGCCCACTTGCTGTGGTTTTGTGTGTTTTGCACCAGAGAACAAACTGAGGACAAACACAGTGAAGGGCACTGCTCCCAGGGTCACGCTGAGGTGACTGGCGAGTGCTCAGCTATTCCCCTCCTCTCCTATCACTGACCTCTAGCTGCCAAACTACGTGGTTACGGTATTGCCTCTTTGCCCTGGGAATGTGACTGACTTCGAGGAAAGACAAGGCAGAACTCCCAGCAGGTTGCTGCTTTCTGAAAAAAGTTGAGCAGTTTGCAGAGCTCCCGTAGGGAACCATTCCCCACTCCTTGCTTTGCCAGTCCACTGCTCAGCTCTCCAGTGTCTCGTAACATGCAGATGCTTTTGTTGCCTGTGACAAATCTCCAACTTACTTAGTCTCCCACCTGCTATAGGAATAGAATTTTCTGTCCCCTGGTATTACTGGGGATTTCCTTCTTCTCAGCAGCTGACCTAAAGTCCCTTTTTCAGATAAGGTGTACCCCAGAGCCTTTCTGTTATTCCAAGCACCTACAGGGTTAGACTGAAGAAGTGGCATTGTAACATCTTCCCCATAACCTTTTTCTTTCCTAGAACTGTATGTCGATCCCACAATCTTTTTCTTTCCTAGAACTGTATGTCAATGCTACCTCCCACACAAAGAATAATTTCTTTGCAAGATACATGCAGAAAGTCAAAGCGATAAAAGCTTTACTACTTTGCCCACTGCAAGATCAGACTGTGGATAGGACCTCTGGTTTTTCAATCCAAAATTGTATCAGTCTATGGCAGTAATAAACTTGTCTGCCTACCTAGAAGCTAGTCCCAGCTTCCAAGGGTATAAAATTCAGCTCTAAAAACTGCTTCACTGACTTGACCACTTAACTCTCCTTTTTATGGCTGGGACTGACCCTGGAGCTCTGGGGTGCCTTTGCCAGGCATATCCCTCGAAAATGTCACCCACCTCCATCAGCTTTCTCATCAATATTCAGAGAGGTAGTAACCAGTTACTATGGTCTTTTTGCTTGCTTTTTTTTTTTTTAACCAGGCTCGCTTTGCCAACTACTCACAGTCCAGTACCAGCCATATATCTATGCCAGCTGGCTCTGATGCCCACAAGACATCAAGTGCCACTTCTAGTATCCAGAAGGCAGCCAGTTTGCACAAAGTGATGCCATCCCGGAGTATGCCTTCTCAGCTGGTTCCAAAGCCTCCACCAAACAACAGGCAGACAGTGGTCGGAAAGGCTGCAGCCCAGAGGATTTCCAAGTAAGTTTGATCTGTTCCTGTCCGTAATAGGGAGTTGGCACTGGTTCCCCCGAGAAGGAATATTGGAAAAGAACCTGTCTACATGTGAGACTGGCATTGATCTTTTTGGCGCTGCTGCCCAAGATAAATCTCAGAATAACTTGAGCTGTGTGTACTGAAATAGGTGCGTGCTATGTTGCAGTTTCGTGTTTCACAATGGTAAGGTAGGTAAGACTGTAACATCGTGCAAACATAAGGACATAGGAACTGCCAGATTGAATTAGAGAAGTATCTGATCCAGGGTGGGATTCACTTACCTAAATACAGGTTGCTAGTGATGTTTTGATGCCCAGGGCTCTTCCACCTGACCTCCAGCTGCTGCTCCAGGTGAGCCACAAGTCTTCTTTAGATCTTGTGTTGTATCTGCCAGTCCCATGCAGATGTCTCAAATAACTTGGGAGTACCAAGTATGGTACTAGACATCTATATTTAGGCAATTGAGTCACTCCCTCCATGTTTAATCTTTGATGGGGGCTAGAATCTGGTGGGTCAGAAAAGGCTGCCAAAAAAACCCCCCAAAACCCCAACAATATCCTTAACAAGCTAATCTGCCCTTGAGCCAAGTTTCTTCATAAATTTAACACACAATGATTGACTTACACCTTCAAGCACAGGTGTTTATTTCGTATAAAGTGTTTGTATTGTGTCTAATGTAATGATAGCTTTCCGTATTACCTGCAGAAATCCTTCTTTTAACTTTTACTAAGCTTTTAGTTATATAGTGCTTGCCATTCTAAGGTAGATGGATTTGGCATGTCCTATCTTTAAAAGCAAAAAAAACCCCCAAAACTCATTATGTTCCTTACTGGTTGTAAGTTTCCTTCCTTTCCATTTCTTGGTGTGTCTTCTCTTTCATGCATTATGAGAGAATGTGAGCAAGGCTTCTGGGCTTTCTTCTTATCCTTTATCTTTCTTGGTAGCTTCCTCAACTCTCTGTTTATCCCTTTAAAATGATAGAACTGCTTTAGACTAAATTCTTCATCAGATTTTTCCTCATATATCCTCAGACTTATTTCATTCCTAAATACTGAAGGGCAAAAATTGCATTTGTAACTTCCTTCCTTACACTTACTGTACAGCCAGAAGAGCTGTAAAGCTTTCAGAGCAGGTTCCTGTGAGGTTTCCTGATTCTGTGTTCCCTTCCTGTTTAAAGAGAGAAGTTTTAGTAAAAGATTGCTGATGAAAGACAGCTTATGAAGATGCTACGGCACTGTCAGTATGTGTGTAGCTCAAATCTAGAACTGCAAGGCATATTTGAGGAGCTTGGACAGAACTGCTTTGGGGAAGCTTGTGTATTTCCTGCCTGTACTCTTGCTATCTTAAGAGATAGCACACTGTATTAATCCCCCAAAACTATTTAAAAAGAAAACAAGATGTTAGTAGACTTTGTCAGCTCAGCAAATGCAGATGTGTGCATCAGGTCTGGCCAGGTATATGCTGATGGGTTTGCTATCTGATTTCTTTTATGTTGGGTAGCTCATGTTAGTATAGGTGACAGGCTATGTCAGTGGGTTTCTCTGCCGGGCAGCAGGGATGTGTATTTGAAGATGCCGGTGTGCTGTGCTCACTTCTTGGCAGAGGAAATGTTTATCCTTGTGAGATGGAATTGCAGCTCCTTGGACAGACTTTACTTTGCTGCATTTTTGTGGTTTCTGCTCTGTGACAGGCAGGAGTGTGGGAAAACCGGAAAAAGTTCAGCACCAAAAATGCACAGAAGGGGGAAAAAAAGCAAAAGATTCCTTCAGAATTTCAGAAAACTAATCCAAGTATTGAAGGCTGCAAGGAGCCACTCCGGAAATACTTTCCAAGTTGCCTTTCAGTCTCCAGCATGAGGCTCCAAACCCATTCTTGCCATTCATGGGATCTTGCAGTAACATTTTTTCACTTACATGGAAAACAGAAGTGCCCGGCTAAATTTCCAGCATACTGGGAGCTGATCATTTAAAAACGGCTATGTCTCAGTCTAATTTAATCCATTCATTGTTGTCAGGAAAAGACCAGAGATGCATCGACAGAGGAGAGTGAATGGAGAGAAGCCTCAAAGGAATATAGATTAGAGAAGAAAAAGATGTCTTGCATGCTCCAGCCCATTCCTTACAGTCCCTGGTTATTCTTTACAAAGTATTCTCGGACACTGTGTGTAATCTGATTTCGAAAAACTCCAGTGGCAGAAACACCACCATGTGCTATAGAAGACTATTATAGAAAAATTTAGACAATCTTAGTATCAGAAAGTTTCTTCTGATGTACAATCTGAATTTTTCCTTTGTTTCATCCTGTTATACCTTGTTCCTTCTTCCTGAACTACCCTAGACACCTTCCCTTGCAAATACTTTCCATCTTTTGAATATCCTTCTACTTCCTGGAGTTTCCTATTGTTGCTTAGACTTGTTGAGGTTTTGTTAACCTCGGATATTAGTTCCACCTGCCAAGTCCTTAATTGTCTTGAATTTACTGTATTTGCTTCAGTTTGTCAGAGTGCTTGCATTGTAGCACCCAGAATTGTACTTTTTCAGTGTGGGACTACCATATCCTTAGGTTATGACATGGCAAATACCCCTTTACATAACATCTAATATGATTTTGGCTTTTTGGCTTCTTCATTTCTCTGTCAGGTCATTTTTGATTTGGTGTCCACTCTCACCCCCTAACAGTTGTTCAGTTGGCTGTTTTCCTGATCTCTTTCCTCAAAGAAAATCTCGGTGCTGTGTATTATTTCCACAAAATTCACTGAAATGAATGCCATTTTGTTGTTAAAGCTCTCATATGTCTTCCCCCCTCTCCCCCATGTATTTCAGTAAGCCAGACCTTATTTCCCTGTCTGCTCTTGCACCACCTGGCTTTTGTTTAACATCTTAATAAATATCATCTTTTTAAAGTTTGTTTGTAGAATTTCTCCAGAGACTGGATTGTGAAGACAAACTAAAATCAACTTTGTCTCTTTGACCTATCTTTTCCTTGCATGCGTTATCAATTCTCTCCCAGCCAGCACACGTGGCTTCCAGAAGAGGAAGAAGAGATTGAGAAGTAGAAAACTAACTACAAACAGAATGAGATGCTAAAGATGAACATTACTGACTAATTCAAAAACTATCTCGTAACTTGGACACTTCCCTGGTTAAAACATAAAGGAAAAAAGTAATGGAACAGCCAGACAATTCAGTCTTGTCTTTTCAGTTCCTGGCCTCTCTTGTTTTCTCGGTCTCTCAACTTGTAAAAGGTGGTAGGTTGACTTTATAATGGATTGTGTCCAAAGCAGACTCCTTGCTTAAGCTAACAGAGTGGAAAACTGGGGCCCATATTAAGGTGTGGAAAAAGACTAACTGGGAGAAATGGTTTAATATGTAGCTCTACGCTGAAATGTAGCCCCATAAAATGGTCTCATGGGGCTCTATAGATTTGATTAAATGTGCTCGTATCATAAGTAGAAAGATAGTTTTTGAACAGCTAACACAAAAAGCTCTTCTTTCTTTCTGAGAGTCAGACTGGCTCCTTTCCAGTGCTCGTGTTGCCACTACTGTTGTCAGGTCTGTGAACCACGAAGAGACCTGCTGATAGCTAAGAGCAACATTTTGAGACAGAGATCACAGATGTAGTATTTGTAAGCTGTGGAATGAAGCAGATGTCCCTGGAAGCAGCATTTGGTGTATCAAATCTTCACGTTACAAATGACAGCATGCAAAGTAGAAAAATATAGTAGCTGAACTGTCAGAACCCAGAGTGAACTAGTACAGGTGGTAGAAAATCTTCCTGCTTTTAGGAATGACTAAGGCACAACCAATACAAATTTCTGCACTATCATTTCTGTAGTAACTTTTCAGAAACCTGCTTTCTAACTATGACAGCACCAATAGAGCAAGGCCTTGAACAGGCTGTGAACAGAACTAGCAGTCAAAGGAAAGATCTCAGAAAAATTCAGTTGCCAGTGTTAGACCACTGTATATGAAGAGAGGAGATGCCAGGTAGAGAAAAGGAGCATATAGTTCAAGGTGTTACCAGGGAGGGAGATAGCCCAAGAAGATCACCAAGTTTACTAGCAATACACTGGAATACAACAACTATTGGGGATGTTGATCAACCTGGCATAATTTCTTGTACTGAACTTGTCTGTAAATGTCATTCCCAACAACTCTATTCAGGAAGCCTTTTGAAACACATATTCCCTTCAAGTCCCAGCCCCACAGCACAAAATCTTTCTACCTTCTTCTTCTTTTGTATATTTGCTTTGCATGGTGCCAGCAGCAGAAGAGCCTAAGTTCTGCTCTATTGTAACTAGCACAGAAATAGGGTAGAGGTGATGCATTTCTCTAGGGTTCAGGAAATCCATCCCACAGCGGGGTGGAGTTCTGACTGCAGTTGGATACAGCAGTAGCCAGCTGTTCTAGGACAGGCTGGCCAAGCCTGGCAAATGTGCCAAAAGTAGAATGATGGCCACAGAGTCAACATTATGGTTCTGGTTTGTATCCTGTCTTGTCCATGTGTGCTTATTCATAGGCATGTGTGAAGTGTCGTAAGTGAGCTGGGTACATCACACATACAAATTGAGTGCCCACTGAAAAGAGGACAGGCAGCAGGAGAGCAAGCACGTAACTGTTACTGGAACCCCTTTCACTTTTTTGCTACTGCTGTACTGTGGCATGCTTGTGTTTTTAGCTCCTGAGCATCTGGGTTAATCAGGCTGCCTGACCCTTAGACATTTTTGGCAGCAAAAGTAGTGCATCTGAGAGACATGCCTTGATTTAACACCCTGACACAGCTGGACTCACTAGGCCTGTAGAGCTCTTAGCCCTTGGCTAGCCTCAGATCATACACACGGATACACATGCAGAGATACCCTGTCCAAGAGCAACAAATTGGAACAATCCTCCCTGGCTCTGGGTCTTCACATCTGTTGCTGTCCTCTTGTCAAACCTGGGCTTTTAGTGATATGAATTTGTTAGTGTCAGTTCTGTCCCCCCCCAGACCATTAGATGTGTTCATAACATCCCAGGAACAGGTTGTTAAAACAAAGGTGTTCAAAATTTAGTCAAGAAAGTATTTCTTTGTCACCTGTGGGACAAGAGCATCTTCCAAATTTGTAGTCCAAGGCTGGGCAGCTTTGGGCTGGTTTAGTGCCTAAACGAAGGAAGTCATATCTGTTTCAAGGAGGAGTTAGCTGTATAAGAGATAGAAAAGGACAATGACAGATATTTAAGTGGAGGGGACAGTGGTTTTGTTAGTATTGAGGAAGAAGAAATGGAGAACATAACAATGGATTGCATTGGAGAAGTGGAAGCAAAAACAATGAAGACATTAAAAGCAGGAAACTGAGAAAGGCAGTAGGGTTTCAGCCAACCCAAGGAGGAAGAAAGTGGAAAGGGATTAACTCGGTTTAGTCAGTGAGTATATTCTGGCACTGAAGCTTCCATCAGGACGGTAAAGAGAACTTGAGGGGTGAGCTTAGTGTGGTGGAAGAGAAGAAGTGGGTAGGCAGAAAAGAAGAAAGGCAAGTCTGTAGAAAGAGATTCTCTAAATGTAAACCACACTTTAAGGTAGAAATGTGACTATTGCCTGTTTGGGTTGGTTGGTTGTTGCTATACTTGCTGGCATTCTTGACATTTTCAATCACTAGTCTTGCATTCTACCTACAGAAGGGCGAGATGAATTTGGCTGTCGGTTGTGCTGTATTAACAAAGTGGACAAGCTAATTAGGAGCATGAAATCTCTATTTAAGAAGCATAAAGATCCATCTGGATTCTTAGCTCCCAGAAGGACTGTGCCGTATCAGCAACAAAAGAAACCATAAGTACAGATCCAAATATATCTCCAAGAGACAATAAACATAGAAACAGGCACCTCATTTGACAATAGCATTTCAAATTATGGCTGACCGAAGTAAGGGGGTGTGTTTTGCAAATATCGTATCTGCATCCCTCTCCCTTCCTCTACGAGCTCCAATTTATTTCACTAAAATCCAACAGAGAAAAAGTACAGGAGTCCCTCACTGGCCTTTTAGCTGCCAGAAGCACCTGGATTACTGGCAACTTGCTGACTTTAAAAGCAAAAGGTTTCAGACAAAACTGTAGAAACTGCATGCGTGTGCCTGGGTCTGTTAGTTATCAGGGCATCAGATGGGGACTGGCAATTACATCTGGGTAACACTGCAGAGCTGAATGAGTGAAAGAGAAGAGCTCTGGCAGAGAGACAGGAGTGTACATGCAGAAGTCTGGAGTAATCAGAATAGAGTTGGGCAGGAAGGAAGAAAGGCAAGGAGGGGATACGGGAGGAGAGGACAAACCGGGAACGGACGATCCATTGTATAGATTTTAAGGATAGAATACATCATTGCAGCTGTATAATTTGCACTCACCTTGTGAGTAAACCCATTTTTTATATAGGAGGGCATGGTCTCAGTTTGGTAGCGAATCTGTGTAACAGTTAAAGGAAGTGTAGTTGTACTCCATAGAATATAGTTTTGCTGTAACTCAAATGGTAAGATAAATGCAGGAAAATTTGCATAAAGTATCTGCTTGAGGGCTGGCACTGGACTGCTGGAGATTAAATGCATCCTGTAGGTCTCAGTTTGCCAGACAAGTGAGAAATGTTGCCTAAATGAGCTGTCTCTGCTCAGACAAGATGCAAGGACTTAACTTTTGAATGTAGCATGTTTTTGCCAGCATGTGCATTTCTGTTTTAAGGTTGCTTAATCATTTTGCTTCAAATCATTGGAATAAGATGACCACTAGCATTACTGTTGAATTATGCTTTGGTGGTCTAATATTGTTTACTATCTTCTTTATGCTCCAGAATCAGTTTCCAAGGCATGTGGGACAATTAAGTGTTTTAGGCACATCGAAGTCTTGCCTGTGGCTTGAGTGTTCACCTGTCTTGCTTTGCCTTTTTGGAGTCAGTTGCTGTCACTACCTTTTTCATACCATGTTCAGGCACAGCTTCATAGTTACAATCCTAGTAGATTATGTAAACTAGGAGAATTCTCTTTTTTTTTTTTTTTTTTTTTTGTTTGAGACTTTTATTTTTCCTTGGTATATCCCTTCTTATCGCTCTCTGATTTGGTGCTTTTACCTGTTAGGGTGACCTCCGCTGAAAGGCAACTGAATGGATTCCAGAACAGTCTTCACAATGCTGCATCCTGTGAGCCAGGGACAAATTCCACAGGTGAGTGCCAGTGCTGAAGACTAGGAAAGTGGGGGTGGGCATGCTGGGATGCTTTCATCTTTCTCAAGAACTGGCAGGGAAAAAACTTTCTCAGCAAGAAGAAGAAACACAGCTGCCTACCCTGCATGTAGTGGTTCCTAGGTAACAGTCTGGGTTCAGCTGTGCAGGGAATTTATTTCTCCTGGGATTAAAAAGACTGAACAGAAGGGAGTAAAGGCTGAGTTTCGTAGAGTTGCAAGAGGAAGATCCCTAAAAATGTGGCTGGGAAAAAAAACTTGGCTAAAATGGCTCCTTTGCTTTAGGCTTTGGCTCAAAGATGCTCTGTTGTTTAAGCTTGGCCTGTAATAAAGGGCCAGGACATTCTTTACATTTTTCTTCAGTCTTGCAGAAAAGCCCCTTAGTTCAGAAAGACATAGTTGAGACTTGTGAATCAGCTGCTTAGTGAAGTCAATCAGTAGAGGTGAAAGTTCCCAAGGGGAAATCATTGAGGCTTATAGAATCAAATCTTCATCATTCCCTAGTGGCTAATTAATTCAAAGAGGTTTATTTGCTGTTAAGGTCTCAGTAAATGAGGACCCAATCAATTTTTCATGGATGCAGACCTGTTAGCAGGTAGAATGTGGTATTGATGAACCCATATTACCCATGGCCCACAGTAATTTGTGATGGTGCTGTAATGAAATATACAGACAAATTATGGTCTAGAATGCTTTAAAAAATTATGGTTTTGACCTTTTGTTTTGCTGTGAAAACATGACTTGAGTATCGCTACTGCAGTGATCTTTGTTTTCACAGGATGAAAGAAAAATTTGCACACGGGTGAACTACCCAATTCATCTCTTGGATATTTAGCTCTGAAACTAAATGTCAGTGATTTTATTGCTGATCCTCTAGCGCATTCAGCTAATGCACCTACTGTACAGTTCCAAACTGTCTCCCACGCATTACCACAAGCCAAAACCTCCATTTATCCTACCAGAAATTTTATAGGGTGAATAGCTATAGTCAATAAAAAAGACCTTACAGCACACTGGAATGTGACAGCGTAGGAATGGAGTATAATGGGATTATCAAAATAAACAAAATTGTCAACACTGTAGTATATGTATAGTTGAGGCAAAGATTCTGATCAACAGTGTAGTTCAAGTTGAGTTTTTGGTGAGGTATATAAAGCAAAGCTACACATAAATTTACAAGTAAATGTAAAAATGGAATCATCAAATGGTTTGGGTTGGAAAGGACCTTAATGATCATCTAGTTCCAACCCCCTGCCATGGCCAGGGGCACCTTCCACCAGACCAGGTTGCTCCAAGCGCCATCCAACCTGGCCTTGGACACTAACAGGGATGGGGCATCCACCGCCTCTCTGGGCAACCTGTGCCAGTGTCTCACCACTCTTGCAGCAGAGAATTTCTTCCTAACATCTAATCTAAATCTACCCTCTTTCATTTCAAAGCCATTCCCCCTTGTCCTGATAGGACAAACATCAAAACTGAATCTGAAGCTAGGGAGGAAACTTCTTGAACGAGGTGGTATAGACTTGATTTTATTCCCTGTGATTCCCAGATCTGTATCTCAGCTTAGTTGCAGGATGATGCAAACATCCTGCAAAAAACAGTTGTCTGTTTGCTTTGGCCATTCACCTGGCCCCCATATTTGCATGAATGCCAAGTCCTGAAGGTATGCAACTCTTTGAAATGTAGTTTATCATTATCTGTAAGGGCTTAAAACAGAATCCTGAACTTCTAAGAGACTAGTTGAAGAATATGGGGATTAATAAGCTGGTTTGGATCTAATCCATGTAGAAGGCAGGCTGCTGTTCTCAGTTTTCTAGTGATTTCCTTCTTTAGGCTAAGGTGGAGAGCAGTGTCTGAACGCCATCCAAATAAGATGCGTGTGCAAGCAGTGTGCTCCAGTATAGAGCAATGAATGGAGCCTGCATGCAAACTAGTGATAGTAACGAGCAATTTTGCACTTACTCTTCTCTGCATCTAGCATGCTCCAGATTTTTTTTTCATTTCATAGGAAATCTACAGGTAGAGCGTGTATTTCTAAAGCTTTTTCTGTCCAAGATTATCGTATGGTCCTTCTTAAGGTCATGTATGTCTTGTTATTGGAGACCTGAAACAGAGTTAAAGTTGGAGGTGCTAAACTGTGACTGGCTGTTGTCTACTCGCTGGTTGAATAACATTATTCCTGAAATGCAGTTTCTTTTATATAAGCATAAGGAAAGAATAGAAGAGATTGTTTTGGCAGGTATGCAAAAGTACAGGCTTCAAAATTGTCCTGCACCAGCAAAAGGGGGGAAAAAAAACAGAAAGGCAAGTAAACGCAACAGGCATTTAAACAAGATGCATACAATTGCTTTGTATTGTTTGCCAGATCTAAAAAAAGAAAATGCCTGGGATTTGGAGATTCTATTATCAGCCAGTGTCTCTCAATTCTCTTGGAGCATAAAGGGTGGGGATGGGGTATGTACTGTTGCCACTCTGCATGGCTTGTGTCAGACTCCCAGCCATTTGCTACAGTAGGCTGGAATTCCCAGCTGCCCAGCCTTGTCCAGGCTTCCTCAGCTTCTGCCAGGCTCCTCTGCAGCCTCGGAAGACAGAAGATTGTTGATCACCAATGTATTTATTTTTATGTTGTTACCACATTCTCAAGAGGAACCTTGGCTATGATTTCAGCTGGTCTCACCACACTGTCCAAATCCTTCATCAGGAGCAGCTGGGAAAAGAAATCACTCAGGTTTCTGCACAGCACATTGCTGGTACGCCTCCTCCCTCCCACTAATCCTGTTAATTCCAGTCTTCATTTGCCACCCTCCTGGTTCTCTCTTGTTGCTGTGACTGACTGCACAAGTGGTCTTGACTTGGAAATGTGACCTTCAGATGGGCACCTAGAGTAACCTCTGCCTCAGGCTACTTTGGTTACACAGGCACAAGATATCTTGCGATGCAAGAGAGCAACTTTTGATGTCACCTGATTACTTACCATGGTCAAGGAATGGAGTAATGATGAGCTCTTCCACATAAATCCTTCCAGAACCAACCGTCTGGCTGAGAAGCTCTGGGTGGGTCACTGAAAGGGAACAGCAGTGTGATATCCAGCACCTGGCATCAAACCTCTTCAGTGCAGCCTCTCACCCTGCATACAGCGTTTGTCGTCAGCAGTAATAACAGCATCTGTCAGCATCTCTTTCTGTTGTGCCATCTCCATGCAGAGAAAGGATTATTAAGAAATGGAATCAGTCCGTTTCATCATGTTTTGGAAAGCAGTGGATCTTGAGGTGAATCCTACTATCATGCTTCCCTTTTGGGGAGGGCAAAGAATCAGAACGGAGGATATTTAGTCTCACATTTGTTCTCAGAATTATCGTCCTAAAGCCATTGTTCTTTCATGCATCACAAAAACATCCTGGATCTTTTCTCTCTTTTCCCTGCTGACTTCCACAGTTTCATAAAGAGGGCAAGCAGGAAGAGGGGGAAAGAAATTTCTTTCCCTGCTCTAGTTGTTGCATCTGTCCCAGGTCAGATAATGACAGACAAGCCTCTAGTATCAGATCATAGAATCATCGAATGGTTTGGATTGGAAAGGACCTTAATGATCATCTAGTTCCAGCCCCCCTGCCATGGCCAGGGGCACCTTCCACCAGACCAGGTTGCTCCAAGCCCCATCCAACCTGGCCTTGGACCTTCCAGGGATGGAGCATCCACAGCTTCTCTGGGCAACCTGTGCCAGTGTACCGCCACTCTTGCAGCAGAGAATTTCTTCTTAACGTTTAATCTAAATCTACCCTCTTTCATTTCAAAGCCATTCCTCCTTGTCCTATCACTGCATGCCCTTATAAAAAGTCCCTCTCCAGCTTTCTTGTTGACCACCTTTAGGTACTGGCAGGCTGCTGTAAGGCCTCGCCGGAGCCTTCTCTTCTCCAGGCTGAACAACCCCAACTCTCTCAGCTTGTCTGCATAGGGGAGGTGCTTCAGCCCTCTGATCATCTTCGTGGCCTCCTCTGGACTCACTCCAACAGGTTTATGTCCTTCTTATGTTGAGGGCCCCAGAGCTGAGTGCAGTGCTCCAGATGGGGTCTCACAAGAGCAGAGTGGAGGGGGAAAGCCACCTCCCTTGACCTGCTGGCCATGCTTCTTTTGATGCAGCCCAGAATGTGGTTGGCTTTCTGGGCTGCAAGTGTGCATTGCTGGGCCATGTTGAGCTTCAGGACCAACAGCCCCAAGTCTTTCTCCACAGGGCTGCTCTCAATCCATTCTGTGCCCAGCCTGCATTTGTGCTTGGGACTGCCCCAACCCACATGCAGGACCTTGCACCTGGCCTTGTTGAGCTTCACAAGGTTCACACAGGCCCACCTCTAAAGCCTGTCAAGGTCCCTCTGGATGGCATCCCTTCCCTCCAGCATGTCAAGCAGTCAGATGGACCAGAAGGGAAAGAAGAAGGGTAAAGAGACCTTCTCCTTACCATATTACTTGGTATTGTTTGAAGGAGCAGGGAACCATTACCATATGACTAGCAATGAGCAAATACTGGTGTCTCTAAAGAATACCTTTAAAATAGATAAAAATTATCAACAGGGAATGACTATGTTTGACTTTATCCAGTTATCGGAAAACTGTAAGTCTCATTAAATCCTGGCAGTGTAAAGCTCTGCCAAAAGCAGCATTCCAGGCCCTTCTCAGATGATGTTAAGAAGATAACATCCAACTCAGCCATCACCTCTCAGCTAGAGCTGAGGGTCAATGTTTACTTCTCATGTTCACAAATGACATTTATTCCTTTACTTGTGAGAGCAGTCTGCCTCTCACATCTTCAGTCAACCTTTTCCCTTTGTTTTATGAAAGGAAGGAGCTTTTTCCTGTTGCTACTGGTCTCATGCCACTGAAAGGACATTCCAAGTCTCAGGACCACTGGGGAAGCAGGAAAAAAATGGAAGGACAGTCTGTAGATATCAGCTTCCCTGTTAAAGAACTAGAACTCAGCTTGGATTTTAGGAGTCTTGACTTCTGACAGGCTCAAAGAAAACTCTGAAGCAGGATAAGTAATGAGTTCAGGCAGCTGGCATTTTTGCCTGACTGGAGGCTGAGCATTGCTTGTTCTTGGTAGTTAGGTGGTGGTGAGCTGCCTGTATTTCCTTGCTGTGTTGGAAATGTCATTCAAGATCAGGTGCGCAAAGACTGGGGAGAAGTTATATAATATCTTGGCTACTTCTGTCTCACATCTGGCCCTTTGGCATTAAGCTACCTATAGAGATGACTTTGCCCATCCAAATTGGATTTTGTTTTAATCTGGCATTATTTTATTGAGACTAAAAATAGAAGCCGAAATGTGTGTGAATAGGGTAAAAGGAGTGTCTGAAGTTATGAAATGAAACGTGGGGAAGAGCCAGAGAAGAGAGAGCCGCAACAAATCAGGGAGTAGGGAGCTGAATAAGAGAAATCAGAATGAAGGCTGTCAAGTACAGAAAGGCATTATCAGTCAGGGTGAGGAGCCTACCCAGTGTCTTCTCTGTAAGGTGGGGAGCAGGAAGGCTCATACTGGCTTCCACTGTTATTTCTCCATTTGTTAATGAGGCGGCTCCACTGCTCTTTTCATGCAGAGAGACTTCATTTGAATACAGTTGTGTGTACTGTTTGTGTGTCATCTCATCCCCTGTCCCCCACCTAAGTAAATTTTCATGACTTGGAACTGCTGCTTTCCCTTGCCTCCTGGTCCAGCAAGCCAACTTGAAATTGTGCCCAAAAGATGGGGGAGGGAAGGCTGGCCTTCTGTTGTCAGCTGTCCTGGCTTGCTAGTGTCACTCATACATGGATATAAATAAACCCCATCTATTTATTGCCTTCCTTAGGTGCACTATATATTATCAAGAGAATGCTGGGCACTACTCTAGGATTAGAAATTCCCCCTGATCTAGGATAAAAAATCTGAATTTCTAGGATTATCAGAGCTTTTCAGGGAGAAAGGAAGTTCCAGTTTTCAACACTACATTCAGGAGGCTTCAACATGCTTCTCAGTTCTGTCACAGACTTGCCATGGGTATGATGATACAGCCCAAACTAGCTCTGAATATTAGCATGGGTCCCTGACCCAGTGCTGTCATCTAGCCTAGTGCTCTGCTCTCATTCCTGCAGCTTGGAAGCAGAGTAGATTAGGTGATGGTGTCTGACCAAGGTTGTGTACATCTGTGCTAGGACGTCTATGTGGCACTAAATTATAGGGTGCAGGTATCCCATACATGACATTACACAACTCCTGTGATTTTCCTGTGACTCAGAATCGTGTCCATAAAATGGAGGTAATCCTTTTTCTTCCCCCTGTGTAACTGTTCTAAGTACAAAAGTGTTTGTTTCAAAAGTTTTTGAAGTGCAGTCATGGATGACGTAATGGTATGTAAGCTTGTGGACAGACATACAGGCAGATACTTTAACACCTCCTGGCAGGCAGAGAATAAAGGAGATTCATTCTGTTGTATATGGTAATTCACTGTAATGACTCTTATCACTAGGGAGAATCAGCCCTTAATGTCGGCTGTTGGCAGGAATGAGGGTTTTTTTGTCCCCGCTACTCAACCAGAACCTCAACCTACTCAACCAGAAGGAGGTGGAATACTTGCCAGCAGCTTTGAAATGATAAAACTTCATAGAATTATATACATTAACATTTACGAAATGATTGAATTGGCCATGAACTGCACTCATGGTAGAAACCTACATATTTACTCATAAACATAAGAACGCTGCTCTTTGTGTTGAGTCCTCAAAGTAGCCATACAAGAGAAACTCACACAGTCATTTTAATTGTTTGTGAGAAAAGGCAAACTGTACTGTGCATTTCTGTAGGAAAAGGAAGGCTCAAAAGTCTCTTCAAAACAGGAAGATGAGGTTGAAGTTGGCTGCCTCTCTCATGTGCCTTTGTTTCCTTAAGTTCAGCATCTTGCCAAGGGATAGGTTTCTGGACTGGTGTCCTATCTTAATACACATGGTTGACATTTTGGTTCCTAATTCAGGTTCCAAACTTTCTGTGCAGTGACATAGCTGGCAATCCTGCTTTTTAAACATCTTTCCAGATCCTCTCTGCTGTGTGATGTTTGGCTCTGTGCTGGGCTTTCAAGGAGAGTGTATTTTTAAAAATATAGTAATATTTTTAATAAATGGCTCTCAGCAAATGTCACTCACATTTAGGAGCAAGCTGATGTGCTAAATACACAGGACAAGCTTTACCTACTAGATTAGCTGTAAAATGCAAACTGTCCAAAATAAACTTGGTACATTTCTAAGTGTTTTGGATTTTTCTTTTTAAAAGACTGTCTAAGGATTTTTAAGTAAAAGAAATTAAGATGACATTGATTTTTTTCCCATAACGCCTCATTCGGAAAATGTCGCAGTATGTAGAATTAAAATGTCTCTATAGTAACAGGAAGAAAAAAATTTTTCCTTGTGCCCATTTTGTTTCTTTCAAAGATCAGCCTTTTCACACCCCCATCTGTCCTGCACCAAGGTCCTCAGCATGTTTTGGAGTGGGAAGGTAGACACCTATGCAAGCAAATGAGTAAAAGAGACAAAGAAAGAGACAAAGCATACTGATATGGGGGAAGGATTTAGAGCTACTGGAGGAGCATGTGAAGAGATGAGTCACATGAGTCAAAGAGTGAAGAAGGTGTTCTGTGGCTTGAGAGAGATACCAAGAGTATTTTTTCACACAGTGGCTTATTAAGTTAGATTTTGTCATACTCATCTGTGATCTCATCTGTTATGGTAGAGAGAGGTTGTGTGATAGGGAGGTCCAGATATCTGGTGATAACTGAGATTTGCCGAGCAGGGCAGCAGTTTTTTCCACAAAACAGTCCTCTGTGATTACTCAAAATCTTGGCTTTGTGTTTTTTCCAGCCTCTGCTCGCAGAGAAGGACTGACACTGAACACGAGGTGAGGAATCCAGAGTGTTGCTTCAAGTATGGGGCAAAGGAAAAAGCAGCAGTGAGTTCATACCACCACACTCCTATAACACCTAGGAAAGAGTGGAAAGGAGGCCCTGGTAAGAGGACAACCCACTGAGGGGAGTACCTGAACATCTGTGGAAGCTGGTGATACGCCTGCAAGCTGAGGTGAATGATTGCCTCTGAGCGCTTCTGCTGCTGAGTCCTGGAGTCCCTTCCTTCCACCTCTTCCTGATCACTAAACCATGAGATCTTCCTGTAAGACGGAGCTTCTCCAGCTGTCTGTATTATTCTTCCTAAGGTCCAAATTTGAACATAAAGTCTTATTTGCTCAGTCATTTCAGTCTGTCTTAGAGTACTAACAGCCAAGATTCTCTGCTGTCATTACATGGCAACTATCAGCAGAGAAAAATATTAGAACATATGACTGGAGACATCTTTGTTGGTTGCCATCTTGCATTTTGGCACAGAGCCATAGAAATGATTGGTTTTAATAAAGTCATTTCATTTGTTTGTTTTGGTTATAATTTCAGTTATTAATTCACACCCCCAAAATATTTGCTGTCATTATATTGGACAGGATTTAAAATCTGTCTTTATGTTTCACTGTTGGATACTTATGTTCTGTGTGGCTTATTTTTGTATTTTGATTTCTGTTTGTTTAGGCTTTATAAACTTTTTTAATTGGCTGATGTTTTCAGACCCAAGCGTGAACCCTAAGGCCCAGGTGGCTCCTATCATTTGCAATAGTGGCTTGGTAAAGCACTGCAGTTAAATTTTGCCTAATGCTATGAAAATTAATTTGCTTGTGTTAGAAAACAACATCAGCAGCTGGGAAATGTATTGGAGAGAAGATCCACCCATCCTTAAAACGAACAGGAAGCAGCTTCAGCTCTGGTTCTTTGTTGGTGCCAGGTTAAAGGAAAAGTCAGTATTTTGCAGCTTCTGCCTTGTCAAACAGCAAGTGGTAGGGTTGTAATTCTTGAAGGGTACAAAATCTCCTATTGGTTGTATCAGAGCCCTCAGAAATTGGATTCTAAGAGACTGATTGATCTGTTTTCATGCTCCACAGCTCGCCTGTCATTTCCAGCCTGTATATTCAGTGTTGAGAGATTGTTCTTATGTGTTGGCAAGTAGGTAATGATCAACCCAAATGGCTGACAGAAGAAACAGTCAGAGGGGGAAAGTGTTTTTTCTTGAAATGATTGTGTTCATATTCACTCTTGGATTGTGCATATTTTCTGGTTTTCAAGGCCGGATAAATTGTGAGAAGATGAAATAATTATGCTCATACCCCATAGTTTCGCTATTGCTTGCTCCAGGCATGAATTCATAGCACAGAATACGCATTTTTCTATTTCTGTTCCACTCACGCATATGACACATTTTGAATGCTTCATTTGTCCAAAATGCAGTTCTCTGATGTAGCTGTTCCCTTTCTTCATTGGCTTATCTCTCATTTCCTAGATAGTCACAATCATCCTGTTCACTTTCTCTGCGTTTTTCAGCTGTGTTCTTCAAGAATCTCTACAGCATTTGTCTGCTGCCTGTGCTGCCATCATATATCATCAGTGACCAAGAGATTTGTAGAATCTTGTCAGTTACTTCCAGATCATGTCCCTGCTGTCTGTAATCACTGAATTCCACCCATGGATCTCAGACGTAGATGTTTCTACTAGTGTATCAAGTTGTCGGCTCATGATTAGAAAATTTAGTTGCAGAAGTTGTTACTTCACACTTCTGCACATCCTCAGCAGCTGTGGGCTTCAAGACCTTGGGTCTGTCTTCTCATAGCCTACTCTGCTACATGTGGTATTGGCTGTAGCGTCCAGCTCTGTTCCAGAACTGTTGGAGGGGCTATTTCCCTGTAAGATTTAGCTTCAGTAAATAATGGATTCCATTCCTTTCTTCTTCCCAGAAGATCTAAGTTACCCTTATTCCGCTGGGTTTCATGTGCAGGATCGAGTAGCTATAGGAGATACATTCTTGTGGAACTCTCATCTCTGCTTTTGTTCTCTAGTTTCTTCATTCAGGTTGTCACAGCCACCACTGAAAACTATAAAGAAGTTTGGAGGATAGAGATTTAAATGCACAGTTAGCCCAGGAAAGGTGATTGTCTTCAGAGGATCATTGGCAGAAACAGCATTCTTACATCTTTGTCTGGCAACCTACCAATTAGTGCTGGCTTATTATGAACATAATTAATTCTTTTGTCAGCTCTGCCAGTCTCCCACCCACTCATTTTGGGATAATGATTTGTACTCAGTTATAGCCAGCATGTTTTCTGAACTTCTTTGCATTGCATGTTAGGTATAGCCAACACCACATCTGTAACTGTGTTGACTTAGTAGCAGTATGTCAGACATCTTGTCTCTTAAGATTTTTTAATTATTCAGAGAAATGCACATTGTAGTCTAAGGCCCTCATTTCAAAGGGATTAATTTTGTCAGCTTCAGGAGCAGTGAAGTCTTGCATCCTTTGTCTCTGGAAAATTTTTCTTCTGACTCCAACAAATAAAAAACCACCCAGATATCAAGGCTGGTCCTTCACCTCAAGCCAAACACTTAGACCTTGAACTCCTGTTCAGCCTCAGGATATATTAGGGCAGCCAGAGCATCAAAGGAAACAGAAGTATTCCTTTGCCTTGGGCATCTGCTGATCCCAGCACTGAGCACAAATGCTTGGGAACATGTGCAGTAGAGAATCAGGAACAAATCCTGTGATTCCAGTCTCTTATTTTTTCCATATCTCTGTACTCCTAATTCTGGGGACTGTGTATGCCTTTTTGCTTGGTGGATACTATGTACTGAAAGATAACATATATATGTTGTCTGTTTGCAGCTCTGCTACCTCCATGTCTGTCCCTTTTCAAAAACCTCTCAGAGTGTGCTTCAGTTAAGAGATTCAGTGGGGAGGCACAGAACTGTTTCCCACACATCTTTGAGAGAAGGCATTTTACCGGACGTGTTTTGTAGTACAAGGCAAGAAAGGAGAATAGCAAACCATTTTGGATTTATAATAGTTGCATGAGGGAAGTACAATTATATACATGCACCTCAAGTGGGGGATTAGTTTGTCTCTGCTTTTATGACATTTACTTCCCTTTATTCATCAATGAGTCATCAGAAGTGCCTTTGTTTACTGTGAGAAAAGAAAATTACCAATAGAGAGCCCCAACAATCATTCAGCATCTACTTCAGTGGTGAGACTAGATAATGTAACCAAGGGGTCATTGTCTTCTCTCCTACACAGTGATGTTTGTATCACTTCTAAGTTAAGGAGCCTGTTCCAATGACGGAGAATCAGGCTTGTTAGTCTTGAAAGGAGTAAGGTGCACATCAGAGTCATTGAGGCTGAGGTAATGCAGAGTGCATAGAAGCATTTTGTGCTCTGTTTAGGTGATGAGCATACCACAACATAAAAATTAAGGGAGGGAGATTAGAGTCTCTCCTCTCCAGAAGCAGCTGAGTTGTACCCAGTACATGAAGTATTAAGTTCACTTTCACATGGTTCATCTTGGCCTTTAAAACAGCCTCACAAGTTGTGTGAGTACCATCAGTGGAAGATCATGTTGTGAAACTAGATAGAACACTTAGTCTTGGATGTCAGCGAGACTGAATGGAAACTGAAGTTTCCATTCTCAAGACTAGACAGGCTTTTGAACAATCATGGTTTGTTGAAAATGCTCCTCATTATGGTGCCTGGAAGGTCAACATACATATCTCTGATACTGGTTCCATACTGTGGCAGGAGGTTTTGGTATTGAGACCTTTGTTCACTAGTAGGAATCTTAATGCTGTGCCTCTTCCTCATACTGGAATATGGATAGTCTCCATGTGCATGGAGCTGAGTGGCTGGTAGTGCTGGACCATTCCTCTTCTTTACCTGTGAAGGAGATCATCAATTTATAGATGAGTTCACAGAACAGACTGGATTCTCAGCTTGCCGTCTTTCAGGCCTGTATCTTGTACTAATACAACAGTTCCAGTCATTTTGGGTTATTTGCTGGAAACAAAAGTAGTCTGGCTCCTGACTTATTTTTGTTAAGGTTTACTTGATCAAATTGCCAAGGACTTTTTTCCTCAGTCCTACATTTGCTGCTCATGATAATCCTGGGCTCATTGTTTGAATCTGGATGGGTTATTTGTTGGTGTTTAAATAGTTGGATATTTTTGATTGCAGTAACTGGGTGATTGATCCTTTTCATACTATTTTCTTTCTGGACACATTCTTCCTGTGGATCTGTGAAGAGTTTCTTCCAAAAGAAGCTTCTGAGCTTTATTTAAACCTGGGACTTGACCACCTTTTCTAATTTCTAGAACCTCACGTTTCTAGAGCTAAGACATCTCTGTTTACGCCAAACATCAGGAGGACCTTATTTTATCCTTACAGAATCAGGTCAGTCAAACAGTCCTTGAGATTGGTTATACCAAGAGCACAAAACTTGACATTCATAGTTCTTTGCACGCAGAAAGTGGTTAATTGGAAAAGAGATGGATGAGGAGTGTAAGGGAGAAGGGGGAAGGGGGAGTAATTGTTCACAGTCTTGCCCACTAGAGAAAGCAGGAGCATCAAATGAAACTAACAGGTATCAGATTAAAAGAGGGAAAAAAAGGGGCGGGGGATGTGTAGTCAATTTTTTTTCACAGTCTGTAATTGACTATGGAAATCCTGGTCACAAGTTTTTGTGATTTGACAAATCCATGAAAAAGTAATCTATTAGGGCATATTAAATATTAAAACTAAAAAACAAGCAGGAAGTTTCTAAGACTTTTCAAGTGACTATTCTGGAGAAGTATCACAATGGGCTTTTCTAATTTTTAGCTTGTCTGTCAGGTATTTGCTGTTGACCACTGTGAGAGATGAGAGGTGGGCTAGACCGCCTTGTAGTCTGACTTTGTATGGATGTTTCATTTTGACAGTTGCAGTACGGCCTACTGGAATAGCCAAGGCAAAGCTGCCTTTCATGACAGTGGCATGTTCCCCCAGAATTCACTCTGTGGTGTTGGGTTCTCTAAGAAATGTCTCCATTGCCAAGTTGTCACATGCAGCTTGTCTACACCTTCACCGGGGTGGGCACTATATATTGCAGAGCATCTCAGAATGATGAAGCTCTTGCAAGAGCATAAAGGACACCAAGATCCACCTCTAGACAGTTATGATTTGGGGGGAAAGTAGGTTGCTGTATGGAAGTCATCTATATTATGTTTGTAAATGGTTAATCACTTAAATATGGGGAAGAAAATACTTGCCACTAAGAAGCTCTTAAGTTATCTTATTCATACACATTACACTTCTTACCATCTTTGTCTTCCAAAGTGCTAGAGTGCAGAGCACCTTGAGGGTGAAGGTGCACTACCACAGCATATCTTAAAGAACTACAGTATCTGGTAACTGCTTTCCTTCCCACTTTAGAACCCTGCTACCCTTTTCCAAAAAGTGAGATTAAGCTTCCCTGCTGCCTTGGAGATGGGTAGTTAGGAAACACAAGCTGATCTTCTCTAAATTGTTGGATTCTGAGTTTTTGAAAGAGCCTGTCTGTGCTGTTTTAACACGGAGGACAAACTCCACTGAATTAAAGGTGACAAACAAGACACCAAGTCTGCCCTGCGGAGTCTGTTCTGTCTGTTACCTTACCAAAAAAGGATTTTACTGGCCCTCATTGAAAAAGAGTTTTCACTGCTGTTTCCAATTTAAAGGGAAGAATCACTGATCACTGTGGAGACCCTGGTGTGAAGCCTTTGCCAGTGGCATTCAGTGAATCATAGTGGTTCCCTAGGGAAAGGAGTATACTTGATGGGGCCTCTTCTCTACAAGTCCATGCCTACACCGCACACAATGAGCTTGAGAAATCTTATATTCTTTGAAAAGGAGTGGCTTCTTTATCTGACCTATCAGACAAAAAGATTGTATTGGCCTTAAAAAACCAAATTTGATGCAATTGTCAACAATTTGGGGGCTGTTAAAAATGTATCTTTTATTACCAGAATTTTTGCCATTTGGGGCAGGTGGAAGAGGTGCTGTCCTCTCTAAAAGCAATTTCAGCATTGTATTTGGCCTTTTGCCTACTGGTGTTCTGGGATGTGCAACAAAAGAAAACTCCAGAACACTAGTTTAATTTGGTGTCCCTGCAATGGTATTTTAGAAAATCTCATTTCACCATAGTTATAGCAACATTAAAGTGTAGTGTCCGTCTTGCCAGACTAAGAGGAGACAAGTTACTGTAATCAGTGTAGTTATGTTCAAAAGTCATAAAATCTCCTCAAAAAATTGTTTTGGGGTTATTGATCTAATCCGAATGTCTTGAGTACTACCCTGTCAAAAGTCAGGAAGAGATCTTTGAAAAGTTCCTCTACTTCCAAGTCCAAATGTTTGACTGTCATGACTTCCTTATTCTACTACAAAATTTATTTTTTCTGAGATTGGGGAAGAAAATGACAAGGAATTTTGCCCCACTGTTTCCAATTACTACATAGGATTCACCTCATTTTTCAAGGGGTTTTGCCTTATTTGTATGAGCTTCTGAAAAGGTCATGTTGTGTTAGATGTATTTAATACGTCTAGAATGTCTGTGCCATTCTTCAAAGTGTGCAGATGGACAACTGTGAATCTAGTGGGAAGGCAGATGAAGTTGTAGGCATCCCATTAGTGCCACTAGTTTACAGTACTTATGCTTCCAGTTGCATGATGCTTCCTCCATTCAAATCAAGGTTGTGTTCCCTCCTGAACGTGTGTTCTCTCCACCATTTATAATTCCAGAAATTCAATGTGGAATACATTTTGTCTATGATACCAGCTAGGATTTTTTTTTTCTTATCCACAGACCTACAAAACTCATGTCTCCATACGTCTACTGAAAATTTCTTATGCAAAATATCTAAGAATAAAGATTGGTGGATCCTCCTGCCAAATTGTGGCTCTGCAAGTTTCTTAGGTCTTTTGAATGATGGCTTGGCTGAGGGCAGGCGAAATTGATAACAATGAAAGGTAATTTAAAATGTGTAGTCAGCACATTGTAACTGCTGGCACACCATACTTCCCTGAGATTTTATTGCCATCTCCTTTATTTTGTTTCTCTTTGTTGTTTGTTCTGTTTGTTTGTTTCCAGTTCTTCAGGTTAGCATAACAGAACCCTTAGCATGGTAGTATCCAAGTGAGATCTTCAGATCCTAAAGTATAGGTAGAGATTTCTATAGCAAGTGTCCTTTGAGGGGGCAGATACCAAATTGTGTCACGCAAGGCAGCTTGTTGCAAGCTGATGTCTTCCAGAGACTCTTGTTGTGAGTCAGACTGTCTGCTACTGCATTTCCCTACAAGTGGAGTTTCTTACAAATCCTTTAAAACAGTGGAGATCTCCCAAGCATCTAGTCTACCTGCAAGAGGGTTTCAGCACTTCAAAAGACGGTAAATTTTTGTTTCAAGAAAGGACCAGAACATGGTTACCAAGACATTCCCTAGTCATTACTCTACATGCATTGAACAAATCCTGTAAGATTTGCCTCTGGCTGCACAGCAAATCTTTGTTTTGTCTGCTTCCTGAAGAGGATAGTAACTTCAGGAGAAAAAAGAAATCCTTCCCGAAGAATGTCAGGAAAACTTTGGTTTGATATGACCCAGCTGGCTTCTTTCATCAAGTTATGTACATGCACTGGCCATGATATATTATTATAATGCCTCATGCTGATTTCTATATGTGATGAATGAATATCTGTAAACAGCTAGTGAGGAATGTCTGAGTATTGGCAGACCAGAAAAGGAAGTCACCTTTGCTTTCTGCAACATGTGTAACCCCTACATGTAATTACTGCTTCCGTCAGTCTCTGTGGACAGCAATAAGGTATCATCTTGCCTAGCCAGCTAAGTGGAATGAGAGATGAAGAATATCACCCTGCACAAAGACCACTACCCCCCTGAAAGGAGGAAAAATAAATCTTTGTCTTCAGAAGATACCACTTGAAAGATTGGTATTCCTTGGTATAATTCAGCAGTGCCAGCACACACCACAGGGGACAGAGTTTCTGCCTGAAAACTGTTCACTAAGTCTGCTTCCCACTAAGGATGTGGGAAACCAATAATGTGTGTGTGGGTTTTTGCTACAAACTATAGCTGGAAAGAAAGCTTTATTCTGTACTAGATAGAAAGGTCCTTATCCCTAAGTGTATTCTCCATGAAATCATAACCCAGTACTGGAAAAGGCCCAGTTGCTTGGTTGAATGCCTTCAGGCCATCTCTGCCTTCTTCCCTATGCAACCTGGCATTAGATAAGAATGTTCTAAAAGCAGCCGAGTAACAGAGGTCTGTAATCTTTGAAATTAGTCTTTCCTGGAAACACTGTGTGACATTCAAGGTACCGTACCGTTTTCTTTCTGAAATTATGGGCATAAGTGGCATCTCAAATGCCTTACTGTCATTTAGAGAAGTAAGAGAATGGCAACCGTTAATCAGCAATTTTCATTTGTTGTATTTCTTGTTGATGTATCTGAATTAATTTCTAAGACAATCTATTTCCCCATGAGTAAAACTGTCTCATCTCTTCTGTGTTGACTTGTAGCATGATAAAGGATCTTGCATTTGTACAGGGCATCTGAAGCCTCTTTCAAGAGAGGACAAAAGACACTGAACTTAGTTGCTTCCATCTGTCGCTTCTGGAGCTGCATCAAAAATGAACCAGGGCTTAAATGACCTCCCTGTATACAAAAGAAAATACTGGTAAAGCAGAGACCTGAAAGTTCAGGTGTTCTTTTACTAAACCCCTTAGTATGCATGTTAGTTATTGATTTTGTACAGCTGTTGACCAATGTAGTCTCGTGATTTTGAACATAAAAAATATATAATTAGTAGATCTTATTTTTAAAGAATTAGAAGGCATGTTTTCCTCTTTGCACTGTATCCAAATTGCTGCTGTTACTCTAAACCACAATTAATGGAGGTTTTAGGCAGCCCATATAACCATCTATTATTTTGCACTACCACAAATAAGTATAGTTTTGCGAGTGTGTAGATACCACACTGTTACCTCCATATGTATTGAAAACTGTATTTTCTTGATGGATTTCATTGCCTTTCAATCACCTGTTAACAGAAGACAACCCAGTACTAGAGAGCTGATGTTTTGCATGCCACTAGAAGCACTTGTAGTGGGCAAGAAACCTTTTCTGCACAATGGAGCTGGCTCTAGAGCTACATCCTGCTCACCCTGTGGTGCTGAACCTGCTCTGCACTGGACCCCAGGCCATATTGAAGACGTCTGCCTCTTAAGACATTGCAATGGATCCTCTTCTGTCATGGGATGGCTCTAGTGATTTCATTTACAAAGTAGTCTGGGCCTGGAGACCTCCTGCGTTTCTGCTCTGATGAGGACAGGTAAGGAAAGCTTCAGAGCAGCACAGAAAGGTAAGAAAAGGATCTGTCAACTGAGAGAATGGACATGTGGTAGCTACAACAGAGACGTGAGACATCACAGGACAGAGCAGAACAGAACTATGATGTTGCCAGAGGAGTGGACAGGTATGTTTGTCTTTTGTATCTTTTATTACTTTTGGACACAGTCCATCTTGTTTACTGTGCGTGTTGATGTCTGTTGGTTATGGAAAGGTGAAACACAAAGGAGCATATTCCAGTTCACGCAGTGGTAATGGGGATGCGCTACTGCTTTTTCTAAGTGCAGTGAGATAGCTAGACACCCAAGACCAGGGAACAAAGACTCATTTAGTCTGCGAAGACCATTCTTTGCTGAAATACCAATGTAAATTCCTGTACTACTGAAGCAGTGTTCCTTGCAGAGCTTTACAATGCAGTACAGCCTGGAAAACAAGGTGTTCAAGTTAAGGTCTAGGCTTCTTGCATGCTGTAATAGCGTATGCCACCGAGAAGCAGGGACTACACAGATGGTCATTTGATCATCTGTGTAAGGTCTGTCTTATGGCAGTGCAGAATAGGGTTTTTTCACTCTTTCTAACCATTGGTCTTTGTTAGAGTCAGAAAGTGTGCTGGGATTGTTTTCATCAGCTTTTGTTTGTTCCTGCAAACAACAAAAGGGAACTGTTGGGAGCTGTATTCAGTGTTGGCAGGGAAGATCCCACTTTTTCTTTCCCATTGTCTTCCTCAATTTGCCAGCTAGTAACAGCATGTAGAGAACTGCCCTCTGCCTTCTCATACAAGTGTCCTGAAATGTTTTGGTAAGCCTGTGCCCAGGATTGTGTTCAATCTGTTATTAACCCCATGTAGATAGTGTAGTTTGTTGCTGAATTATAGCGAAAACACCCCTAGAAAAGCTATTTTAATTGTGAGAAAATGAATTCAAATCCTATTTGATTTGAATGTCACAAATCTAATTATCAAATGTTGCTAGGGAAATAGAAGGCTGGACAGAGAAGCAGTAACTGAAGTGTGTCTGTTTGACTTCAAGGATGACTGTACCCACGAGATTACCCATATCCCATGAGATTACTGGTGTACTTACTGGTTGGACACCCCAAGGCTCTTCTCCCCTGATTTTTCATTGCTCCTTGGAAAGGAGACAAAATGGTTTGGTCCTTCTGCCTCCCTCCCTGCCACTGAGGAGCAGCAGTGAACAAGAGCTAGTAAACCAGACCCACCTCAAGGGGCTTGCCAGGGTTAATCCGTGGGTGGTTTTGACGTGCTCCAAGTGCCACGTAGGACTGTGAGCTGTGCAAGTGTTCTAGCTCAGCCCTTTGCAGCTCCCCCTCCTTGGTTTGGGTTTTTATGGTGGGTTTTTTTTTTCCCCCCGTTACTAGCAAGGAAGCCCTTCAATTGGATGGGCAGCAGAGCCAGCCCAGGGCTCAGGAGGAACAATGACCAAAGAACAGACTGCAGCTTGTAAACCAAAACCTCCCCAGAGGCTGCTGCTAAAAGGAGATTAGAAAGAATTCCTAGGCCAATTGGCATCTGGATTTCCCCCCACCCCCTGTTGCAGCCACTAAATTTCTGGCCTATCTATCAGCATGGTAGTATAGTCGTAATGCATTTATTTGTTCCCTCCTTGGGGAGGGAAACATGGGCATGGAGAGCTGCACAGTGCTCAGTAACACAGTAGTGCTGCAGGACTGATCAGAGCGGCACCTTTCATCATGGCACTGATGACAGGTCAAGGAGCCCCAGGGAGATGAAACGGATAAAGCTAAGCCTTGGGGAGTGCCTCTATCAGAACATGCGTGCCCCAGCCAAAATGTTACACAGGTTGGCAGGCTCGCTCCATTGACCCATCCTTGCTGACCTCTAGCAAGCTGGTGATGGTGCAGGAAGGGTTGTTTACAGTTTATTAAGATGTTTGAGCTTACATGTTATGGCAGCCTCGCATGAGGTATATGGAAGCAGCCACTATTGTGAAGGACTTGAAGGAGGAGCTGGATTCTGAGCTCACCATGGAGACCCCTGGCCACAAGCGATTAACTAGCTAGGTGTCCTTTTATACATGCAGTTACTGGGGGCCAGGAATTGGGAGGGGACAGGGAGGAACCTCTGTGGTCTCCTGAACATGACTTTGAAGTAGTTGTGGTTTGGAGAGTCAGAGGTAGCCTTGTGAGTGTCATTTGGCGTGCAAGCACTGGAGATTTTTACCTTTGGGAGTATCTATAGCTGAAAAAGCCCATACTTTTGTTAAAAAGAGTACATTGATTTCTTGCCTGGGCAATATTTGTGAGCTTTTTATGAGCATCTGCAATGTTCATGGTAAATCAGGAGGAGGGGTGTGTTATTTACCTGTATGTACTGGCAGACGGTATGTATTCAAATGGACATAGGACATTTGTCCGCTGTGGCAACTGCACTGCCCTGGCTATTTAAACACTGTTGTTGGAAGTATTTTACATTTGAGGGGACCTTAATATGAATCTGTCAGAAGCAGATGCCAGAGGTGATGTACGTGCCTGAAAGGCCAGGGTGGGACAGGGCACGTATACACCAGGCACGGTTTGAGGGTACCAAGGAATTCCCATTATGGGGGTCTCTGGGTGACCTAAATTCTGTCTGTTCCTTTCAAGATACATTTTGGAAAGGGGGAAGATTTTTGACTGACAGAGTATGCCACAGCAGTAGCAGTTTAAAAACAGCAAACCATCTAACCCTCCAACAAACAACTTGCTTGTGAAAAAAAGAGCATCTCCCCCCCCAAATATTTATTTTTTACAATGTTTTTGAGATTACTATTTTTTAAGTCTTGGCAGGTGAGGCCCGGGCCACGTTCAGGTCATCATGCAGAACAGGTGCAGAACACCCCAAAGCACCTCACAAACCACAACAGACAAGAGGTCCTCAGGGTGTATCAGCCCATGAATGACTGGGACCAGTATTCAGGTACCCACAGATATTGCTCCTGCCCTGACCCAGAAACCATCTCAGAAACTCCAGGAAGGGAAAAGACCTGAATGGAGACATCAGTCCCTCTGAAAATGGACTCAGCACCCTCTTTCCTTGTATTTGCCCACCCTCAGCAGGCTGGCTGGGAGCCTTGCAGTTTGCATTTAGAAACCAATAGCCAGGATCTGCCAACTGAACTTACAGGTTTGGCAGACACAGAGTTTCAGTTGCAGGACTCCTGGATCACAGCTCTGAGGAACAAAAGTCTAAGTGTATCTCTGAGCATTTCTTCTCTCAGCAGCTTCCCTTCTTGGTGCATTTTCTTTCTGTAAAGAAACTTCCAGGGTTTCCTCCTCCAGGGGAAACTTTTAATTCTTCAGGCCAGTGGGGAGGGCTGAGGTCCTAAGATAGCTAAAGCTAGAATAGAAAACATCTCCCCATTTCAATTCCCCCTTTCACCTGCTCTTTCTCATTCCCTTGCTTTCCCAGCTCAACCACCCATCATTCAAACACACAACAGTTCCTCTACCCTATCCTTCTCTTCCGCACCAACTGTCCAGCCATTTTGGAGAGTGTGGCCTTTGTGTCACCGAAGTAACTCCCAGAAAGAACATGACACTGCCAACAAGACCAAAAAATGTTCCAGAAGAGATCCCCAAGGGCTGCCAGACCCTAAGCCACATGGTTTGGCACTCGGCCCTCAGCATGCATAGTCTCTGATCCCCAGTTCCTTTTGTGTTAGCCTGGGAGCAGGAGAGTGGGTGCTGACAGTTTCTCTCTTGGCTTTGGGCGGGCCAGGGTGCCTTTCAGCTGCACTTGCAGGATTTCACCACCATGTTGGAAAGCTGCTCCACTTTGGGGGTCCTCCCGACATAGTACAAGATAGTGAGTGGCTCCAGGTCCTGGGGGACACAGCAGGGCGAAGCGGATGCCTCGGGGTTCAGAGTGTTGTATAAGCCCAGCACCTGCAGAAACGAAGTAAATGTGGTGACAAAGTCAGGAACACATTTAAGTGGTTGAGGAGAGGAAGGGACAGCAAAGCCAACAGGTCTCTAGGTGTTTGGGCTATGCTCATCAGAGGGTTTTTCCCTGGGGCGAGTAATACTCCCCTGTCACTTCCTGATTATAGCCTGCTTCTAAAGGGACTCACCTGCCCTGGCCTGATGCCTAAAGGTTGAAGGAGTGCAAGTAGTCATCTCCTTTCATCTCTTAATTTGGTATGGTGTCTAATCACAATTTTTGCTTTTAACAAGGCTGGGTTCTATTAAAGGAACCCAGAGAAAGAACATCAGTGCTGCTTATTTCAACCAACATCTCTGGATAGTACTGGATGGATGCCAATCCTCTGGAGTATCCACAATTCCCTCCCAGCTTTGAACTGTCTGATGCTTTCTCCCTACACTGCATCCTCTAAGTCATTACACTATAATGCTGGAGCCAGGACAGTGTCCTGTGGGACCCCACTGGATTCCTCCTCCCAGCTGGCCCCAGCCCACAGATGACTGTACACTTCAGCCATGTAACCGCTATGGAACAGTTGCCACGTTTCTTGCCAGAGGTGGCCACTTCTCAGTGGTAAGCAACTTCTTGAGTTGCGGGGCCAAAACATGATCTCACCTGCACTGCTGTGGTCTGATTAATGCATATCTGGTATAAACGACAGGGTCTGGCACATTGTTTTTAACTACTTTACAGTCTTTGGGCTGAGAGATGCTAAAGAAACATCCTGTTCTGTCATCCAGATCCATGTAATCGCAGTCATTCTGTTAGAAGCTCTCTGGGTTACCAAGCAAAGTACCCCTGGCTGTACCAGAGGGGTACCATGGTGAGAAATCTTCTTTTCACCATGTTTTTCTAGGTGTTGCTGGCAAGCTGTCAGCAGCTACATTGTTCTAAAGGTTTCTTGGATCACTCAGTTGACCTTAATGCTTGATTGTTTCCTTTCTTGCTCAAGAAAAGAACATTAGGAACCATTCTAAAATCTCCTTTCTCTCACACTGATTCAGTCCAGTTATCTCCTAGAGAGCTTCTCAGGACAACCAGATGGTAAAGCAACATGCCCATTACCCTTTCAAAGCTGTTCATTCCCTTGCTTTGTCTTGTGCTTAATGCCCAGCATCTGTTCACTCCTTCATTCCCATAGGTCAACTGTTCCCACTGATATTAGTCCTTGAGCTTCAGCAAGCCTTGCTGCTGTGCAGACTCTCAAGCTGTCAAGAAAATGTTAGCATCTTTTCTGCAACATCATCTTTACCTAGTTATCTGTTCTTCAGCCGAACCTGCTTTTTCCAGTAACTTTTTTAGTGAAGCCTGAAGCTAAGTTCCCAGTGAGCTGTTGCAGTCTGCACTGCTGCCTTTTCTGTGGACAGAAGCACAGGATTTTTCTCTAGCTTTTCTTGCTTCAGCGATGGACTGCCTGCTCCTTAGTCTGTCTTCTGCTCTTAGTACCTCTCCCATGATTGTGCTTTTCTATTGCTTTTATTTTCTTCCACTCTTAGACAGCAGGCAGGCTCAGGTGGTATTCTTCCCAAAGACTGACTAGTGTACTCATGTTAAACAGAGGTTATGCGTGAGTTACCTAAAGACGTTTACTTTCTGCCAATTTTTACTCATGAATCTCACTGCCTAGTAGGTTCCTCCCTGCCATAGGTCAGGTGGGATTTATACAGCTGGAAAGGATGCCTGTGCAGAAAAGGAGAGTTCACTGCATGGCTGTATTGACTTCTGGACATGGACATGGATTTCCCTTCATTTTTGGGCTACAGCTGCCCCTGTGGTAGCAGATGGCAACTGCGTGCCATGGCACAACAGTTTTGCATGACAGCCTGGCATAGAGCATAGGAAAATCCTCTGTCCAGTGCAAACTGCAGGAGACATTTAGGCAGAAGATAATTACCAGAGTTGACATTTGATGTGAACAATTCGGTTAATACTCTGGCCATTACCAAATAAGTACCCTAAAACCGTCAGTCCTGCAGTTTCACATCTTATCCAAGAGACAGCATCCTCCTCCTCCCTCCTTAACATTTGGCTGGAAGTATGGACTTGGTATTGAGTCCAAAGGAAGCACATGTTCCCTGATGAACCACCTCAACTCTTTTCTGCAGTTTTCTTGGATAGCTTTTTTACAAGTATTGACCTGAACTACTTTTGCTGCTTTGAAGCGACCGGATATTGATCAGACTTAGGGAGGAAGGGGGAGTCACAGCCACAAGCCCTGACAGGACAATGTAATGGATGTACCGTGCTGTGAGTGGTGTCTGCGCTGCGGAGGTACGGACAAGGGCCCGAACAAAAGTTAGCAAAGTAGCCCTTAGGCTCGTGGACCCATTTCCAGCCGAGGTCCTGTCGGAAGTCGATGTACAGAGGACGCACGCAGCAGTTCTCCTCCAAGTTCCTGAAACAGTATCGAAACACAGCGAATCTGAAGAGGGGCCTTATATGCGATTGTGTGACACAGCTTCCTGAGCAGGACTGTTACCGGCAGCGCTCTGTGCGACATGGTGTTTGCCTGCACCAAGTGCAGAGCAGCGGCACAGGTGAGCAGTGGTGGGCAGCTCAGCAGCCTGGCATTGTTCGTGCCTGCCGGCAGGCGGCTTAACCACTGGCCCAGGGAGGCAGCACCCCGCTTGCCCACAGCAGCACCCAGCTGCTCTGTGGCACCTGGAGCTAGCAGGGGGCTGCCGCAGGTCTCTGCTCCAGGTAGCTGCTTGCAAGTCTCCCTCTAGCCAGTGGCTCAGCCAGAAGCACATAGTGACTCCGCTGAGCTGGCCAGCACCCCCTTCCGGGACACCAGAAGGAGCAGCTGGCTAAGCTCTGCTCCTCATGTGGCCCCTGTGGCACCATGGTGACCCAAGACCCCCTCGGAGGGCTCTGCCCTTCTCCGTGGCGTGGTGTCTCACCAAGCTTGCCCACCTCAGAACGGGACCTGGTCACTCCAGGCAGGATTCTCACTTACCGAAAACAGTAGTTGGTGTCCAGGGCACGTTTCTTTCTCTGGCCTCCCAATGCTGGGCTCTCCAGCCGATGTGGGGGTAACATCATCAAGATGAGGTGGGGATTATGCAAGTCTTTCTGCTTCTTCAGGCGCCCCAAGTCCCCACGGCCATAGTCATCCTCACTGTCAATGCCTTCAGAGAAAAAACCAGGATCCACAATGAAGAAATCAGTGTGGAAGTGGAGGATGCAGCAAGACTTTTCCTTTAACACCCTCATGCCTGTCCTTGAACCAGGGTGAAAAGGATTCAGGCACCACGTCCACTTCCTCTGGGACTTCTTCCCTCACAGGGACCCCTGTGCTCCTGGTGAATCTGACTGCTGCAGGCCTGAAATAGAGGCTTACGGGCCACCTGTTTTACCATTTGCAAACTGCTGGTGGGGCCGTTAATCCATCCCACTCACTCCTGGCTTCCGTCCCAGGACAGGCAGGAAGATGAATGGTTTAAAGAAGATGTCAGATCATTGGCACTCTGCAGAACAGCCTCAGAAATGGAGCCTGTGGGGGCCAGTGGCTGCAGCCCAGGGCTGCAAGCCAGGAGGTTCCTAGTTCTTAGGCCAGCCAAGCCACTGACTCTCTGGGCCACCTCACACAGGATGCCTGACTTCCTTGTGTTTCAGTCACCCTAACTGGAAAGCAGAGCCTCCGTGGAAATCTGAGAAGGCATCAAACTGAACTTCCCAGAGAGACACTGAAATACAAAATTATTTCTTTCTGCAGACACTCGTGCAAACCCCCACCCAGCCTGCACTTACTTTCTTCCATTTCTAACCTATGTGCAAAGTGGATATACCCATATAATCAACATGCAAACCCAGATATGTATGCTTTAAGATGAATGTTATGCAATGTAAAATGCTCATATACAAAGCAGGACCTTGTTTTTTCTTTAGATACTCCAGGCTTCCCCAGCAGCCTCTCCTAACCCAGCTCTTTATCACCTTTGAACTTGATCTCCAAGACCTCGTGCAAATTCTCCAAGATGTCCCCGTTGGGTTGAAAAGTATGGCACGGACAGTGTATGCTAATTTCCAGGCCAAGGTTGGACTCTGCAAAGAAGAGAACTCTGTGAGAAACAGTCTTCCTCAGCTGGGACAACTCCTGGTGTGGGGAAGTTTCACTGAGGACATGTACTGTGGTAACTCCTAGACTGTGCGTTGGTCTCAAAGTCAGGGATGCTATCAGAGCTGGCGAACAGAAGCTGCATTGGAAAGAATGGGAAGCAGAATCTTGTGGCTTCGCCTGTGCCAAAAGCCTTGCTCTTGCTAAAGGGAGCTTCCTGGGCAGGTGAGATGGGTGCTCCAGGTTATGTTTTTTGGGCTATTCAGCATCCAAAAGCATTTGTGAGCTTCAAAGAGCTCCATTGGAAAACAACTATTTTGAAAAGCTGGCTCACAGTGTCTATGCTAAACCAGTTTTGCCATCCTCAGTACCTGTCTGCTATCTGGCTTCTGGTTAGCGTCTGAAGCAGAGATCTGAAAATGAGCAAGTTGGATGTGGACAAGTAATTTCACTGGAAGCATTTTTCTCAGCAGCTGCAACCTCCTGTTTTGTTGAACTGCTAGCAGTCTAAGTCACACAGACTTTCCAGAGGCAAGTCTATTTTCATAATAACTTCCTGGACCAGTCATGCTGTGTGGGCCTGACTAAGGGAATACAAGACTCTTATGAAAGATGCTTTTTTATGTTGTGCCATGAATTAAAACATCTGGCTCCCCAGGGCATTGACAAGGTGCCCAGCACCTTTTTTCCTAAGCACTGTATACTCTGTGATGTCTTGTCAGCTAGTGTGTCTGCCCAGAGCTCACTGCAGTTCCAGCCCTGAACTCCAGCCATCAGGACACAACTGAGATTGCTTGAAAAAGGAGGAGCCTACAAGTTCACAGCTTACCCTTCCAGCTAGCGGCTGCTTGCCAGTACCTGCATTCCAGTTTTCAGTGGCACCTAGCTTCTATCTGTGAGGCCAATCCAGCTGTGAGTCACGGTGCCTGTGTTCCAGCTGTGAATGGGGTCAGTGTTCTTGCTGGGAGCTGCCCCATAACTATCTGTTGGGCTGCCCAGTGGTGGCAGAGGTATGTTCGCTGCAGAGCTGAAGCCTCCATCTGTCTAGGTGTGTCAGCCTCTGGTATTTCCTTACCTTTATACCTGACAAGCTGTAAACTGTTACAGAAACCAGGATCCTTGCTGTTTTTTTCCCTACTAGATTTGCTCTAACCCACAGGAAAATTAAACCAGGACAATCCTCATTTTACATGTATTACAGATTATAGTTTAGACAAGCAGAGGGGTCCCCTCTGGGCTTAGAACTGAAGAACCAAAAACGTTCCAGCATCTCTCAGTGAAAACAATTTCCTCCTCCAGAGGATGAATCCTCGTTCTGACTCAGCCCACAGAGCTACACAGTGGGGACTCCAGGACAGAGCTGGGAATCTAGCAAACATCACACACTGAGGTAGCTCTCTGGGGGAAGGCTTGTTCTCAGACTGAAAGCAGCTGTCCTCTACGTGACCCAAGCTCCTGCAAACAGGGGAGCAGAGAGATACTCCTGTCAACATTGATCCACACTGCTACAGATGCTTTGACACCCGATCCAGCTAAGACCCCTACCTCTGTGCAGAAGCCACTCACGCACAGTCTCGGTGACATCAAAGGACAGCCACTCAGGGGAGCCTCGTGTCTGCACATTTCTGCCACTGAGGTAGCGCTGCTTTGCTATGTGCTCATCCGGCCGAAGGATCTGCGTCAGAAGGAGTGAGTGGTAGAGAGAATCAGCCAGTGCCGTGCATAAGGAAGGGATGGCCTTGGGTCTTTTTTCTTTCACAGCTTGCTAAAAACTAATTCTGAAGGCTGGGCCCAGTGAGTGAGACACCAGGAATACCCTGGCACAGGTGAGAAGGACGTGCTTCACAACCAACCTGAGCTCCAGGGATCTACACAACACTTAGAATGTGTCCTAAGCAGCCCACCTCTCTCAATTCCTCCTCATTTTGGGGCACGTATCCAGAGGCAGAAGCATACAGCAATTATCTAATTGGTGGTTTTGTTTCTGTATATGCCCGTGGGAAGAGGGTCTGGATTTCAGAGTAGAACCAGCAGTGGGTAACAGAGTATCCTGCCACAGGTCCCTTGCCCAGCAAGCCTACTGAGTCCTACACTGTGGCATTTTCACGTGTCTGACACTCTTCAACTTCTATCACAACACAGCAGGGCTGATCAGGTTTGGAGACCTCTCCCCCTGCTCTGGCATCTCTTCCCACTTCCAGACATACAGCCACAGCCTGCGCAAGGTGGTCCTTCCTGCAGGAGCTTCACTCCACAGAGCACTGAACCTATGGAGAAGCTCTGGGAGGGACTGCCTCCTTGTCAGTTGTGTCATCTGGTGGACAATTGCTCTGACCTTTGAAGCTGAATTCCAGGAAGTCCTCAAGAGCTACCAGCCACAGGGCGGCTTTAGCTGCAGCTTTACTGCAAAGTGGACAGACGCCAGCCTGTGGGAATGTCCTGCCTGGATGCTAAACTGTACCATTAGCTGGATGGTCCAGCCCAGCCTAAGACCACTTCCAAACCTGAACCAGACCTTATTCTGCCAGGGGAGTCCATGGCTTCAAACCAAACTCCAGATAAGTACCTGAATTAACAGTGCCATGAATTGTGCCCCTGAGGAACTGCTGCTGAAGGGAACATTGAAAGCAAGCATTACTTTTCCAGTAAATCAGCAACAAGATAGAGAGCTCCACCCATTGGATTAGCACCAACTGTACTGCGACAAAGGAACAAAACTGCCCAGGGACCTAGGCATGCAGATGTGACAGGAGGGTCAGGGCTGCTGCACTGCTGAGGAGTTCCCCTTCCAACCCCCTTCTCAGTGCAGCAAAGAGCTGCAGTGGGCACCATGCCAGGGTGCCCAGAGCAGCCAGCCAACGTGAGTGGGCCAAGGACAGCACCACACTGTAAAAAGAAAAAGTAGGTGACTGTATCATTGCATACACTGGAAGAAGCCTGGCGTACAGCGTGGGACTTCTCTCTCTCTTCTGTGGCCCTGCACATATCATTTGAGGGAACCATTAAGGAGCTAAGCTATTCTGGGCTCAGGCACAGGGGAAGGTGAGAAGAATACTCACCTGGAAGAGCTCGATGCGCTGCTCACTGCGTTTGGAGCTAGGGTTGGGCACACGCAGCACCCGAAACTCGGCCCGGAACAAGTTGGTGCTGTTCTTCTCTGCTGAGGACACGTTGAAGCGGAACACATTGGAGGTGACACCTTTTGGACAAATGCCCAGCTCATCTAGGAGAAAGAAAGATGGAAAGGTGGAGAACCACAGGTCAGAGGGGTGGGATCTCAAATAAATACTGTTTCAGGAAAGAGCTTTCCAGCAGAGGCCTGTCATTCAAACATCTTGCCACCTGTGAAGCATGGCTGTCTAGCTAAAGATAACACAGGATGAATTCACTCAAATTTGGTCTTCACTGCAACATTTTGCAAAATCTTCCTGCTACTGCCACCATTATTTCAATGCTACAAGCCAGAGAAACAGTAGAGATCAACCACAGTAATTTTAATATTATCTCTTCTAACTCTGCTCATTGAATGTTGCTAATGGTTGTGAGTCTGCTGCATCCAAAATGACAACCCCAGCCAAGGCAATGGGGCAACCCCCCCTGCAGCTAGTGGGGCCCATTCCCAGTAGCGATGATGGTGTGGCTCTGCTTATGCTGGAGATATGAAGCCACACGGGAGGTGATCCCCTTGCCACTGAATCTTAATTTTACAAACCTCGACATTGTCTCCTAGAATGAAAGCCAGCCAAGCATCCACAAAGCATGAGGTGTGGAAGACTTTTGGGGGCAGTTACTATGCAGTGTGTACTGAAAGAACTGGGTTTTAAAATAGGTCTCACTCCTAAACTGGAGAAAGAATTAATGAATAGTACTAGATACAAGGTTCCTCAAGGACAGAGTTGTATGCTGAGAGGCCTGCGGAGATCAGACACATGAGCAGAAAATAACACAGCAATTCTCTGCCCTGAGGTGTGCCTGCTGAACAGAAAAATCCATTTCACAGATACCCCTGAAAGAGAACAGGTAAAAGCTACGACGTCCAAAACAAGAGCCCTCAAGAGAAAACAAGCCTCTCTTCAATGGAACCATTTTGGTCCCATGGAAAAGTCCTTGTCATCGCTGTTGTTCCTCTCCTATTGACCTCTGTTAGCCTTCAGGGATCTAGCATCATTAAGGCTTCCTGCAGACAAGACACAGCAGCTCCTGCTGTATGTCCACGTGGCGGTTTGTTGGCAGCCCTACAGAGCCTCCTGTGTGACCTCTGACTGTTGTCCAATGCAACACGGGGCTCTCATGTCAGCTGATATTTAAGTAGTTTTTAAACAAAAAAAGAAACAGAAAGAGAAACTATCACCTGTGTCCAGCAATAGTGCCAGCCTGTGACAAACAGGCTGGCAGCCCTAGCTGAAGCAACCTTCAAGTTAGATTCCTGGAGTTAGCCCCTCTCCACACCACCACTACTGTCTCCCTCGGGAAACAGCTTCTGAAGATGGGTTAGTGTGAAACAGCGCCTGAGCAGAGAGCACCTCCCATGCCAAACTCTGCTTTGAGCAACACTGATGCACTTCCAGAGTCATATCCATGAAGATCAAGGTCTTCCTCTTGTGCTACATTCAGATTCAGCAAGCAGCAGCCTGCCGGCTTACAAGGATGTGTTGTTAGGGCGCTGAAGTTTTACTCGGTAAGCTAATGACAAGATGCTCACGCTGGGCTTTAATTGGAGGGGTTTTTGTCATTTGTACCACGAATGGAACAGCTTTCCCATACAGGAGAGTCTCTGGCAGCTGTTGAAGAGATGGATGTTCGAACAGCAATCCCAGGAGAGCAGACCCCGTTGCACCCATGAGCTGGCATGCTCAGCACAACCGTGCTGCAGTACAGAGAGTACACCGAGCCACAGGGGAACACCCGCTGTGGGGACTCCACCACTGTGACCAGTTCTAGGTTTTATGCCACAGAAAAGCACAGCAGAAAACCCAAGCTCTGATCTCATTAAATGCCCAAAGGCATCTTCCCAGCTGAAGTCTAACGCTGGTAAGTGTTCCGTGTCCTAGACCCAGGCAGATACTGTTTTAATACCCCCTTAAGCTCTTTTGCACTCCTAGCTCTATTAATAGTGCTGTTAAACAGCCTGCCCTTCCATTTCAGACCTGGCTGCCTGTCCACGAGGGGTGTCCCAGTCATCATCGGAGTCGCCTTTCTAGATCAGACCAGTGGTCAGCCTAGCCCAGTATCTGCTTCCAACAGTAATGCTTTATCTGACAAGCTGTTAAGAGACTGCAGATCTGGTCCTACAGCACAGATGAGACAAAGTAATTTACTGTTTTTCCTGCAGCTTTTGGGCAAGCTAGGCAGCCATGGCGGTAAGAGATCACTGAATCTACTGTATTTTGCCTGCTGTCCCCACATTGCCTTCTACCTGCTTACTTTACCAGCAAGGTTCTAGTGTCTTGGGAGACCTTCCTAGTAGCAACAGGAATAGCTGTTTTCCTGAAGAAATTGTTTCACGTTCCCTTTGTATGCTGGGTACGAGCCCTCTGTGATGGGGAGATCGAGCTGCATTCGGTGTTTCACTCTGAACACCGTGAGGTTGGAACCTGCTCCTCATAGCGTGGTGTCCAGGGTACAGCTCTCACTCCCATGAAGCTGACTGCTTTGGGGCACAGAACTTTTTGCAAGAGGTCACAGGCAAAGGAGGTGAGGTGATTTTTTGGGCAACTTGGTCCAGTTCCAACTCAAGTGTATTAACCATACTGGAATCCAGATGTGTCCAACTACCAGCACAGAACAAAGCCTGGAGGCAATATTCCTGCAGGCTCTTCCAGTCAGCACTCGGTGGCTGTAACCAAGCCCGGAGACAGGGAACCTGTGACACCCTGTGCACCCGTGCCACGCTACGTCTGACGCGACAGGACCTGCCCTCACGATTGGACCCTGCTGTGCAGCCTGGACAGCCCAGAGCTGTTGACTGCACAAACAATGAGCCCAGTAGCCTCTTAGCGTGGACAATGTGATACACGGAGCAGGTTCTTTCGGAAGCTTTCCTCTTCCTCTGCTTTCAACGAGGTGCAGGTTCTCCACGTGCTGCTGCTGATACACAGGTGGTGTTTCTTGCAAGCCTCAAGAAGGCTGGTGGCTGTGTGGTTAGAGTCTGATGTCAAGGAAGGGCAGGCGGTCTGTGAGCAGGTATCACCTCACTCCGTATTAGATCATTGGCACTTCAAGATGTTTCATGCAAAAGCTGCATAACTTTGGTGAAAAAAATTGATCCTTCTGGAACTCTGCAGGCAGCAGGTTTGGAGGGAAGAGACGCTTGGCCCATGGCTTTAATTGCCTTGTTTCTCAAGCTGGCTTGGAAAATGGCATCTGTTTTTCCTCAGGAAAGTAAGCAGAGCCATTTGCAGGACCGTTGCAGGTGCTCTCTGAGCTTGCATCTAACCAAGTCAGTGCTCAAGGGGGCCTGAGCCCCCGTGAGTTTCAGGAGATCCCCGAAGTGAATGGTTGGTCGAGAGCAAGTTATTCTCTGAAAGTAAGGCCCCTACAATTCAGGCAATGTCCCTGAGAGGCACAGCAGAAAGACCATTCTGTGAGTCACCAAACAGCTCAGAGCAGGGATGGGGAACCTGGTCCTGAATATCCTTCCTTCCTAGAAGGACGGGGCTTTCCCAGCTGTTGTTTTTGCTCCTCAGCTCTCCTCACTTTTGGGCCTTAAGTCTTTGAGAAGGATGAGTTCTCTGAGCCAACAAGCTGCTTGACTAATAGTTTGGAGCTAGAACAGTTCGTGTGCGTGCGCACACATTTCAGACTTGTCTGTATCATCCTCGCAGTTCCCTCAATGGAGCAGTCCTCCCCTTCCCCCCTCCAAGAGGAGACTGGCTTTGGCTCAGAGTGTGCTCTGAGATCACCACCTGGCACAGCGACAGAGTCATGGGAAAGTTGAACATCAGCCACTTCTGAAGACACGGGGCCAAATGCAGCCATGGTGTAAGCGTTGAAACTCCCCAGGTTTCAGAAGGAGCGCGTGTCTTTACGCCATGGCCTGTCTGGAGCTAGTCTCTCCCAGTGTGACCCAGTTGCAAAGTTCCCCCTTTCTCTGGGTGGTGGCATCTACACTGCCCACTCCCAGGAATTCAGTCTCAGCACTACTTGGTCTTTTGAACCCACTGCTCAGCACCTTGCCCCAGTGTCCTACGGGGACAAGGGACAGGTTCACTCGTTTCCATAGGAATTTTTCCCAACCCACAGTTCCTCCTCACTGCTCCTTCTCATGCACCACATGTCTTCATTCCTCTTTCCCCTCTACTTCGTCCAAATCCACTCCTCTGACTTCATTTCCCGCTGTTGTGCTTTCCCAGTTTCCTTCCCCAAAACACACCAGTTCATCGGGTGGCTGTACTATTTTGCACAGACACTTGATTTCCCCATATATTTTTAGAATTTCACAAACACCGCTTCGGTAGGTCAAAAATGTTGAAATAGGGGGTAAGCTGCTATACCCTGTGTACTTTCTGTTCCTCGAGCCTTGGTGTCTCCTGAGCTAAGAGCTAATCATATAACCATATGGAGCGCAGTCTGCTAGAGATTAAGTGAAATTTGTTGCATTACCACGCTGTAGCTTTTATTCCAGCTCATCATATGTCAAGATTAACATAAACCTGGCAAAGTAACTGCATTCTGAGGCTGCCTGCACCAAGTCACAGCTCCTCCCCAAAACTGCTGGCGTTCAAATCGCGTCCCCAGGACCGCACTACATCACAGGAGGACACCCTGGACAGTGCTGTGACTGCATGCCCACCATCATCTTCCAGTCCCAAGGAATCCTAAGCACAGACAGAATTGCTTGTGCTGACATGTGCTCAGCATCTGCAATCTGCTGGGGGTTCACGTCTGCTCAGTCTCTGTCTTTGCATCTGCATCTGCTCAGCTTCTGCACCTGAATCTGTTTAGCAACCGCATCTGGGCCTGCTCATCATCTGCTCCGCACCTGCTCAACATCTGTCACGTTTCCCCAATGCCCACGTTCCCTCCAGGGCGCCCTTCGCATCACTGTCTGCTGTGCACCTGCTCAGCATCCCTGTCATCTCCCACTCGCCCTCCGAGTGACACCCCCGACAGCGTCACCTCGGACACCGCCCCGCCACCTTCGCTGGGGCCAGTGCGGGTGCCGCACAGGTTGCCCGTCTCTCTGCGGCAGCCGCCGGAGCTCCAGCCGGGAGGAGCCCG
>JAVJGI010000063.1:64967375-64990761 GCA_035590275.1 Ibycter americanus
CTCAGGTCCTTCTGAGAGTCCTCCCTGCGTGGCTGCTCAGTCCTCGGAAGTTTGTCCTTAGAGCTGGGACCCAGGTGACTGTCCCCTCCCAGGTGTGCCCCGCTGCGTGATGTGTGGTTTTCACGCAGGGTCGTGCCTGGGGCTGCGGTTTCTCACGTGTGAAGTGTGGAGGGTGGCACTGAACAGGGCTTGGGGCCTCTCCCTCCTGTACGCATGTATCCTCCATGGGAATTAAAACACGAGCAGGCACATCGTTTTGTGACCAGTTTTGCCACCATCTATGGTAGCAAGAGAGAATGCAGGTAAGCAGGTGCCTTACTTTTGCAATTTGCTTTTGCTGGAGCCAGAGTACAGTACCTGAGATTGTCACTATCAAGTTTGTGTAGTGACACTCTTTTTCCTTTCCTCCATGCGCAGGCTACAAAGGCCATGCTAGGAGCCAGCTTTGCAACATCTGAGGCTTTGTCTTGTGGGTAATAATATGCAAACTCGGTTCCCACTTGGCTTTGGAGAAAAAACTTTTGTTCAGAGTGTGTTCTGTCAGTACATCTTCAAAAAGTAGAAGATGGTATAGAACACACTTCCATGGGAAAGTGAGGTAACATCCTCTGGTGCCCAGAAAGATGAGTCCTAAACTCTTTTGATTCACTTCCTCTCTTAGTGCTGCAGAACGCTCAAATTCTACCTGGAAGTTTGCTCTCTGATGTTAGCATGGTTTCACCACAGGCATCTGCTGCAGGAAGAAGCACCTGTGACATACAGATTTTGCCCCCTGACACCTTCACATGGAAAAAAGGGCCATCAGACTTTCACTTTATTGACAGTGGTATTTGTTTAAATGAGATGATACTTAGCTTTTTACAATGCCAGTTGTGGTCTCCAGCGTACCATGTCCTTGGCTTCTTTAAATTGCAAACCCACTGGCCACCCTGGCGCCAACTGTGTTTCAGACTACTGTGCTCAGAGCCCTGGGACCTTCTGTCTTGGGAGTGGCTCCTCCCTGATCCTCTGTGCAGTGGCAAAACTCGCCTATTACACCGAGTAGCTGTGTCTGCTGAAGTGCTTTTGTGGGAGGATATTTCCTTGGAGTCCCTGCGATGCTGTTGGAAATACACTCTTAAGGCTTAGCTTAGCTCACTGTTCACCTCGCAGAACTGGCTTTTTTTCTGGAGAAAGTATGCTCTTCTCTCTTGATAGGCATAATGAAGAATCATCTCCCACCTATGCATTCTTCCCTCCCCAGGTATGCTGTAAGAGTTCAGAAGGGATTCCGTGAAGGAGTTTGCAGAAGGCGTAATGTAAGAAACTGAAATAACCATGGGCCTCATAGGTAAAGAAAGTCTTAAAGAAACCAGCTGGTGGTTTAAGTGGGTGTAATCATTGGTTAGCCTCCAGATTAGGGTGGCTCACTGTCAGATTGTTCTCTTACTGGAACTGGCCGTCCTAGTTCATGGACGGATTCCCTGGTTAGAAAGAGACCAGGGTGTGATGCAGGAGTACAGCTGACTGTAACTTGACTGCAGTTGTACTTGGTGCGTCTTGCAGCATAGCCATTATAATAGCTGGGAAGAGGTCACAAAGGCTCCAGTCCTTGGGCACCCCTGGAGAGGACTAAGAAATAGTTACAATCTTCTGTTTGAAAGCAGCAAGCTTTTCAGCAGCAGAAGGGTGAGGCCTTCCACGCCTTACGAGATTCAAATATGTTATTACTGGATCTTAACCACGAGGAAGAATCGTTAGTGTCAATAGTCTCCTTTCAGACAGTTCTTTGTTGCTAAATGTTGCTGTTAACTGAAAACCTTGGAGCTACTGGAGAAGAGACAAAATCCACTATAAACAATCCTCAGCCTTTTCCTTTGCTCCAGTATTGGAGGCTTCTCATGCATGATCGTATTTGATACCGAAGTGAGCATTTAATAGAACTAATATTGTTTTTTCCTTCACCCTAGATTGGCAATCACCTTTTCTGGAAGCTTGGCCTTGGCTTGCCTCCAGGTGGTGGGGTCAACTGTTACAACGGATGTCTCATTCAGCCATCTGGTCATCTTGAAACCTTTTCAGGGAACCTTCCCAAAAGAAATGCAAAATTTAAAAAACAGTACTTTTTTTATGGAACTGGCAGTAGTAGCGGAGGCCCCACGTAATTAATTTCAGCATAGGAGGTTTTATTCTTATTACTGATTTTGAAGACAGAGGAGTTTGTCTTAAACCTTTGCTGTATTCACACCTTCACGTGCAGTTTCACATTCAGGATGGTGATTCTGTGCTCAGTAGTTCCTCAGAGTTTTAAAACTGTTTTAAGATTCACCTCAACTTTTGTTACTTTTTTAAATTCCATGTCAATCCACCAAGTTTCCACCCAGCTCAAATTTCTGGTGTGAACATACCGTTTGTGCTGTTGTTCTGGTCTTTTCGTGACACTGAGAACCATCCAGGAAGTGTTCTCCAGTCAGAGCAGCTTGCTTGAAGGAAGCAGAGTATCTGTCTGTCCATGTTTCAACATTTGGGCTTATTACAAGGAAATCCACTCTGAGGGGTGAACAACTCATTTAACATAATTAAAACCATCTTTGTTTTGAAGTCAATAGGCAAGTCATCTGACTTGGAGCATAGATTTTACCACATTACTCCTGATCTCTCCTTGACCTGGACTCTGTCTTTCAAAAGAGACTCCAAACAATGGTGCCTCTCCTCAGCTGTGTGACTTCTCTCACAAATGTGTTGTTAAAACCTCCTTCCTTAGGGCACAGCTGCAATCTCCTGTGCCTTGTAGCCTTAATGTACTTCCCCCAAGCTCAAGTATCTTTTCTGTGCCTGGTGTGTGTATGTATCTCCCACAATAAGTTCCTTGACTACAGTGGTGTGTCTGTAGTTCCTCTGCCCAAATCTCTATTTGATAATTCCCAATTCCTGTGTGGAAGTATCTCCATTACCTTCAGATTTAGAACTCTGTCTCCTCAGGGGGCTCACTAAGGGTCACAAAGCTCACAGTCTGCCATCTGCCATGCAGAGCATTCCTGCCTTTTCAGAACTACAAGTACTAACAAACAACGCTGCAGCTATGTATTATTTCACGAGGCAAGAAGCAACATGATTATTTGCTGTAATTGGTGCAGTCAGCATCCTCCTGCAGCAATGGCTGTGCATGTTCCTGGCCTTTAGAGCTCCTTGGCAAATCGGCAGGCACTTCTTGGGCACCCAGGGGAATATGCCGTAAATGGGAATTCCTAGAGATAAATCTGCTTGCTGCATGCCAGAACTCTGCATTTCAAACATTCATTTTCAGAGGGGTAATGTGTCCATTTTTCCATTGGGAGGCCTTTCCCATCCCCTGGCTTGATGTGTTAACTTTTTACTCATCTTGATGCTATCAAGTTTCTGACAAAATTGGACAAACTCAAGCTGGTCATGTTATTTGTATAATGGGAGGGGCCGATCACATAATGAGATCTGCTGAAGATCTTTGCTGTCCCATCTTACCAGGCCTTCTGGACACTTTTATAGAACAAAAGTCAAACCTTTTTCCTGGCTCTAACATCAGTGCATCCAACAGCCTGAATGCTGGCTTGATGATATCCACCAAAAGAAGCTGTTTGGCCAGGTTTGGATCTCTTGAGGAGATTGATTTGGAAAGCTGAGTGGAAAAGCCATTTTTTTAAAATGTATCAGCAAATTTTTCCTTTTCTGTGTCTCCTCTCGGCAAGAGTGAACTATTTGCTGTTCTGTAAGAAATCAGTATGCAAGAATATGAAGTTACCCTATTTCCACAGTCCGTTTTCTCTTCATCCTAAAGTGATGGGATTCCCTTGGGACCTTGTTCAAGACTTCCCTGGTTTCTGCCTCTTGCAGTCCCAATGTGAGGTTGCCGGTGTCTCTCTGGCAGCACTTTGTAGATCCTTTGAGTGGAGTCTGCTTTAATAGCAAAGTATGTCAGCCTGAAGGATGAGGGTTTTCCAGGCTGTGTTGAGAATATCTCCACGCAGGTAGGACAGGATCACTTTCACTTTGTGTAGGGGTTTGCCCAAAAAATCTTCCAAGTTCCCTGCTGGTTCTTTTCCCCACATTTCATCACAGGCTGGGGAAAGGCTCTGTGCTTTCACTTCTGAAAATATGTTGTTCTCTTGTTGTCCTACCTGATATTTCTAAGCTTGCCTATGTAGTTGTGGTCCATGGGTGACAGTTAAAAAGTGAGCATTTCTGTGCTGTAAAAAATACCTTATGGAGGATAGATTCACGTAGACAGACAAAAGCTTGGGCCACCTCCACTGCATATTGGAAGGATGTTACCACAGGTGAATTTTTCAAAGCAGTTATTTGGACTTCCACCACCCAGCTTGCAAACACTCCTGGCAGTGGTTCTTTAGGCTGACATCCAGGCATAGTTTAAATAGGACTTAGTTATCTAACCCGAGTGAATAAACAACTGTAAATCAATTGCTGAGGGTGAAATCCATGTGGAAGATTGCTCAGAGTAGTGGTTATTTAAATGCTTTTCCAACATGTGTTGTCCAGCTGGATTTCCTTCTGTGCTACTGCGAGTCCTGTCCCATTTGGGCTCCATACATCCAGAGAAGCTTAGGTCATGTTGGGCCCTGCACAAGCCTTTCTGCTCTCAGATGTGGGAAGACGTTGGTCCCTGGCTGACAGATACACACTTCCAACAGATTTTACCAGTTGGGCAAATCTGATCTCTTTCACACTGATCACTGATACGGACACTTCTGTACCCCGGCTGCCCTAAGCCGCATGTAGCTACCGTCTGCTCCTGTCATGGTAAGACCTGTAAGACCAGATGACAGCACAGACACGAAGTCAACTCAGATACCAAACTCCTTTAATCAGAGATATATGCAATTTATGAATCACATGGCTTCCCTGTTTCACAGGGGAGATGATGCAGTCCAGAAGAAAAGTCAGGTGAGTTAGCGTAGGGTTTCCAGCCATCCTGTGCAGGGTCATGCGATACCCTAGATTTTTTTCCCCGGGTGATTCTGAACACTGTCTTTTCTAGGATAGCATAGAGTTTACTAAGTTGTTAATTGCCTCCTCCTTGCATTTGGCACATAACTGGTTTTTGCCACTGCTCGTGCTGGCAGTGCTCATCAGAAAGGTTTTCAACCAGTTTGCAACTTTCATGGTGATTAGCAGGCTGCTTTCCTTGAGTTACTCATCTACCCCATAACCAAGCTACTCCCTTATACCATATGATTAGCTAAAGTTCATCTACTAAAGCTAATACGGTTGTCAGCTATGCCTGTCTTATGCTAACAGCTACAGCTCCTGCTCCTAGCGGAAGATCTGAGGTTGCCTTGAGAAACAGTAACTCCTGAAAAAAGGGCTGCAGCCTGCTGCAGTATATATGACCGGTCCAGCATAATTTCTGGTCTCTGGCATGGTTGCAGAGCCTATCCATACAAATCTTTCTAGCATCCTACACACCTGAATAATTTGGGTTTTCTCATGTTATATGGAGAAGGAACTAAGTCTGTTCTCGTTCTCAGTAGCAGGTATTCATTTTCTTTAGTATGCATTTCAAGGTCTGATGGTTGGCAGACTTTCTGCCATTGCAGTCAAACAGACCTGCTTTATAGTATGACAGCTGGTATATGCATGGACTGTCGATATAAAATCTTACAACAGTGGGATCAATTTTGTACTTTGTTCAAGTGGATAAGGTTGCAAAGCGTGTGCTGCAGGACAGCCATTCATGTTGATCTTAAAGCTAGTTTGTGCAGTCTTCCACAGTTCTTCCTTTTAACTTCTTTCTCTGTTTTTCCCTCCTGATCCTTCTAGGATAAAGACCCTGAGGAAAAGGATGACCATGTAAGACTAGAGGCTTTCTAGGTAGATGCTGGCTTCTCTGAAGGGGACTAGGAGGACTAACCTAATCAAGTGTCTGGAGACTACCTTAACTGGAGACTCTTGTATTAGAGAATAAGACAAAGTTTGCCTCAGATGCAGTGCCCTTCCTGCATCCTCTGTTCCTATTGCTGTCAGGTTTTTTTTATTATCTTTGTAACAGCTGCTCTTATCAGCTGCTGCATCTTGTTCTAAGGTCACAGATGTATATGTGGCCATTAGAAAGGGTACTCTATTTTCATTTAAAAGTCAGGGCGGCAATTAGCTAGTAGAGTACAAAACCTGACTGAGCCTGGGTTTGCTGTCCAGTATGGTTAACCTGCTCCCGCAACATGAAAACCTGTCTTCAGAGGTAATGAAGTCTTGCTGGTGCCCCAGAGGAGAAAGCCAGCCAGTAGTAACAAGGATGTGTGCCTTTGTATTTTCTACGGGCCTTTCCTTTTTATTGCACCAGCACTGGAATGCTAGTGTCTGTGGTTAATAGGATGGCATAGTGCTTCTTACCAGGCCCCTGCTATTCAGAGAGAAGGAATACACATATCCTTTCTCATCCTGCAGCAAAGCTAAAATGCATCTCAACATTCATTTGGCATTAGAAGCCAGGGTGGTGCTATTCAGAACAACCTGAGAACTGGTACCTGTTTCTCTTAAAGTCTGTGAGCTAATTGTCTTGTACTCTTCCTATCCATGGCGTTGGTGTTGGCCAGTTTTTCCTGGCTGGAGTTGCTCTCTGTATATGCTAGACAATTAAAGCATCCTCCCCCATACTCTTTATTCCTTCTGCTGAAGTGCCAGTCCAGTGTTGGTACCATAGTAGATTCCTCTGTGAAATTTAAAGCCCAGAAAAGAAACCCGTATCACCCATCTCATTAATTCTGGCCTCAGAAGGGGATGCTCATCACAAGGCGTCAAGACTATTCAGATTGTCTCAGTTTTCTCTTGGTAGTGTGAGAGATTATATTGTAGGAAAGATCCACTGGGTTTATTCATCAGTGATGGATGACTCAGGACTATGCCCAGAGCACTTTTCCATTTATCAGGCAAAGAGGCACTGATGGGTATAGTTTTGGGGACTGGTTACCCAATAGAAATTTTTCCTGATAATTGATCTAAACTTCCCCCCGCCCCCACTGGAACCAATCCTTACAGTCATTTCACTGGAACTAATTCTACCTCCATACAGTGCCCTAAATCATTGATTCCCAAGGTCTGCTGTACTGAGTGTTGGCTGGTCACATGCCACAGGCGCCTTCTTGCTCCTGGCTGCTAAATTTCATTAAAATAACTAAACTGATGTGACTCTTCCACATGAGCAATTGTTGTTGCTTCAGGGATGTTATGCAATGGTGCCTGGCAAGGAGATTTTCCTTAGTATGAAGTGATCCCTGCTTTGAAACCCCTTTTCTCTGGCTAATTCCTGCACCCTTTATTCAGGCTTATGCTCTTAAGCATCACAGTCACACTTCATAGTATTTTTCCATTTGTAAATGCCTGTGAAGGGTAACAAAACGGTTAACTGAGTGTTCAGAAATCTGACTGATCAGTAAGCTACTTGTAACTTATAGTACTATATGCTTACAAACTTCTATTAATTGTATCATAAGTCTCTTCCAAACCAGTTATTAGTGGAGCTTTATATTATAAAGTGTGATCCAAAACTTGTTGCAGTATATCCCTCTCTTAGTCATTGCCTGGCCAAGCTGAAATACTTGGCTCCTTGAATCATTTGTCCGAAGTTGGCCCCTTTGTCCCCCTGATGGCTCATGTAACCCTTCTCTGAACTCCCTTTGGGCTGTGCTGAGTGTTACAATCTGAACTCTTGCTGGATTTCGTTCCTTTCCGCTTGCTGTGCTGAAGATACTTTGTGGCTGCCTGAACGCTAGCAAACAGCCCCATCTGGGCTGACAATGTGAAGGTACCTGCTGAAGTCCTGCCCTCCAGCCATCTTCCTGCTCTGAGACTTGTTTTGCATCCCCTGGCAAACCACTCATCTTGGAGCTGAATTTTTGCCAGTTGAATCACTCATTTGGCTGCACCTTCCAAGGCAGCCTGGGACATTTAGCCAAAGGCTGTAAGGCTGATCAATAGTATAATAAAGGGTGTATCCTAATATCTCAGTTAATGTGCAGAGGCAGAATAGGCAAGAGGAGCATGAACGTGGTTGTGAGCCAAGATTTTGCTGGGTTCTTTTCCTGGCTTTGCCACGCAATTCCTTGGAGAAGTTCCTCCTCTAGTTTGCTTTGGTCCCTGTCTGAAAGCAGGGCTAGAACTTTATGCAGAAGAACTGTGGGGGTTCCCTAAACACAGATCCACAGGGCAATTTAGATGCCTTATCCTCACAGCAAAATCCACAGCTTGTATTAGGTGCCTGTGTAGTATGTAGACAATCTCAGGATGGCTGGAGACTGCAGTGTGTCTGAAACCCTGTCCTTCAGTGGAGTTCCAGCACCATTGCGAGGGTTCTGGGACCTCATGGCCCTGCACTCGCAGTGATCCTAATACTTGTCCTGTGTTTTGTAGCCTTCAGCAGTGGAGCAAGGCTTTTCCTTGCCTTTCGGGACCTCTGGGGATGGAGGTGTTAATTTTGATGTTGAAGTCACTTTATACAACTTAAAGATTAAACCCACCATCTCCTTTCTAAGCTGGAAGATAGTGATTTTATTGTCCTCTTCCTCCTCCTGAAAAATGTATCAAATAATGTATGTTTCCTACCTCCCTAGAGAATATTATATATAATGACAAAGCTGTGAGCTGTTCGGGGTCTGAGAAGGCTCAGTCCTTTCTCCTGAAGCGCTCTGCTTTGCAAACGGGACTAAAAGAATTTTTGGGCCACAGGGAAGGACTTTTTAACTGAAGGCAATGACATTTCAGCAGGAAGGCATCTGTTCCAGTCCTCATGAGTCCAGCCGGGACCTCGTTCTCTAGTTGTGCTTAGGTAGACATGCTGTAGGTAGTCTCAGGGTCCTTCATGGACTAAAGCAGGGAGAGCATCTGATTTCTGACTCTTAGCTGGGTGGGTGCTGACCTGTGTGGCTCTGTATCAGTCAGAGTTTGAGTGATGACATGCTTTAAGGCAGCAATGGGAAAGAGGATTTGAGGATCTGACCTTTCGAGAGGGGACAACTAAGTCCTTTTGTAGTTCTAGTTCCCAGTGCTTTTGAAACAACTTGGGTGGAAAAATAGGCTGTTGCTTTTTTATTTTAAGAGATGATGTCAGGTACAATTGTTTTCAATGAATATTTATTGGAAGAACAACTAGCAAAAAAATTTAAGTACCTGAAGTACGAAGGCAATTGTGGACTTATGTTGCTAGGTTGCCCACTTCAGTGGGGTTGTTTGAGTGAGTGTATTTGCATCCTAAAATATAGTGCAGAATGATGCAGAGACCCCCTGGTGAGAAGCAACCTGCGCTCTGCCCGGGGAGCTACCAGTTTGGTTACCAGAAGCACCTAAAGCTAGGCTGTTTCCAGATCTGAGCTGACTCACACGTATCCTGCTTGCAGGTGTGTCTGCACCTGTGGTGTAGACATGGCCTGGGGCTTGATATGATCTGGGACTTTAATCAGAGCGGTGTTTTCCTGACCCAGTTCTTACCCTCGCACAGTGGTTGGCACCCAGCTCCAAACTCTCATTCCATTGTCTGGTCTGGTCTGGATCTGCGCAGCAGCCAGCCCCCAAGTGTTCTTCCCCACATCCCCTGACACTTAGAAATGTGTGACTGAGGAGCCCAGTTAGCTGGGTGCTTACTGGGGGACCTTATTTTTGTCAAAATAATCACAGTGGTTTAGGCACTGCCCAACCACTCTAGTTCAGAGAGTTTATGACCTAAGGGATCGTGTATAATTGTAATGCCATCCCTTATGACCCTTTTTTGTATCTACAGCTTGCATTGAGGTAAGATCTAGTGAGTGTTGGTGTGTGGCTGGGACAAGAATTTCCTATTCCCAAAGACCTTACAGTCTGACTGCGTTGTTTTTCTCTAGCATCCTGTTCTCCCCTGTGATGTTCAGCTTGTAGAAGAGCCCTCACCAGGGGCTAGCTGCATTTTGTACACAGCACGTTGCCAGGTTTTGCCTTCTTAGACACGCAGTTGGGAGTGGGGTGGACTGGCAGTAGATAGCTCTTGAAGCAACTGGCATCTCTGAGATCCTGGGAGGGCTCTCAGGGGTAGAATTTCCTGTAGCTGTTGCATGTTGTGAATGCCTTCTCATTTGCGTGTTTGTCCTGGGCTGAGCTGAATTTGTCCCTCCATGTCCCAGAGTTTCTGTCATCTGTTTGGATTCCTGCATTGAGCTATTAAACACCCTCCGCCGAAGGGAACCAGCATCCAAGGAAGCACTGGCTTTTTTACCTGCTTCCATTTTACAGGGGTTGCTTCTTTTTTTCCAGTGGTCTTCTGGTTGCTTGTAGAAGTGCTGGACTCCCAGCTTGTTCCTGGGGACCGTTCGGCTGGAAGTTGGCCAGAGTCTCCAGGAGGAATCTCAAAAATGCAGCTGAACTTTTGTTCCCTAATTAGGCCAGCTTCCCCAGTGTGAGCCCCAGCACCGCATGGGCTGGAGCTCCCCAAGGCCTTGCGCTGCCTTTCTCCCGTGCACCCCGAGTGGCTGGCTAGCACGGCAGTTATTTTCAGCTTTCTGAGCTTATCTACTAGCCTTTTGATGACATCTACTAAAATAGCATTTCTAGTCAGCCATGTTTCCCAGCTTTTCCAGTAGTATCCTCCCTGCTTGGCTACCTTGATGTGTATCAGGGACAATCCCATCGAAAATAATTTTATTAAAAGCTTTTCCTTTTCCACACATTTATTTCATGCTTTGAGTATTCCTGGACCCACCTGCAGGCAACAAAAGAACTGTAGGAGTGGTGGAGATGGATGGGAGCATGTCTGACAGTATGTAGCACAAGGTAGTAGCAAACTGAGAGGTGTTCGTGCCTAGGGGGGCTGGAGGGGCACTTCCCTGTAACTGTGGGTTGTGAGAGGGTTCTACCTCGTAGCCCCCTGGCTCAGAGAATCAGATTGTCGTGTGCTGGCCTTCAGTGTTTTCATGCAGGGGAGAGCAGTAACTCTTGAGGCAGCTTAAGGTGCCAAATCCTGCAATATGACAGCTTTCCTAGCAGGTGCACGTGTAAGCTGGCTAGGTAGCTGACATTATTTTAGGGAAGAAATTCTTGGTAGCTGTCTAACAATATGAGCTGCTTCTTTACCTGCTGATGACAGAGAGTATGTGAAGCCCCCTGAGAACTTTTTCTGTCTCGATAGCACTTTCCCTAGTAAAGGAAGGTCAGTGACCGTTGGAGAAGGACAGTTTGGGAATGAAATGGAAATCCAGTATTTTCTGCTAGGCATTTAAGACGTGCAGAAGTCCTTGGAGGGTATTCATTAAAATCAGATGCACTACTTGAACCATCTGTGGACATGATAAAGAGGGCTAGCAGAGATGGGTTATTCTTTGCAAAAAGCTGAGGCTTTGATCTGGGAATTGAACCCTTTTTGATACCATATATGCTCTGAGATCGGTATAGATTGTAAGTGTTATGTGGCTGCTCAGAGGCAGTGGGGTTATTTGACTTACAGCTCCTTAATTGGCAGCAGTCAAAACTAATTCATCAGGCCTGTTTGTGGAGATTTGCTTTTCCTCGGTCAGGGGAGCCTCAGGCAATGTGCTGGAGAAGAGGAAAGTCGAGACTGGCCGTACTTCTTTCTTTCTGCTCCATGGTCAATACTGGATAAAAACAAGGCACCTAGATACTGTACAAAATCTCAGTGTTTGTGTTTTGAGCAGAACATAGATCCTGCACATTTTAGGAGATGTAGTATATGACAGAAAAATTGTGTGTCCTCTGTTGCACAGTGTCAATGTCATTTGAGTCCCTGCTTCCCTGCACAGAGTGCTCACAGTTTCAAAGGAGTTGTCATGTTGATGAAGGTAAATTAATCCGTATTTCCAGACCCACCTGAGAATCTGAGGGACCCAACATGTCCGTAATCTGCCTGTGTTGTGGTAGGTCCTAAAAGAAACTTTGCTGGACCCTCAGGATCCAGAGACACACAGGGTGGTTGCTTCCATGAGAGAAGCAACATCCAACTAGCTACCTTCAGAACTGCAGACATGATCTGACAAGTAGCCTGGAAATTTCTGCCTTAATGGAGAAGCCAAATTAGAATTCTACATCTGTCTGATAAGAAAGGCCCTGACTACATATAAAGAAGAAGGTAGAGTTCCTACTTTAATGCAGGTGAGATGGAATTGAGGCCAGTCATTTTTCAAAGGGAGAGATAAAATACTGATCATGGTGGTAGTATGAAAGTGTTGGTGAGGAGCGTGGCCAAAGAAATACTGGAAAAGTGCCATCACAAAAATGGTGAACTAAATCTCTGAGAAAAAATAAAACAAAAAGCTCAGACCATTGGCAGTGTTCCTTGAAAAAGGACGATCTGCAGAAACTAAGGTGAAGGAATTCTTCTGGAGATAAATGACTGACAAAACTTAAGTGGAAAAGCAAACCACAGCAAGCAAGAGGTTAGTTGTGTTAGTTGTGAAAGAGACTGAGCAGCAAGAGCCGAGAGACAACACTGTTGTCAGGAGCTGGTGGCATCTCAGTGTTTTGAACACCAGACTGTTTGGGTGTATAGCTTAGCTTTGCATTTGGGAACATACATAAAAATCTTGCCCAAGATACAACACATAGGTACCAACAAGTTCTGATGATTTCAAGCCCCCAGTCTTTTTCACCAAAAAGGTGTGTTCAAGAGCACACTTGCTCCATTACAGAAGAGCAATATCCTTTGTTTCGGATCTGCTTCATCTGGGGTTGATGTTCTTCCTACTTTCTGCCTCAAGTTCTTGCTTGCAGCTGCAATGTCCCTACCTGTCACCATATTATGGCAATGCACGACATTGCATTCTCAATTGTAAATTATGCTGAGGTTTTGGAAATGTGAAAGTATATGAAGGTAAGTTTATTTACTTGACAAAAATGCATGTGGCATGTGACCTTATTGCTGCACTTTCCAGGCAACTAACAAAGAAAAGCTATTTATCCTCAGCTGACAGTTAACATTGCCTTTCCTGTTACTAGTGCTCCTGTAGGCAGTTCAAAAAGAATTACCTGATTTATTGCAAGAGGAATAAAAGACCTGTAGGTAGATGTGAGGTGTTTGTCAGGGTCTGACAGACATTCAGGGTTGCCTGGTGTGTATGATCAATGGGAAGACGTTATAACATTGGCAAGACATTGGAATCAAACCCCTGGATGCCATGGAGTCGTGCCCTCTGCAAAGATTGGGGCAGTCATTCTCGTCACCCTCTGATCTGGAGTGCCCCGCTTGAGATATCTTTGTTCTGAAGGCTAGTTTTGATGAGGGAATTAAGTTGCAGGTGCCATTGGAACGCCCTGGGCATGCCGCGTTTTCCTTCAGCCTGGTGACCCAGGTTCTTTGGTGACGTTTGTGTAGCTCCGTGCACCTTTGCAAGGAGTTGTGAGGCTGTGTGTTGGCAACGTGGCCTGCTGGCTGTCAGAGGGATGGTGTGAGGGCAGGAGGGAGGAGGGTTGTTTGCATGGGAAGGATCCGTGGTGGGAGGGAGTGTGTTTTTGAGGTAGGGGTGTGTGTAATGGGAATAGGGATGTTTATGTGGGCATGCACACCCATATGTGGTGTGTTTTTCCCCTTTTTCCTGGGCTCTGGGTGTGTCCAGATCAACTGAATTCAAAATGCTCCTTTTTTGGCACTGTAGCCTCTTCTCTGGTTTGGCATCTTAAGAATCTGGGGGAATCATTTAAAGATCAGAAAACTCCATTCACTTGGGCCCCCGAAGGCTTCACATTCTGTGACATGGTCATTCCAGTCGGCTGAGCTCTGTCCCCTGCGGATGAGCCCATATAAGGTGGCTGTTTCCTGCGTTTCGTGCTCCCTGCCTGTCCCTCTGCCCTCCTGTGCTCCCTTTGCCGAAGAAAGCTGGTATTTTGGGACTGCAGCTCCTGCCTCATTCCTGCTCCTTGTTTATTTTTGGAGGATGACTATTTTTGCTCCTATCGGGGAGCTATGCAGGGTCGTGCCCCCTCCCTGCAGCAGGCAGTGGCTGCCCCTGGCAGGGTCTCTTCATTTCCCACACTCACAAACAATGCTGCTGCTTCAGGAAATAAACACGGGAGACCCCTACCATCAGGGGTTAGTTCAACGCCTTCCTCATCTGTAGCAAGAGGTAATTTGGCTTGCTTCAGAGTTGACCCCGCTACACATGCAAGGTCCTCTCTGTCAAAGCAAAAATCCTCATGAGTCACCCAGCTCATTCCCGTTCTTAATAAAAGCTGTGGGAGCCACCTGTCGCCCCACCATCGTTCCAGCTTGGACTTCTTTGCAGTTACCATTTTTCCCTGTTTTGGGACATCTTTTACCCAGTCATCTTTTCTCATGATCACAGGTCCCTGTAACCCATCTTCCCTCACTGGGCACCATCAACTGGGAGCTGTAGAAACCGAAATTCATCCGCTGGCTTCACCTTGCTGCTCTGCTTTCACCAGCGCCTGTCATGCAGAACACCGAAGGCACTGCTGTATGAGGTGCTTCAGGCAGGGGGGACCGAGCCCAGAACTGCAAAAGGCAACGGGCAGCTCCCACACAGCAGGAATTCATGGCCCCCTTCTTTGAAAATTCCCATCGTAAGCCCCACGCTGAATTCCTGTTTTCCCTTGCTGCGCAGCGGAGTGCCACACAAGACAATGCAAGAAAATAGCAGGGGGTGTCTTTAAGCTCCCGATGAACTTCCCCTTTAGCGTTTCAGTGGTGGCAGTGGTGGAATTCAGCTCAACTGACTTTAGAGGTGTTTGGTATGGCTGGCTCTCTCTGAACTTGGCATCTAACCTGCTATTGTAGGCGGTGGACAAAAACAGGCACTTTTTAAGAACAATTCCTCATCTAAACCAAGATGTCTAAAACATGCTGGCTTGTACCCTAGGAAAGATGTAACATGGGATACCTCCCACTGAAACGTGGGCGGCAGTTCCCAGTGAACCATATTTTGCCAGGAGAGCACATCCTCTGTGGATCAGTCTGCTACTGTACTGTATGGCCTGGACAAGTCAGAGGCACACAAATCTGAAACCTGTCAAGACACTGATTGGAGTCGTACACCTTTTGCTTACAGAGACACTTAAAAACCTGTTCTGTAATATTCGTCTTCCCTTTATTTCCAGAACAAACAGCATTTTAAACACTCTCTCTCCATCTGTTATTTGGTAAAGTGTTACATTAGTATGTGTGGACCTGGTGTCTCAGTTTGACTTTGCGTTGGCTGGAGCTGGCTGTAATGTGTCTCTTCTCTTTATTAAAGGGTCCACCACCTAAACCCCCACGCCGGCAAGGAGGCTGGGCAGATGATCCTGTACTGGCACCTACCAAGTGAGTCCTCACCTTTTTCCTTATTAAAGGGGGCTTAGGCATGGATTAAGTGAACATCACTAGTTGGACTTTGCTGTCACAGGCCTTGGAACGGTTTTTCTGCGTCTTATAGATGGCCTGTGTCTCCAGTGTCATTTCAGCTCCTTCAAACCATTTGGAATATTGCTCTTGCTTGGTTCCACTGGCTACTGCTCTTTATAAATTGGCCTGGTGGGGCTCAGAACTGTGTACATGTCGCTGTCTGCCAAAGGCAGTGTATTCCTCACCTGGTACAGTAACTGGAAAGAGTCAAGAACATAATAAGCATGTTAAATGCAGGAACTGGGAGGGGAGGATTTGACAGGTTGCATCCTTTCCAGGAGAGTGACACGCGACAGTGCCCCACTGACAAGAATGCAATGATCAGTTCAGGATTTACTGATCAGCCTTGACAGTAAAGGTGAAATTTGTCAATGTGTATGTGTGTATGGGGTTATGGTATAATGGAGATGAATAGAGGTGGTCAGCGAGAAGAGGTGGGAGGAAAAAAGTATACAAAGTGTAGAGTGTAGGTTGAGAAGCCTGATGTTTATGAAGGACATCTAAGGGAAAGGAAAAATCTGACCATGGTAACAGAATGGTTATGAAAACTAAAGGACAGTTCAGACTGGGAGGCGATGACTTGGTTTCAAGCTCTTTTGTTATTTTTCAAGCTGTAAAGTTGTGCTGGTGTTATATTTCCTATTCACAGAGCTGAAGGGCTCAGTCATGGAGTGGTGTGAGATTGCTTGTATGCATTAAGGCCTGTAGTAAGAGTGTATATGTCTGGACATATACTTTGGAGTCACTCTGATTTATGGAAAAGTTACATATTTTCTTTCCTGGAACCTGAGAATTCTGGAGGGGACATCCAGAAACTTGTTACATGGTCAGTATTTCTTGGGAAGTGAGAAAGGCGGTCTGTATTCTGGGGTAGCCTTTCTGGAAAACGGTACTTTTCTGGAAAATCATCATTCTATTTGTCTCTGAAGAATGAATCGGCTGAAAATCTGGAGACTGGATTAAACCAAAGGAATAAAGATCTCAGCCCGAATTCCTTCTGTTCCTCTCCAGTTTAACTCTGATAATGGTATTATTTTTCATAAGCTGGGTGCAGCTAGAAGTTGCCATTGCAAAAGATACATCCACTTCAGGGTTATAAAAAAAATGCCACCAGTGATCCTGGATCTTTGTAGGACCAAGCAGAAGCTTCATGGAAGTGTGACAGCATAGAACAAGGGTGAATTGCATTGTTTAGGAAAAATAAATTATGTAGTTGTTGGCTAGGTGAAGGACTGGATTGGAGGTGATACAGTTATTCAGGGCTGTGCCTAATGTGCCCTGAAGGACAGTGCACAGGTTCCTCATGTAACAGCACTGTGCCAAGTGCTACTTTAGGGTGTTTTCCACTGTTTGACATTAGCCTCATGAGATAGATTTGGAGCAGCAGCTGTCAGTGGTGCTTCTCCAGCATCCCAGTTGCGTGGTTTACAGATACAGCAGGCGTCTGAAGTAGATGCTTCTGTGAGGTTGGACACAACTTAGCTGAAGAAGCGGAATAGGAGATGAAGGGCTGCAGACCATTCTACCTGTGAGACCCTGCAGAATGGAACATGAGGTCAAGATGTGTCCCTTGCTCAGTCATGCATACAGTATCATGTAATATCTGACAGTATTCTTTTTGTTTGTGTTAAGAGCTTTTATTGAAATAATTTTATGAAGGGGAGGTTTGTTCTGACTTTCTTTAGTCATGTGAGGTACAAGGATTTTGTACAACTAGTTCCCCTGTCTTTTCTTTCCTTCAGCTGTGTATTCTTCCCAAGCTGATCTCTCTCCTTCTCTCCCTTAAAAAAGTCTCAGATGCTGGCCTGTAAGGCTGTCTTTGTGACACATCCCAGAGTAAATCCTTCATGTGAAAAGTCTGAGTCATCGGCTGATGTCATACCACTGTTGCTGTAGCTTTGTTGTTTCTGTTTTCTCAGGCTCTATCTCCCCACAGCTTTTCAAACAATTTGACTCAGTTTGGAAGCCCATCAAGTTAACTTGCTCCAATTTCAGTAGTGCAGATGTAGTTAGAATGACATGCTTCTATTGATACATCTGATGTAGGTATAAGCACTTTTGTGCCATTGTAACCGAGCCTACACTTGGGAATTGTAATGCTTTAAGTAATTTGGTTTTCAGAAATGACAGTGTTAAAATATGTGATTTTTTACTTAGGAAGGATGACCAGAGTGGCTACAGTTACATTTTCTGTGTTGTGTAAATATATTGTGGGTCAGATGGGATACTGCAGCCACTTGTGCAATGTTCTTGTAGCTGTTTATGTGTTAGTCTCTCCCATTTGAAGTCCAGGGTTTTAGTTCTGTTTCTGACAGATTCAGCCAGTTGCAACTGCACACTTGTTGCTTTTCCTGCAGGGATAATTAGAAGTCTTTTCTGCTGTGTTTCTGGTTCAGAGTCTTCTCAATGTGGAATGATCACTTGAAATTGTTCTTTTTGTTTCCATTTTGGCACACGTTAGAGTACAATTTAATTGGCAACCTGTTTGTCTAACTTTGCTGCTCCCTCTAAGTTCCTTACCTGCCCAGCTCCTGTCATACCTAGGTAAACTTCCAAATATTCTCACCATCTTGCTGATTCTTTCCATCAGACTAGTGCTGTCTCAGACTGTTGTAAGATAGGAAGAGGAGGAGGGCCCTTGAAGTTTTCCAACCTGTAATTAGTTTTGAAATTAATTTGCACAGATGGTGTGCAAGTAAGATAAAGTATTTTATTATGAGTTCCCATAGCGTTTACAAGTGTCAGATATTTAAATTCCTGAGAACTATCAAAATACGGTTGTTTACTGGTGAGTTTTCAAGTGTCAAGCGTGGAAAGATTCCTTTGGACTCCCAGTACCTCTGTAGAACAGCTGTCATTGCTAGGAGTCCCATTTTGTAAATCCAGGTAATGATGAAGACTGTAGTTAAGCGTCTGAGCAAACGCTCAGACTGGTTCTCTGCAATCAGCAAATTAAATGGTGCAGAGTAGTGACAGAAGAATCTTTTTTCCTTACTGATGGGGACCTCTGCACCTGAATCTGCTGTATTTATTTAAATTTGTACTCAGCGAGAAGAATCACTCTCCGTGAGAAGAGGCAGTACCGTTGCCGCCCCAGCAATATTCTGGCCCCAGTATTAGAGGAAAGGGGACCAGCCAAGAACCTAGGCAGCCACTTGGGGCCTAGTACCCTGCTGAGATTACGTTAATAATAGTAATTACAGCTGGTTTTGCTACAGAAGCAGCTCTCTAACCACTGGATGGAGCCCAAGTGCCATTCTGAACGCTGTGCTGATGTCCTTAATGACATCGCTGTTGACACTTGTGACAAGCAAAGCAGAGGTTTATTGTCAGGTTATCTCATGCATCAGAAGGAAGAAACACAAAGTGCCTGCCAATGGGAAAAGGAAAAGGGAGCTCAGTTTTGCATACTGGTGAGGATTTGACAAAGGAGAGGTGCTTCCAGGATCCATTTAATTCCAGCTTCTGCTGATCTCATCTATCTGACTTTCCTGATAGAATTTCTTCCATTTTTCTCCCTATTAGTATCTTTATTTCTTTGCTTCTGTCAAGAATTAACTATCCCAGCTGAAACCAGGACAGCTTCTCGAGACACTTCCAGTTTACTTGGGTTCTTGATCCCTCTGGTTTTGCAATCAACCCCTTAAAATTCATACAGTTCTGCAGGCAGCAGCTAGGGTTGTTGTGGAAAAAACACAGCTCGTTTCAGGTGGCCCTGCAAGCAAACACAAGTGCTGCTTTCAGTCCCTTCCAGTGGCTGCACATGTACCTCCTTTCTTCTACAGGGATCGTGGCAGTTTAGCAACAGATGCTCCAGCTGCAACTAAAATGTCTTCTTTCTGAGTTATAGGTCATAACGGAGCTGGAATAATCAAGCTTTGTTTAGGAAAATGACCATGCTGAAGTATTTTGGAACAGAAGTGGTGGTGCAGTGCTCAGGAATAGATTTAACAGGAGGCAAATATTAAGGGCCTGTAGGAAGGAAGGAAGGGGGGATGCAGTCAGCGTGACCTTTAGAGCAGGGTAACCCAGCCTCTGTGTAGGTATCATGTAGGGCTCTGGAGGGTGGGCAATGATGAGATTGCACCCTGGAGCTGACGGAAAGTTATTTAAGAGATTAAGGGGGTTTATGATTCAAAGTCTCTAGAGGTAAGCAAAGTTAAAAACCTCCTGTTTCAAAAATATGGACTTAAACTATCCTGTGGTGTATCTATACGAAATGACCCCTGAGAGTGCCTCTTATAGAACCTGTAGCCATCCCTGTCTTGCAGATGGGAGTAGTAAAGTGCTCGTGAGTTTCTCTGTCTGACACGGTAGGGGAAGCTTGTGTCATTGCTTCTGCCCTCTACTCCCCATCCAGCAGTGCTGAGGTAAATCTCAGGCTGGGCTTCCCTGTGACACTGCCGTGTTAGCAGCGGAGCCAGCCTCCTGGCTGTGGGGAAGACAGCAGCCTCACCCTGCATCTTGCAGCCATCTGTGGGTGTCCTCAATGACGTGAAGAGTATAGGCACAAAGGATCAAGGCTGCCAAGTGAGGGGGCACAACTTAGAAGGAGAAGAAAGAAAAGGAAGTCTGATTAAGTTTTGTCTTGAGGTGTCTGTTTTTGGGTTTGTCCCTGCATTGATCTGCAAGGGAATGAGGCAAGTAATGGCCCCTTGGGGACCTTCAGGACTTTCCTCTCAATGTCAGCCGTCATTTTCAATCACCCTCTCCCTCCCAGCCATTAATTTTGGCCCAGGATCATGGGGACTTGTCCATCTATCACTCCTAATTGACACTAAATGATCTGTCAGTTTATTGATGAACGGCAGGAGTGGAATTGTCACAATATATTTTACTTTCTAACAACTCCTCCTGACAATTTTACCTTGTCCATCTCACTCTCCTCACATAAATCTCCATTGGCCTCTCATTCCTTCTCTTGGGCTGATCTGGTGCCAGCCGCCTCCATGCCATCGGCACGCATCAAGGACATCAAGATGGCGGTAAGCTGCAATGTGCAGGCCCAGGGTGGGGGTTTTTTTTCCCCTCCCCCCCCCTTTTTTCTTTCCTTTTTTTTTTTTTTTTTTAATAGGCTGGATGTTCCAGGAATGCTAACAGGCTCTTGTCCTCTGGTCCCTCTATGTCATTGCTGGGGTGAGCTCTCCTTGGTGTTTCTGTTTAGGCTGAGTAAAGATAACTGGCAGAAAAAGGAAAGTCCCTAAAAGACAGAAGAGTCACCTGAGAATCCCTCAGTACCAGGGCTGTGATGGGATTTTTTTTCTCCTTTTAATCCTGCTTAGTGTGACTTGCAAGGGTCTCCTGCAAAGGGAAAATGCTAGACTTGTGCCCATTCCTGTGTCTTTGCAGTGCCCAAAGGAGCCTTTTTCTAGTTTTTTCTTTTTCCTTTTTTTCTTTTTCCTTCTTTCTTTTTTTTTTTTTTTTTTTTTTAAGATAGACTTCTGTTTATATTGTCTCTCTTAGTGAAGTTTTCTTTGACTTCTTTTTCCTGAAAGACACTGAGCAATGGAACAACTGGTAGGATCGTAGCCTCTTGCTCCCCTAGAAAATGAAGCCCGCATGACAAAACGGAGCAGGGGTGTGACGTTTTTGGTAACAGTCCATGTAAGCTGCTGAGGTGGCAGAGCGTGCTCAGGGTGAAGTCTCTTTGATCTTTTTGATTGAGGACAAAGCATCTTCCTTTCTTAGTTCTCTGGATCTCCCAGGAATTTACCAGCAAATTCAGGGGATATTATCCTTCCTGTCCCAAATATTTCTAGTTTAAAAAAGCAAAACCCTCTTGAAAAACACATGCAACTTGCAACCCTTTTGTGTCTGTCAAAGCCAAGGCTAAAAACTTGCCTGGCCTTTGTAGGTCACCTCTAATTTGGCTGTGAAGTCTAGCTTAATGCAGTTTACCTGTGGAAAGAGACCTAAGATGACCTGATCTACTTGCTTGGCCCTATTTCCCCCTCCCCCCGTCCCCCTCCCCATATAACCCCTCTACTGTTCTCAAGTTCTTAATCCAAGTTCTTAAAATATCTTCTTTCAGAAGCTGTTGCTCTCAGATGGCAGCACAAGGTGCCATTCAGTAATAAACACCTAGTTCTTTCTAGTGTTTTTCATTGAAATGGTTTCAGTGAGGCCAATCACAAGTAAAAAGTATTTGGCCCAGTACTTCAGAATCATGAGTTTCTTCTCTGTGGTGGGATTTGAAAAAAAAAAGGAACAACCTTAGATACTTTTTCTTTGCATTCTAGTTCTCCTTTAGCAGTCAGTTCTTCCATGTAACCATGAAAATCAGAAGTGTGCCCTTCCTTTTAAATGGAAACTGAAATGCACCTGTAACCTCAAGAGCCATTTGATGTGAGAGTTGGCCCCGGTGCTTACTGGAGACCAAAGACGTGATCTCTTGGATAGGAGCCCCCGTTCTCAGGGACCGAAGATGTGTGGTGGATACCTCTAGAAACTGCAGCGCTGTTTTCCCACACAGCAGGAATTTGTATTGAGTGTTGTTGTTTTTTCTGTTGCTCAGCAGGAGCTCTGAACAGCTCTGCCGGTCAGCTCTCCACCAGTGAGCGAGTGGGGGAACCCTGGGAACATCTATTACGGGGATGATGCAGTGAGTAGGCTGAGGTTCAGTGACCCCCGTGAACTCTCTGTCAGCTTGTTCTTTCATGCCAGTTCCTAAAGTCCTCCTTGCCAGAGCTTTCCTCCTTTGTTGTCTCTGTTAAGGAAGCCCACGTATTAGGACATGAGCAGAAACAACACCACTTCTGGCTAGAGAATGGTTAGTGCCTCACAAGCCCATTTCAGCTGGAGCTGGCTAGCCACAGCGTGTCAGATCCCACCCCCAGAGCATGCCTGCTCATCCCCGCATCCTTCTTCCTCCACTGTCGTGCTCTAGGGCAGCGTGTTCAAAGTGTGGTCCAGGCAGCCCAGGGAGCCTGCGAGGCACCAGAAAGTGGATGGTGGGACCATGACAGTTTTTAAAAAAATGTGTCTGCCCAAACCCCTGTTGCGGCGATACAGATAGCCGTGTGCCATAGGGCTGTGAGGTGACATCCAGTGACAGAAATAAAGGCTCATAGTAGTCCTCGCTCTGCTGAAATCAATGGCAAAACTTGCCTTGATTTTAGGAGATGTGAAGATTGAACTCCCTGATTTAATCAAGGCAAATCTGGCTTTTCCAGGCTGCTACAGTCCAGGGGGAGGAGGTGGAAACTTGAACTGATCAGAGCCCAAAGGAAGGCGGTGGAATAGCTGAGAAGACACCCTGTGGTAGCGCTTTTCAGCACGGGCAGCAGTTCTAGCTGACATACGTGGTTTTCTCTCCCTGTGCCTCAGTAAACAAGCAGTGACCAAGACCCGCGCTTGGAGAGCCAGGAGAACTGATCAGTTAGCGCTTGTGCGTCATGCTGGATGTGTAACTTAGTTGTGCCTTAGGCTATTGAACAAGCTGCAACTGGTAACTCACCGCCCACTTGCTGTGGTGATGGGCACTCAAAAATACTTGAGCAAGCGAGTACAATGTCCTTTTTAATCTTTTTTTTTCCCCTCTCTTCCTCCCTCAGGCCTAGACCTGAATTACAGTCTGTGCCCTAGGGGCAAAAGGCTTCATGTGTGGCTGCGGGCTGAGCCGAGCCTTCGGCGGGGAGGCGGGCGCGGGTTTGGATGGGGGCGCAGGGGCTGGATGCCGGCCGGTGAGGAGCCCACCTCTGCTCTCCCCTGCATCGCCCAGCTCTCTCAAAACAAAACCTGGCTCTGAAGATCAGGACCTTCCCTTTTCCCCCATCTCATTCTTTTAGCGAGAGGGCAGCTGGAAGCAGCTTTGTAACACGCAGCCACGGCGAAACGCTCTCCCCGCTGCCAGGGCCCGGCAAAACACCGAAAAGACCCTTCGGTCTCACCTAGCGGCGGTGCGCCCCCCCGGGGCAGCCCTCCCCCGCCACGGTCAGCCCCCCCCTCCCGGGAGCAGCTCTCCCTCCCGGGAGCAGCTCTCCCTCCCGGGAGCAGCCCCCCTCGGGGCAGCCCCTCCCCCGGGGCAGCCCGCCCCCCCGCAGGCTG
>JAVJGI010000063.1:64990990-65044225 GCA_035590275.1 Ibycter americanus
CACTCCAGTCCCGCGTGGGCCTGGTCGGGCCGCCCCGCCGCTGCCGCCCCCCGGTGTTAGAGCGGGCACGGCTGGCCCGCCGCCTCCGCGGTCGCTCGAACGAGCCACCGGCATCGCTTCTGCTGCCCGGCCTCACGCCTCCCCGGGCACACCTCGGCTCTGCCGCCCTGGCCACCCGGCTGTGGCTCGGTGCAAAGATGTGAGTGTGCCTAGGGCTCTCCTCGGCTGTGGGCACTGAAAGATTTCAAGGACATTTCCCCCCATTCATCCCAGTTATGTCCCCTGCTAAAATAGGTTAACGGTGTCTAATTAACCACTGCACGTTGTCATGCTGCATAAAGATAGCATCCTGGCTGTTCTCTGAGCCCAGCTACTTTATCTCCATTTAGATCTCCGTGGTAGTCCATTAAATGAGAAAGAAACAGTTTAACAGAGATGATGTCTACATTAGAACTGCCTTTCACCCTTCAGCACAGAAGCTGCAGGCAGCTCTGAGGCAGCTCAGCTGTACCTTACTGGGGGTGTGGGGGGAAAGCCTCGGTTTTGAGGTTAAACCCCATGTCATTCATGTGGAGGGAGGATTCCTGCTGGCCAGAACTGAGGAAAGGCAACGCTCAAGTGCAAGATCAGGTCCGTATCCTGTGCTCCAGGACACAGCTAGGAGAGAAATAGGTGTTCTGTACCAGGACTTACTTACATGGGGCTACATGGCGTCGGTTGGGGTCTTCTGCCCAGTTTCTCAGCTATTCAGCACCTTGAAGTAGAGAGGGGGTCAGCAGCTGGCCAAAACCAGAGGGTATATTCTGGGGTTTTGGCTATATTTGGGAGCACACACATCCCTGCAGTAAAAGGGAGATTAAACAGAGCTGTCCAGGTGACAGAGTCAATCCATGTTCTTTGGTCCTCCAGATGCAATGGGTTTATCAGAAGAAACGAAAGAAACAAAGAAACAGAGGTCTCACTATCTTACAGACACTGGCGGTGACTGGTGTACAGCACACTGAAGGCATTTCTGAGCATTGCTCCCAGGATTGTAGTGTTTTGTTTACCCTTACTTGAGTGGGTGTATCTATAGTTCATACAGAATTGCTCATTTTGTAGGTGCTTGTTGCTGCCCTCCCTGGGCCGTGCCTCCTGCTAGAGCGAGCAAGCAAACCAGGGCAGTGCACTTCTTGTTGCTGAGACCATAAGAAAAGGGTAGGAAATCTGTCTATGCTGGCTTGAGTTTACAGTCTGCTTTCTTCCATGCCTGCTTTCACTCACCACTAGAAAGCTGTGCCCATGTGGTGAAAGAAGAGGGTGCAGTGTACTCAGGCCTGATATTCCTGAAGGATGAAAGGTTGGTCTCAGTATGTTGCAGTTGGCATTGGTAAACTGAGCCCGTTCTCAGGAAGGAGTACTCCATCATGCCTAAAACAGTGTGATAACTTCATGAAAAATGCCTGCAGGGCTTCCACAGCACCTGGAGAGCAAAGAGACAAGCAGGTGACTGGTTCTGCAGGAACAGTATCTCCATGTATAGCTTAGCCCTCAGCTAAGCTTATGGAATGTATGGGCTTGGAGGTAGGGGCACCTTATGAGGATCTATTAGTGACTTCCATAACTGACTTGAAGGTTTTTAACCTTCAAGGACACAAGGTAAAGCTTGTCTTTTCTCTCAGGGTCCCTTTGTTAGTAGATTTAGGTAACGCAACTGGGCCAAAAAAGCAAAAGATTAGTCAGGAACAAACCAAAAATATTTTGTGACTTTTTTTCCCCCCAGTCTGAAACAAAGAATGAAAAAGTAATTTGGCATCAAACACAATGAAAGGAAGCCTTATAAAAAAAGAAAGGAAATAGTAGGTTGGTTGGTATCTCCTTTACCTAATAGCTCAATCATTAAGGCCACAGAGAGTGTAAAATATGCAATTCCTTCCTGTGCTGCAGAAGTTTCAGACTACATTTCCAGGATAGTTCTCCACCCATGAGCTTATCAGCTGGTTTGAAATGCCAGTTTCATCAAATAATGCCATTCCAAATCATATATTAACAAACATGTCTAGTACAGGTGACTGGAAGCAGGTGTCTCACCTAAACCAAACAGTCATCTCTAGCTCAGGCTGTAGTGCTGTTGGTATTTAAATGCTCTGTGTAACCCACAGTACTGTGGGCATGAGAGACTTGTGTCACCCACTGCCACCTTCAGACCCTGTGACATAGGGGCTAGGGGGTTCTCAGTTGGGGGGATGGGTGGGGGCTGGCTGTAGGGCTTTGGCTTGCCCTGGAGAGAGGAGGCAGCTCTCTTGTTTGACCAGAGAGTGTTCTAACACGCCTGTGGTCTGAGATTAAAGGGGTCAGTACTATTCTCCCCTACCAGTTTATGAATTTGTTCCCCAAATTACTGTTTTTTTCCCCAGTATAGTGCAGCTATTTCGTAGTGAAGTATTTGCTTATTGCCCTGAATAAGTCTTTTCCTAACATAGCATGGAAAAGTTGAGAAAGGTTGAGTCTCAGAACATGAGTGAAGTAGTCTCTGCCTCTAGGACTAACATGTGACTGCATTCCCTGTGGGCCACCTGGATATCTGTCATGACAGGGAGCTCAGGAAAAAGAAACGGAGATTGCTTACATGGATAGCAGGAGTGTCCCTCTCCTGGAAAGTATAAACATGTGGAGTGTTTCACTCCTGCCTGGGACAGGAGATGAGCAGAGATGTATGGAGTGTGAGTACCGAGGAACAGAGTGTTATTTGGGGCTGGACAATTATCCAGAGTAATGGAATCAAGCTAAGAAGAGGTCAGGTTGCACCTCCAGGAAAACATCTCACTGTGCGAGGCTGTGCAAAGGCTCTGAAGACAGGGTGCGGGAAACAGTTCTGTGAAGGCAGAAGGGATGGATAAAACAGGATAAATCTTGCATCATCTTTCCCTCTCTGTCTTCTCAGGTTCTAAACTCCGGTAAGAACTGGTGGCAGGCTATCTGAAGCCATCCATCCCTTTCTTTCTTCGTACTATCAGGGGGTTCACAAAAAGGGCTTTGCACTACCACTGGGGAGAAGGGTGGAGCTGGACACTTATTGCTTTCTGGAAGAGCTCTTTCCTAAATTCCCCAGCTCCATTGCAGTTCTGCCTCTTCTGATGAACAGAAGGGTGCAAATACAGTCACCTACACAGCTGCAGTTCCAGTTATAGCAGTGGACATTACTGGGCTTAGGTCACTGATTCAGTGTAATGTTTAGCTTCTCACAGACTGCAAGCTCCAGGGGCAGCAATGGAGACAAGGGGCTTTCTTCTCTTCATACCTAGACATCCTCTTGTGCCCCGCTCCTTGCTCTTCGAAGAGTAGATTATTCACGGGAGAGCTCAATGAGGACGACAGCCTGCTAGAACAGAGAGCAGATGAGGAGAGGCCTGTCCCATCTCATGGAAGTGTTTTGAGAGGAGCAGTGCAAGGCAATGAAGCAACTTCTCTTACATCTGGGTGTGTCCTGGGACAGTGCATGTGGTAGGGGAGAGCCCCACATATTCTTTGTCATGGCCCCCTGACTTCAAGGGAGGGGAGAATATTTATTCTCGACGCATAGAGATGAAACTTCAGTCTGCAAAATGGCCAAAGCAATCAGCGAGTGATGGAGTATCTGCTAAAAAGAAACCTGGCATTTAATTAACTTTTCAAAGTGCTGGTTCAGCAACCTCCATGTTTTACATTTTGAATATTGAACAAGCGTCCCTAATCGGGACTGAATTACTTCTGGGCTTGCTGGGGTGGAGAGCAAGGGAGCTGCCATTTGTCGCTGCCTCCCCCCTCTGTTGTTATTATGAACTCCTGTTAACTCAGCCAGATCAACCCTGATTTACTGCAGAGACAGCATGTCTGACCTGAACTTGGCCAACTCAGGTGGGGCTCCTAACCTACAAAGGCAACCAGATAATCTTTATGCATGACCAGGGGGAAGAAGGACCTGTTGATCTCTCAGGGGTAGGTAGACAAAGTATAGCATCTTCTTTACTCCTTAATGTGCTGACCTCTCTACTCAGGTGAGGCAAGCTTTACCTGCCGCTGATGGCAGAAGGGATGAAAAAATACCTGAGAAGCTAAAAAAAAAAGGGAGTATGGCTCTTGCTGTGTCAGGGCATGGCTGTCTTTCTGGACCCAAATGGTTCTGCTTCGATCTGATGCACTCAGGGACTTTTTGATACATTTTAATGGTCACTCAGAACTCTTTAAAGGTGTGATGTGTTATATTGGACCTTGGGTAGGAACTGTTTTGCACAATAACAGTGATATAGGGAAAGGTGCAGTTTTGATTTTCTCTAGCCTTTTCTAAGCATAAGCCTTTCTTTGTCTTGCAGGTCAGGAAGAAAGCATGCAGAAGAAGTAGAAGAGTAAGTTCCCATTGTTGCTGAGACTTCTTCCACAGCTTTTACATCTGATCTCAAGGAGAAGGGACGTGTGACTCTAAGCACCAGTACACCAAGATCTGGAACTTGGGAAGGGTGCAGAGCCTGGCATGAATTCATGTCATGTGTCCTGGGATGGGGCAAAGCTGGTCGCTCTGTAGTTCCCTGGATGTGGAGTAGGGTCTGTCACTCGCATATGACAGAAAGAAGGAAAAGTAGAAAGCATTTGCTTGCCTCCCAGACACACCCCAAGCCTGACTGTGCAGCCTAGGGGTTTGTCTCAGGTACAAGGCATCTTGCTTAAGCATCATTAAGCTGAGTTTTCTGCTGAGTCCAGCAATGAGGGGTATGAAAGAAGGTCAGTCTGCAGGCTAAGTGTACCTGGGAACAATCCCCTTGACAAGCCATGAGGCTTGTGGGGAGGAAGGGGACACAACAAAATGCTTTTCTGGGCTTGCAATTGAAATTCTTTTTTCCTTGTGTTTTGCTGCAGCCATCGTCTCAGACAGCAGAGCCTGGAGGCGTCAGATGATGGAGGAGGTAAGGTATCACCTACTTGACTGCAAGAAGTGCCTTCATGAATGTCTGGGGGTTCACCGGTAAAGTAAGCAGAGGCATCTTGTAAGAAATTGAAAGGAAATGAACCACCCTGGGGGTAAACAAATGGGGAGCTGCTTAAGTCTCCCCAGCTGTTGAATGAGGGAGAAAGAGCAAAGGAGATGGAGAGGAGGATGAGGAAGTGAACCTGTAGTCTGACTCTGGCTCTTCATTAACACAGAATGATAAAGTGCCTTTGGGAGGAAGGAAAGTGTCGAGGATATGCTTTTCTCTGTGATTACCTCCACGTGGAGAATAGTAGACTGGGGCAAAAAGAGAGCTAAAAGAGCAATAAAAGGTTAAGAGCAGGGAAAGAGATCACTGCTGTCCCCTAGTTTAGGTGATATTATGCTCTACTTAAAGCCTCTCGTGTTTTATGGTAGCATCCTTGTCTTGCTCCCATCAGGACAAGTGCCTGCAGCGCTCTCCTGGGGTCTCTGTTATGAGGGAATTGTTAATATGAAAAATCCACTTGCCCTAACCCAAGATCATATAGATCATAAGCTATACATAGGCACTGGTGGGTAATCCCATCTCATCCCTGTACAGGCTGCTGTGAAGCCTACTGGACTCCTGACTTAGCACTAATTTTCTTTATAGTGTATATCACCTGCTCTTCTAGGACTGGATAAGCTAAGAGAAATCTCAGGAAAAATCCACAGTATGAATTTTGAGATGAGCACTGGAGAACTGTGGGGAGCATAGAAATTCATTAAAGTCTCTAGGAGCTACCTCAGTTTTCAAAGGCTGAGAATTTTATACAGTCTATAAAAAGTTGCATCTGTAAAATATCGCCAAGCATCAGAAGAATTACCAGGAGTCACAAAGGATCAGACATCAGTATGGTTAATGAGATTAAATGAAGACTTATTTGGGTCTTCCAGACAGATTAAGCATTGCAACATATGACTGCCAGAAGTGGCACCTTTATAGCATTGGCATCTTCAGAATAGACTTAATTTCCCCCCTGGGAAGTTTCCTGGGCTTCTTAAATTTCAGCGTATGTCACTGAGGCTGATAGTCTGTTCTGAACAGCTCTTTGACTGTTTGCATACATGCTGTCCTTCTTGTTGAACCTTGGTCTTGTACTCAGAGCATAAAAATGCTTGCCACATGCTTGCAGTTTGTGACTTTTAGTGGTTCAAGACCTTGGGTAATAAATACAGAATAGAATTGATGCAGAATGTGGTATGAAGATACGGCAAGTTCTGATACACTTCACTTATTTATCTGTGCCTAACCTGTGGTTAACAGTTGCCTTTGGATTGTTTGCAAACCAGAGTTCAGCTTTGGATTAAATCTATGTGTTGGAAGAAAGATCCCACTAATCTGATTACGGTTCCTACTCAGGCAGTTTCTGGTGCAGTCAAATACACAGGGTTGTGGATCTGAGTTGCATGTGGAAAATCTCTGAATGGATCAGTGCATTGCATGCTTGTGGTCTTATTTCAACAGGGAGATTAAGCAAACTATTCTGGGAGAGGAGTTTTCCATGTGGGCTCAGCAACTGCAGTGAAGAAAAGTGACATATAACAAACTCCAGAACCTGTGTAAAATTGCTCTTTTGAATAAGCAGAGGGACACAAAAAACTGCCCAGTATGGAAGGCGGGGAGCAGCATGCTGTGACTGTTCAGTAAGTTGAGTTGTATCAGCCTCCCCTTCACACAGAACTGCACTTGAGCTTGTATCCTTAACTGTAACAGCAAAGCTCAGATTTTAAACATACAAAAATCAAGACATTGTTGTATGGATCCCTAAGGATGGGTCACGGTTATTTTGTGCTGCATAATGTGTTAGCTTGTGCACCTTAATATGAACAGGCGCAGTTGTGTAATGATTGCTGCTGTCAACCAATACATTTGGATCGCCTTCCTTTAACCTATTAGAAAGCTGAGCTGTACCATTCCATTAACATTGTTTGTCCCCCATCCAACCTATTCATTAGAAGAATGAAGGACAAAACAATATGCCCTTAAAAAGGTGTTCTTGTGTATTTGAAATGTGCTCAGCCGTGATCATGTATACATCACTAACACCCAGAGGCTCAGAATTTGGAGTCCATTGGAGAAAGTGTTAAAAAATCGTAGGGCCTGGAGAGAGCCCGGTTTGGCATGTGGAGAATGGAGGCAAGGTTGTGCATCCAAGTAGAGGCTTTTGGGCTTGATGTGCCTTATAGTTTCAGAAATAAAAGTAGAATTCTCTCACTGCTCCTAGCCATTCACCCTGTGCATGAAATAGCATCTGATTCCTCATCTCCATGGAAGTTTGGGAGAGAAGGACAGTTGCTTCTCAGGCTGCGTGGAAAGACTGAAGTAATATGGGAGATTGTAAGTGCGCAGATCAGACCGGGGCATGCATGGAACTATCTGGAATTTCAGCCATTCCTTACAGTTGCACAGGGAAACCCAGAAGGTGCAAGTCATCCATACTGTGCAATACAAACCCATTGAAATACTAGCAGTGAAGCACCTTGGCTCAGGTCATGCTCAGAATTCATTTTCTCTAATCCATATTTCTTCTTCAAAAAGGCTAGTCCAGGACAAGTGAGTCACTTTAAAGAGGAGCCAGTTTTGAGTTACAGGAAAGCCAAGACCTGTGTTTGACTAAAAGCACTGTTTGCTCCTGTAAAACTTCAGGCTGGAAAGACTGTTTTAAAAAAGTGCAGTGTCTCTTCAGAAATAAATAGCTCTGGAGTGTCTAGGTGATGGATATCGGGGGTTCCTACAACACCTGCTGCGAGCTTAGTGCCCATCCTCCTGAACACACACTGGTACCTGCTAGTACAGAGGCATAACAAATGGGTAATGCACCTCTGCTAGCTGGATGTGTGTCCAGCTGAACCTTGTCGTGGGGGGACCCAGGCCCTCTGCATGGTGGGAAACCTGCTTTAGCAGGATTTAATGCATCACAGCTTGAGGAATAATAAACCTTCACAAGCAACACAAAAGTGTTTAATTCCTAAAGGACAGACCTAGTTGAGTCAGTTTTGGCCAGGGGCAATTGAGGGCTTAATGTTGTGTATGTAGCAATCTGGGCAATCTGAGAGAGAGGAGTTTAAGGGTAATTGCTCAATTTTCTGTCCATGTCAACAGGGGAACCGGGCGGCAGTGACTGAACTCTGTATGGCAGGGAAAGTGCATGAGATGGGAGATGTGAGACTATCAGTAGAATTTTAAAAGTGCTGTCTGCAGAGCACTGCTTCCTTTTCTGTAGCAGCCAAGAGCTTCTCCCAAGTGCAAACTATTCTTTGTCGTGTGGTGGGAGGGAATGTAGAACATCCAAGTTCACGTTGAAGGGCTTTCCACTCCCTTTGCTCCTTTCTCCGCCAGGGCAGTAGAGTCTCTGCTTCAGCCTTGGGTGTTTCATTTGGCTTTACTCTCTGGCATGCAGCTACAAAGGGCTGTTTCCTGTTGAGGTGAGAAATGCTGGCACCCTCCCCACTCTGTGCCCCCCCCATCAGCAAACTGCTTTGTCCTTTTGGCTAAAAGTTTCTTTGTTGCTCCTTTCTGACCCACCAATTCTCCACTGCTGAGCTGCACTCCCTCAGATGCCTGTCTCCTCACTACATTGCCCTTGGATTTTTCTCCTCAGCACCCTATGGGGGCTTGTTAACTAAGGTTGTCATCTCTCTCCCAGCTGCCTTCCCCCATGGACTATTGTCCCACCTGCAGAAGTCCCTTCCCTCCTTCTCTCTGTTACCCTTGGAATGCGTAGCTCCTAGAACAGGGCTTTTCTTGGAGGGTTGGGATGTGATGTGTGATTCTCTGTCTGCTGGAACAACGGCTTGTTATTTTAAACCAGATAGTGTGTGTGAATGAGACAGCTGATTGAAATGAAAGCCTGACTATGCTACACAGACAACCCAAACCTGACCTGCAGGTGAGGAAAGCTGCCAGGAGACAGTCACTAGATCTGTGCCCTCAAGGCAAAACCCCTTTCTGCCTGCTGGGAAGCCTCCTCAAGGAAGCAGAGCTGAGGATTAGACCTCTCTATACAATGTTAAACCTCTAGAAGGACTTCTTACCCTTCTGGAGTGTGCCAGCAATTCCTTTGCATGTGAACAGGATGGGAGTCCAGGCTATGTGCACAGCAGAGGAGGAAACGGGCATGTGCCACAGTCCCCACATCATTCAGAGTGATGTCTGTCTTGTCTGTTAAGTGGGAGACAGCCCTCACATGATATTTGGCACCTGGAATTCACAGCCGTAAAATATCAAACACCTCTTGAGCTGCATGCTAATAAACACCAATGACAAAATTGCTCCAAACAGAGCTGAGAACAGAGTGCAGTGTGGGTTATTGTTGGCTCTGTCATTCCCAATAAAGTTTGCCAGTTGCTTCCCTGGCGAGCTGCTGCTCTTACAGAGCACACCAAGTGCTGGTAGATTCCAGGGTCTGTGAGCTGCAAGGGCAGCTGCATTGGCTGAGCATGAGGGCAAGAAAGGGGGTTGTTTGCAGGAACAGTTAGGGATACGGCCAGTGGATGCTTCATAGGCTCAGGAGGCAGTGGTGGAGTGGTTTGGGGAGAGCAAAATGGTCAGAAAGTTCTGAGCATCAGTGAAATGGAGACAGAGTGAAAAACATGGTGTTTTGGAAGTGGCTGAAGAGAGGGGCCTGGGGCAGGGAGTGACAGTGTCGGCTGAGATTCTGGGATTCTGCACTGTGACTCTGTGTGTGGCTCTGTCAGCACACCGCAGTTCTCCCCTTGGCTGCTCCTCTAACACGCTACCCTGAGTCTCTGGGCAAAGTCAATGAAGGGCGCACTCTGCCCAGCCTGATGGTTTCCACTGAGCTGTTGGTCCAGACCAATTTGAACTCCTCCAGTGACTGCTGGCATTGTGATCTAGAGCCTCTGGTGTTCGAGGAAAGCAACATCCTGACAGCCACAGTGGGCAGAGGGGAGCAGAGAGTATATCCCAAGGGATATGTCTGAAGCCCTGTTTGAAGCAGCAGACCACTAGCCAAGGGGCAGTGGGCAGGTTAATTGAAAGGGAGCACATGCAGCTTGTTGGGGGCTGCAAATGGTGGTCTGGGTAAGCACCTTCCATCACTAAATTCTGTGATATGGTAGACACACAGTCACATTGGGTCTGTGATTGCTGAGTCCATAAGTGTAGTTGACGGACTAGGTTTACCTAAAATACCCTTTAAGAAAAAGCTCTTGAAAGATGATTACAGAATTGAGACACCATCATTTAAAACTGCCTGAGGCAAACTCCTTTGAAAATTGCAGCAGTGGAGGGACAGAGAGAGAACTGCGTAGCCCTTGATTGTAGTGTCGTTCCCTCAGGAGCCGTCCCCCCTCCCCCTCAGTTTCTCATCTGATATGAGAGAGAGCAGCAGTAAGATTCCTCATCTGTCTTATGAAAATCCGATTCTGAGTGGCTCTGATCAAACCCGTCTGGCTGTCAGCAGCGCTGGCCTTGTGTGGAGGGAGGGAGGCTTCTGAGGAGTTGCTGGATGTGGAAGTGTCATGGGTGCTGCCGATCAAAGAAGCATTTTTTAATAAATATATATAAGAAAAAATAAAAAACCTAAGGATTTAGCATAAAAGAAATGTAGTTTGTCTTGTTTTTCCAGTGTAACATGAAGAGGATGAAATAGAATCAGACACGCCTGCTCCCGAACATACTTCCACAGGAGCATCCTGAGAAGCTGCTTTCCCTGCCACAGTAATGCTCTAATGCAAAATCACTCACTTCCAGCATTGTTGAGGAAGGGTTTGTGTTCTGAGTTCACCAGACCCTCCCTGGGCACCTCATGCCTTCTCATCTGCACCTTCTGAATGTGTTTCAGCAGGGGAATACTGCAAAGGAACAGGGAACAGCCTTTGAAAAGAGGAAAACAGATGTTACTGAAAAGGAGGGCAGGCACAGTGCTCTGTCAGCGGGCTGTTGGCAAGGCTAGGAGGTGTGTTACCACTCTTAACTGCTGATAACCTCAGGAGTATGGTGGATTCCAGGTCCTGAGGCTGGCCTCCAGTCTCTCCAGTCTTCTGCTGCTGGTGAACAAACCTATGCATTAACAGATTGCTCGTCCTTAAAGCCATCAGTGTCTGCTCTTACTTCTTGCACAATACAAACCATGGGTTACTGCCTGTTGAAGCCCTGCACCGAGCCCAGCAACTCATCTGACAGGGCTGCTCTGTGCCCTCTCTGTGTTCACACTTCCCAGGGGTTGAAACTGGGCAGGGGCTTTGTGTCAGCAGCAGCCTTGGGAAGGAACAAATACGCCTGATGCCTTGTCCCCAGCAAGCTCTCAGGTGAGGAAGAAGCAATGCCACTCCAAGCACTCTATGAAAGCACAACACTATTTAAGCAAATAGAGTGTGTCATGGACTACCCAGCCTCCCAGCCAGTCATCTACCTAGCTGACAGTATCATCAGAGCTTGGTGGCTGAAGAAAAAATTATTTTGTCTGATGCAAGGCAAATGCATAATCTTTTAAGGCAAGGTTAGAGGGTCAGCACTGAACCCGTTACATGACCTCCCCTAGGTACTATGAATCCTCTGGCTCACTGGGTGACTTTTCCCATCAGCTTGGCCAGGTTATGCTGTTACCATTCTCTTCTTAAAAGGGTGCTTTGGGATGTGGGACACTCGGGTTATCTTCTGCTTGTCTCAGCTTTTAAGGCAGTACCCTAGTAGCTGTGGTACTGCCTGCTTTTCACTCTACCGTTTTCATCTCCCTGCCAGCTGATCAGGCAGGTACGCTGTTCCATATTGGCCGACTAGTAGGGCAATTTCAGTCAGGGAAAGGCATCCCTATGAAATTAATGTCCAAGCATCCAAAGAAGTGTTCTTTATCCTCTCCATTTGCCTGCTGCTCTCCTGAGAAATCTTCCAAGAGGCTTCAAGCTTGTTTGTGTGTTCAGCAGAAGCTGTCTGTGTCCCTTGTTCCTTATGTTTTTTTGAAGATTTTTTTTGCCTGTTGCTTTCCACTTTTTTCTTTTCTTTTTTTTTTTTAATTCTCCATTTTTCCACTTAGAGAGAAAAATTATTTATTGCATTGAGATGCGCTAATTAAAGCCATTTTCTGGTATTTGGTTACTGAAGTGTTTGATGTCTCTCTGACAAGACCATGAAATGCACGGGGTGTCCACAGGGACAGAATTTGCTGAACACGGTGCTTTGTAAATGAGGGGACACAGTGTCGCAGCAGCTCATGAATATGAAACGTCCATGATGCTACCTCAGTGGACTTGGGAACACAGATGAATCCTGTCATGTGCTAAATGAGACCAATTTCTTTCACTTAACTTCATCTTCAATCAGACCTTCTTCTATTTGCCTGTTTAAAATTCCCCAAACGTGATGCAGAAGGTAACAGCATTCAGTAAAACAAAGTTTTGCAGCAGCAGAAATATTGTAATTATTTCAGTTTTACATTTTATGAGCAAGCAACTTAAACTAAAGTTGGTTTCATTCTGATGCCTCCTTAGTGGCAGGGGACTGCCTCCTCCAGATGTCCCTGTGGTCTCTGCGTTCTCTGGATATGGTGGTGCGTGGACAGGGAGGGCAGCACGGGCGCCACGGCAAGAGTGTCCATTCAGAACCGGCCTTTGAAATGCTCACCCAGCTGGGGGAAGCCAGTCAGGCTAAATGAGATGGAGTCATTTTTTTGGGTATTGGGGTGTTGGCTCAGGAGGCTTCAAAGCAGCTCAGGGAGAAAGTGGCAACCACAGTGCTAGCTGCAAGCCTGACCTGGGACATGCATTCTAGGTCCAGCTCTGGTGCTGATTTATTGCCTGACCTTGAACAGATTCTGTCTGTCCCCACTTACGTGCTGTCTTGTATCTAACAGAAAACTTAGTTCTTTGGGGCTAGGACCAAGTCTTACTGTGAGCTTACAGGATTTTAAGGGACCCAGCCTGCAGGTGTTGCTACTAAACCAAAAATCAGCTCTACCTGGGAGGGGAACTGCAACTCACCAGCTTGCTGGAGCAGCTGGGTATTAAGGTGCTGCAAGTTCTTCCACCTCCTGTTTGTTGCTTTCTGTGGTTGTCTTCCTCAGCTGTCAGTAAGTTATTTGCTAAGACGTAAAAAAGGTGATAGTGACTGCATGTACTCTCATATGAGTGCATAAAAGCTTTCCTTTGTTTGCGACTTAAAAAGCCACTGTTCCTTGCTTATGGTTTGGCTACCTGCATGGGTCACCCTCAGTCTTTCCCCTCCATCTTTTTCCTCCTATCATCCACACACTTCTGCCTTATGCTATTGGTGTCTTGCCATAATTTAGCTATGAGGCTAGCTCAGTCCAGGTATTGTAATAAAAATACTTACTTATGTGCTGGGACTTAGATGTTGTGAGACAATCAGTTTGGTGCAGTATAGCTCCCGTTAGCCAACATTTGGTACTGGTGTCTCCTACCCTGCCGTAGCTTCCACATGGATACCCTCATTTTGGTTTCATTCTTTGTTCGCTCTGTTCACCATCATTTGGGAGATGAAGGGGGGTTTGCATTTGTCATCTAGCATTTGGTGCTCACCTGTTGTTTTACATCTCTGCCATGAGTAGTTTCTAAAGCCAATATGTTGTTTCTTTATGGGCTGAGAAATCCATGAGGAAAGGTTTTGTGTTACTTTGTTCCCAGTCATTTTGAGCCATACAGAGAATCCTTATCTATTCCTCTTTTAAGGTCACTGCAGGCACTGAGTTTTTGTGTTCCTCCCTCCATCTTCTGTTGCATACACTCCTTTCTTCTGTTTGTAAAATACTGCCTGATGTGTCTACCTATTGTCCCCTCCCTTCAGCTAAAATGAATGCAGGGTATTCCTGAATGCTCATTTTTAGGAGCACTCACTCTGGGAATGTTATCTGCTATATGAAATAGAGATTCAGAGGAGTTCTGTCTGGGGGAGACTGGTTGAGGGAGGTGACAATATTCAGAGGCCAGCTGGGAGACCATGGATGGTAAGATGGTTTGTACCCAATTTGTTCCCCTTTTTAATATTTTTTACCAGTAACTCAACTTTTATTTTAATGTGTCTTACTATTAGTATCGTATCAGTTTGTTCTGATTTCAAAGTCTGCATGAAAGGATATGAAAGTGGGAGAAGAACAGCTGAAGCTGTAAGATTTTCACGTTGCTTCTGAGATTTGCTTCCAGTTTTGATTAAAAATGGTTGATATTAAAGACAATATGGAAGCTGCTCTCTCCTCCAAAATGCAGCTGAATGAGGCAACATCCACCACCATCTACCCCACCTATAACTAGGCTGCAGAGAATACTTTTTGTTTCCAGATTTTGAAGCTACCCCTTCTCAGCTGTAAAACTTTTTCTTTTTGTAAGGCACAGGCCATTTGTTCACTTCATTGCAGTGACCTGGTATCCGTGAAGGTGTTGCATTTTGCACACAGGCAGCTCCTTAACGTGTAGGTACACTGTACAGTCATTTCTAAGGTTTACCTACATGGGCACTGAATTCAGGCATGAGAGCCTGGACAGTAAAGTATGTGTCAAGATTCTGCACCAGAAACCAAGCTTATGGAAAATGATCTGACACCCCTGTGCTGAACAGGAGGGAAAAATTTGGGTCACAGAGCAAAGCACACAGGGTGTGGGTTTGTAATGTAACCTTGTTGTTGGAAAAAGCTGCAGTGTGAGACTGGGAGGACGTGGTCATGTGAACATTTCTGCATGTACTAATGTTATACGTAAGTAGTCTCACTGCAGGTAACAGGAATATTAAAAGTAGAGCATACGCCTACACTCTTGCAGCACAATAGCCCATGTGCTTCTTCCCCCTGCAGCTGACAGTGCCGTGACTTGGCTGTGGTACCAGAGCTTACTGGAATAAAAAGGTGTGAGTCCTAAGAAAAGCAACAAAAACAATTAGGGGGCTGGAGGCTGACTGAGGGGAAGGGTTGGGTCCTTAGTGATGAAGTGAGAACGGAGACACTTCGCAGACTGTACAGGGAGAGAAGGGAGAGGGATTTTGGGGAGGTGGCACCCTGGGAATCGGCAGAGGGAAGAGGAAGTTGAGTAACAAGTGAAATAAAGACCCAAATAGTTCAGGGCTGATTTGCCACTGATAGCAGTTAGCCTGGGGAGCTGGTATTTTCTTATAATTTGTGACATTTTTGTTCTGTCAGTCTCTGACAGTCCTAAAGGGTATTGCTTCTGCCTAGAAATGGACAAATCATCCACACTTTGCAGTAAGGAAATCACGCACTGGCCTTTGGTGGGGCTGGCAGGAGCCCCCAGAGTGTTTCCAGCTCTTCTGTCTGAAATACTTTCAAAGTGTCTATAAAATATCAGAGCCTTGAATTTCTTCTGGAAAGAATTTATACGTGATTCCCTGGATTTTGCTAATACAGGGTAGAGGTAGCACGTGGCAAGGGGTTTGGGAATCTCTCCATGTGATTCAATGGCAATGAGATAAAATCAACACCGGAGAATCCAGGAGTCTTTGGGAACTTGCAAAATGGAAGGGACATTACTGATCCGGGCCCTAAATTTACAGTTTTTTCTGCTGCAAAAAGAGATCAACAAAAGCAAGAGGAAACTGGAAAGAGGAGACCCCAGAAATAGCTGCCAGAACAAGCAGTGAGTGAAGAATTTCAGTTTGATGCAAACACCTTACACATTTCTGCTGTCAAAAGAGGATGAGGATAAGGATCTGACCTTCTCCTGCTGCAGGGAATGCTGCTCCACAAGAGAAGGCAGCTCTGTTCCCAGGGAGTTGTTCATTTAGTTGTGTTTGCGGAGCAACATTCATGGTTGCTGAAAAGGATAAATTAGCTTAGGAGAGATTAGACTGTTCCTCATTCCCGTGCCCGTTTGCCTGGACTTAGCAGGGCACCTCTGCCCCGTGCTTCATTCCTCCCCGTGGACCTGTCCCACCACTCTGTTCCCTCCTTGGTCTTTGTTGCTTATATACAGGGACTTTCTCCCACATTATCCCTGAACAGGTTTTACTGGCTGCCTCCACAGGTCAGTCTGTCGGTCCGTGGAGATGCTTTTGTCCCCTAATTGCATTTTGTTACAAGTTTTACCAGGAGCCGGGAGCCCCTGCAGGGAAAAGCCAGCGGGACAGCAGCTTCTGCTGTGCATTGTCCCTACAAGCCGAGGGGGGAGAGCTCTGCCCCGAATGCCCAGCCGCACACCAGTGAGGCGTTTCTTGCACATGCTTCTGTCAAAGGACCTGAGGCCTGTTGCTGCGGTTTCCCTTTTAAATGTCTTTGGGAAGTTTGCTGTGGTTGGAGCGCGGCTCCGCAGGCACCTGCTCCTTGGGCGGCTGGGGAGCTGGGCGGCGCGGCTCTGCCGAGGCCGGCCAAGCTGTCACTGCCTTTCTCTGCGGCCGGGCTCCCGCGGCAGCCCCTGTCCCGCTCAGCCTTCCACCAGGCAGCCAATTAGCGAGAAATCCCACTGCGTGGCCGGCTCCAAGCGGCCACCATGCCACGGCCTGGGCTGCCCCCGCTGCAGCTGGGCGAGGGCTGCCCTGCGCCCGAGCCGGGGGGACGCGCTGGCATTCAGCGGGCAAGGGCAGCCGAGAGCCGGCAAAGCTCTTGACAGGCGGCCGGACGAGGGGCTTGTCAGGAAGACCCTGCCCCGAGCATCGTAGGTGGGAACGTCTCTCCAGCTCCTGAATATTCATCTCAGCCTGGGCTGCAAAACAGGGCGAAGCCAGGCCCAGCCGCCTGCTGCCCAGTAGCATGGCCGCACTGCCGACGGAGCAGCCTTCTCGCTCCAGCAGCGAAGGCGCCAGCTCTGCCCGCACACTGTGCAAGTGAAACCTCTTCCCACCAGCTCCTCCATGGTCTGAGGGCTCAGGGTCTCTGGGGAGCCTTTGTGGCCTTGAATCTTTAAAGCAGCTCTGTGCTGGTGTACCTTGTCCTTGCTTTGTGCCTCCAGTCACTTTCCCTTCTCTTCCTCGCTCCTTTTTTGCTCTCTCCATCTCTGTTTACAGTGCTTTGTCAAATCAAAAAGTATGCAGTGCTGTCAGAGCCTTGCTCCTTTAGCAGGATTCAGTGTACACCCAGTTTGTCCTCATCTCCTCCATTCTTTTGTCACTAGCATCCTTTTTAGGTGGAGTAGCTGTAGTCCTTATGATGGGAATACCCGGTGACCCGGACATCAGCCATTCCAGGGTCACACTGGAAATCACAAAAAGCCTTATGATGTTACAACTACATCCATCTTCTTTATTCTTTGTATCAGCCAGACCACCAAGCAATTCCCTCCTCAGCTATCAGGAAGGTCGCGGGCCCCTGCGCAGCCTGAGAGCCCACCAGCAGCTCCTTCAACACGTAGTTTGAAATGGCTTCTCTCAGTTTCTGCCCCGCGTTTCATTTCTAACAGTCAAGGCGACTGGCAGCTGAGCTGAGCAAATGATAACACGTCTCATAAGAAGCAAATTCTTGCCAGTCTTAGAATGATGGCCGGTAGGCAGCAGGGTTTAGCGCAGCTGGCTTCTTTCAGCTTCAAGGTTGTGTTGAAGTGCATGGTCCCTGGCCTGTGGAGTCCCTCCCAGCCCAGACCTGCTCCTCTTGCAAGGTTTCTTTTGACCCCAAGCTTCAAAGCTTTATTGTCTTGGTTTAATATTAAACAATATTTTTTAATCATTGCTATATACCTCTCTTGTGTTTTCCTCTAATAAAAAACCAGGCTGTTTCATATCTGTGAAGCAAGGGAACCTTTGTCTCTAGTGAGAGGAGAGCACAACACTCTCCGCTTACTGCTGCTGCTTTCTTTTGTTGCAGACATTCCCGTGATCCCTGACTTGGAGGAAGTCCAGGAGGAAGATCTGGCCATGCAAGTGGCAGCTCCCCCCAGGTAAGAGAACTGCCAGGTGCTCTTGAGGCTCTCATCAGCGGTGTGAAATGGCTGGTGAAATTAAACTCCATGTTATCTCATGCTCTCTGGATGTCAGCAGTGGTGCCGTTCAGCAGGATTTGGTGCTGTGTGTTGTGGCAGCCGGGCTCCAAGCTGAACAGTGCAAACTTCTTGTTTCCTATTACATAGAGAAAGCAATTACAGCAATTACTGCTATTGTCTCTCTATATAAACCCCCTACATTACAGTAATACATTGAATGTTGCAAACTCAAACTCTCCTAAGTGAGGAATTGCTTGATTTAAGGCTTCCTGTAAAACCACAAATGCCTCCAGTACACGTGTTATCACACACACTTTCATTATGCATGGTTGTAGGCTGCTTTGCCCTCCACAGGATATCCAGAAGGATATTCAAGTGCCCAGTTAATTTGCAAGGTACAATCCTGTTGTTTGAAGGTGTTATCAGAGTAGTCTTGGGGTTAGCTCAAGGGAGACCAGCAAGTTTTAAAAAATGAAAGTTTTTGGGGTTTTTTCTTAAACGTATCAAGAAAGTCTTCTCTCCTCTGTTGAGCCTATAGACAAGATCACAGACTGGGTTTTCTGTTGACCCTTATCTGGGGAGGTGGGATATTTTACTCCTGACCACAGACGCTTCTCTTGCGAGTATGGAGTAGTTATTGTAATTAAATAGCTGTTAACAAAAATTTTAAGTGTCATTTAGTAGTAAATTTAAAATTGCTTTGTTTCTCACCAGAGTTCATTTCTTTGTTTTCTCTTTTTTATAATCCCATCTGTTCCTCCTGTGTCCATAGTCTCCCTGCAACAGAAAAGACAAGTGATTTTCATGGACAAGCACAAACAGAAATTAAATTAATATAGGTCTTTTCTATAGTATTGCATCACCTGTGAAGGGAAATGTGGCACAACGGTATATTACCCCCTACACTGTGTTTCTCTTTGAAGGCTACGTTTTAAGAAATTGTGTTGGATAGCTGTGGCTCAGACATGGAAATCACTAAGTCCCCACTATTCTGTAGCTTGTATGGTGGGGCTGGAAGAGCCTGCTTTGCTACGGCACTGGGGCTGTTCGAATGTTCACTACGTTCCTGTTTTCTTCCTGGCCCTTAGCGGCTAGTCTGTGGCTCTTCTCTCTGGCATGCTGGCTTCTCTGAGGGAGTCTGTGGTTGCTCCACGTCCTATTTTTATGCACATGCACAAGCTGGCACACAAATTTGTCGATGACTCTTCATTTGCTGAATGAGATGTGCTTCTGTCCAGGGATGTCCATCTCAAAGAGTCCACATAGGTGATGTGGACACTCAAGACAGGTGTCACCAGACCACTGTTCATGCCACCCTTCTCCTTAGATGTGCTTCCACACTTACCCAGGCTTGTATGTTGATCCTTTCTGGTTGCAGTGTGCAGGTGAACCGAGTGCTGACCTACCATGACCTGGACAAAGATCTAATGAAGTATGCTGCCTTTCAAACTCTGGTAAGTGGATATGGCTATGGGGTGACCGATGTGACTGCCTCTCCATCCAGGCTCCAATCATCCTCCACAGGGATACTCAGATGCATAAAATGCATGGTCCTATCATACAAACAATTTGCAGTCTGCCTGCTAATCTGTTGCTCTGTGCAGTGTGGCTTTCTTGCTTGTTTGTGTCTGTAAATACTGTGAGTATGGTGTCTGCTGCTTAGATGAGGCTCCTGCTGTTGTCCTGGACAAAGTATATTTCCCTTATGAGGCAAATGTGCCTATTTCTAGCAAGACCTACCTGGTGAAATGATGGTGTCCACTTTCTCACTGTCTGTAAGACTTGTGACTGTGTGTTCATAGGATGGAGAGGTTGACCTGAAGCTTCTCACCAAAGTTTTGGCTCCAGAGCATGAACTACGAGAGGTGAGTCTGTCTTTTGTGGGAACACCAACAAGGCAAAAGTTTCTTATGTGTCTCAGACTGTACGTGGAAAGTAAGCCTTTTGTCAGTGGGGCGGAGGAGAGAGGTGAGGAGGAGATGGTCCAAGCTGATGGAGGTCTGGCTTTCCCAGCAGATTATTTTAAAGATACGTAGGGCTTTCTCTGTGTGATATTATGGCATCACTATGATTGGCCCCCTTAAGCATGAAAGAGCTAGTAAGGAAAATGTGAAGGGCCTAGCGCTGTCACAGATCCCTGCAGAAACAGTGCTCTGTTATATATGGGCTTTTGGTAGCCACCGTGAGCTCCAGGTGGTTCTGTAGGATGGTACAGAGGGACAAAGGCAGAAAGCATTTGGGGTTTGGGCAGAGGCATGTTTTAAAGCAGGACAGAACAGTCTCAATACAGCTGGGTGGGCAGGAGGTCAGGACTTGCAGCAAAGGATTTCTGCAACTCAGAACTGCAGATGCTTCAGCAGAAGTGCAGAAGGGTGGAAGATCTTTATGGTTCCTCTGCACGCCATGCTTGGGAGTATCTAAGATTAACAGGTATCAAAAAATCTGTCCTTTATGGAATTTTGGAACATGGATAATTCTGTCAACATCTTGAAATTGTAGCAGGGATTCACATTTCATTCTGGCTAGGATTCCTGTCCTAGCCAACTGGATCTGGGGCTTCCCTGGCCAGGGAAGTTGCCATTTAATTTCTCTCTTTGCTGTTCATCTTGAATATTTGAAATCATTCAGAAACCTTTGGGTGTCACCAGTAACATTTCAGCATGTTTGTCTTTTTCCTCTTGGTAGGATGATGTCAGCTGGGATTGGGACCATCTCTTCACAGAGGTGTCCTCAGAACTAGTGACGGAGTGGGACCTGGGACAGTCTGAGAGAGAGGAGCACCTCAGTCTGCACTAGAGCACTGGCACACCAGACATCTTACGCATACATTCCCTGTAAATAGTTTAGCACTTTGATTTGCTGTTTGCTTGTTTGTATTTGAGAATTTATTTCAGACATGAAAATAAATAGGACCTTGCTTCATAGGAAAAGTTGTTCGGGAGCAGTTTTGGGTATTTTGTAATAATAATCTTTGTTCTCAAAAGAGATTAAGAATTCTAAACACAATAAAGCATTTACTTATGAATAGTCACTTCCACCTCGCTAGCATCTTTACGGATAACTGCAGTGGTTGATCTTTCCTTTACCAAAATGCAGCCTCTATGGAGTGAACCATCTTACAATGGACTGTGGTTTTCATGATGGCTATCAGAGAAGCTTAGGCTGATACAATTTGTTTGCCTAGGACATCAAGATTACCTGCATCGCCCTCACAACAGATGCCGTGAGTTGTCAGGATATCCATTTTACATTTCATCCAGCAGCCTCCAGCCACCCCCTGCTAGTTTAACCTCTCTCCTGGAACATTACCTCTGTATTGGCTCAGAGGAAGCAGCATCACCTATTAAACTGCCAACACCACTTCTTACAGCATCTCTTTTTTCCCTTGAGGTCTCCCAGCTAAGTTTTGACCAGGCCTAACCTCGCTTAGCTTTTGCAATCAGATGAGATCACAGCCTGAACGGAGATAGCTTCAGGCAATAGGTAGTTTGCAAAGAAAATACTGTTTATTCCACACATGTGAAAGACTGGAGCCCGCTGCTCTGAAACAAGGTAACTCCCTGGTGGGTGTCTCCTTGGAACCAAGTAACTCACTCTTATTGTCATCTAAAGAAAAACCCATTTAGCTGTTAATGCCTTATCCCCATAGAACCGTGGTCATTATTCGCAGGAAACAGTAACATTACTTCTAAACCAAAGTCCTTCAAAGCCTTGTCCCGGTGGAGAATCTTGCTATATACTTCTGGAGGGCAGTGCAGGTGCTGGAAGGAAGGCTTGCTGTGCTGCTTTTCTGAACTTGTTTGGGCAGTCTAATAGAGCACTGCATTCCCACTCTTGTACTGACAGCAGGACAGGTCAAATAACTCTGTGTGAATTCAGGACTTCGCAAAATATCAGATTAGAATCGATATGCCAAAAAATTCTACCAACAAGAGAGAAGCAACTGGGTCCCTGTCTGGGGGCAACAAAGTAAGGGGAGGCTCATCTGTCTCAAGGAGACACTAAGTTTTTTATAACCAAGAAATCTCCCCTATAACTAGAAAGCTAGGTGAGACAAGCTTGGGAGGCAATGTATGGAGGATAATCCCAAAGTCTTTCTCTGAGCAGAGAAACTTGTTTTGGTATGAAGAGAAACTTCCCAGCTGAGCTAGCATCTATTTTTCTGTGACACCTATGGTTCTTGGCCAAAGAGAATTTAGAAAGCTTCCTACATTCCAGGGAAAAAATTAAATTTAGCAAACTGAAATAATTTAGTAAATCAGATAAACCCAACAAGCCAGTCTGGGAGGAAGAAAACAGGTGCTCTTGGCTACCCCTTCTGGCCTGGGGCCCTGGGCAGGGGTGCTCTGGGATGAGAGGGGGGTGTGTGTGTGCCAGGCCTGTGCCTGTTCTGGGACCTTGGGAGCCCAGCAAATACCCAGGCAGAGTTTGAGAGTAGAGCTTGAAAAAAATCACAGCCTCATCGATTTTAAGGCAGGAAGAGGTGGCTTTGATCATTTAGTCTGACCTGCTGTACTACAGGCCATGGCAGAGCACAGTGACACGTGGCTGAGCTGTGCCTGTCTTTTGGAAAGGCAGACAGTATATTTGAATGTCTTCCAGGGTTAGTTTTTCTAATAGGTAATTGACCTTATGGTTCGAAATCGGCTTTATTTCTAGAATCAGTTTCTGAATTTCATCTTCTGTTTCCTGGGTCTCCTTATGCTTTCACCTCCTCAGTTAAGCCACGCTGTCAGATATTTTCTCCTTGCTTCAGTATTTATGTGCACTGTGATCAAGTTGTCTCTTTAATTTCCTTCAATAAACTTAATAGACTGAGACTTGTTTCCATGTCTTTCCAATTCCTTCCCCAGCTGGAGGAGGGGAGGTGAGTGCCTGGCTGCTGGCCTTCCTCCAGCAAGCTGTTCCCACCCGCCTTCCCTCCACAGTTGTGTTTTGGTTGCAGTGCTGGGAAGGTGACTGAGACCTGTTGCTTCTCCTCTCTCAAGTCCTGATGCTTTCAGAGGAGAACCTGCTCCTGTTACTCTCCTTGCTGACAGAAAAGATGAGGTGCTTTTGCACGCCCAGGCCAGCTCTTGGCTTGTGGTGATGCACCAGTGTGTATTGGCTGCGACAGAGCTGCCTCAGGAACCCGCATTTCTGAGAGTATCGTGGAAAGAGCATGCAAAGGAAGAAATAGCAGGTGTAAATTTTTTCTTGTAGCCTGCGAAGGTGTAGCTCTGCTTGATCCTCAGGTGAGGTGAGAAGTGAGAGCAGTTTTCAGAACAGTGCACCCGATTCCTAGGAACTCAGGTCGGCCCCCCAGGCTGTGCCTAGCCGAGGAACAGACCAGTAATCCCTTGTCCACCTCCACAGACCTGTGTCACAGAGGGGTAAAGCAAGGTACAGTGGTGTGCCCGGGGCCACACAACGAATCTGTGGCAGAATCAGGCTGAGAAACAAAGAACCTCAGGTTCCCAATTCAAACATGGTTTTCATATACATAGTGTTTCCCATCTTCAATTCAAAGACAGCAATTCCATGCAGGGAGTCTTGTATCCTGCTTACTCTTTGTTCTGCTCTGTGCGTACATTGCTGAAGGAGAGCTGCAAACCCGTCGAAGTGTGTGCTGCCCACAGCGTGTTTAGCTCAGTGAGCTGAGCTGGGGTGTCTGCCCAGGGACTTGCCGGGATTCTGGAATGGGTGTCAGTATCTACCCACAGATAGCCTCTTGCAGGCTCAGAGCTCAGTAGACTACCCGGGCAAATGGCAAGCCTCATCACAGATGAAGTAAAAGAAGTGCACAAAGGAAAAATTAATTCTAGGTCCTATCAGTTTTAGGAATCTCTGGGTTTGCTTACAGTAATAGATATAATATTTATAGGCTTTCTTGGTGGAGGTGCCTTACTAGAGTGCAGTTTGTCAGCAGTGGTGGGATGTTGGGGCTGAGGCAGCATATGCAGCACTGGGAAAAAATGTAGAAAATAAAAGCTGAAGAAAAGCCAGACCCAGCAACTTTCCGTTAAAAAACCTCTTAAAGGGACTCTGGCTGGCTCTTTTATTAAGTGTGACAAAGTGATGGGAGGTGGCGGGGAGCTCCTATGTTAATAAGTTGGAAAGGCACCACCGTTCCTCTCACTGAAGCGTCTCAGGGAAAGTGGAATTAATTCATGGCATATGCTCCCAGCATCTGCCGCGGTGACCCGGAGTGGCGGGAGCGCAGCGCCAGGCAGCGCGAGCCAGAGCCCGTATTCCCTGCTCCCTCTCGGGCCCTGCTCACCGCCTGCCCGTGGCTGAGCGCGGGGACACCACGGCCGCTCCGGTGGCCTGGGTGGCATGTCACAGCCCGTGGCCAGAATCTTCCTGCCTCTGATGGAGGAGACACGCTCTAGGCTTGGGAGGGAGAAGGGGATGTTTGGGTAGAAGAGACCAATGCAAATGGAAGCTAATCCAGGTGGTTCCAGTCAGCCTTAATTCCTCCCACAGCTTTCCCTGACCAAGGACTCCCTTCTCCAGCCATCTGACTGGTTCTGTGGCTTGCTGGGAGGCTCTGACTCCTCAGTTTCCTTCTTCCTTCCTTCCCACTGCATCTCTGCAGATGATTTGATCCTCTCCTTTACAGAGAGGACAGAGAATGTATTTGCTGTTAGGTGGGATTTCATTCTCAGCTTAATGGCTCTCAGGAAATAACTTTCCACACTTTATTTCCCCTCAACCAACCTGTACCACGGCCAGGAGTTGTATCCAGCTGGTACAGGTGGGTGCACCGTGTTGTTTCCAGGCTGCAGTGATCTTTGCCTGTGCTCCATGCTCTGCGTGTGAGCTTTCCCTTGGGAAAGGGCACCCAGAGCCAACCCTCTGCTGATTGCTCTTTCTTCAGCCACATTCTTCCACCTTTTTGGACACCTGCCTGGGATATGGGACACTTTCCTGGCCTGGACAGTTGACAGAGCCAGGAGAAACCAGAGCAGTGGGTGATCCCCAGGCAGGGCAGAGATGCCCCACGCTGTTCCTGTGCTCTCCCAGCCACTGCTACACCACCTCAGCAGTTTCTCCTGCTTGCACTCCCTTTCATCCCAGCCCTGGACTGTGCTGGGACTGTGCAGTGCTGAGTGAGGGCCAAGGCAGGGTCCCAGCTGTGGGGCACCACAAGGGATCCATGATCAGCTGCCCATTCCTCCCAGGGCCATGCTTTATCTGGGGGGGATGATGTGCACTCCTTGCAGCCACAGCCTGGGAAGCATCCTGATTGATTCAGTCATGAATGCTGCATGGCATGGATGTCCAGAGCTCTTGAGCCCATCGGTCTCTCTGCTGTGGCTCCTGGGGAGGTGAAACATTTCCTTCTAGTGCCCCGCTACCTGTGTTTGCCCCAGCAGGCTGCTCTGCACAGACCTTGCTGGGGCCAGAGCAGCTCTGGGCCACGGGCCCTCTTATCGGGCTCCATCTCCTGTCACTTTCAGGACCACTTCATTATCCTTTTATTAGCCCTCTTCTCCTGCTTATCGTTATTAATAATCACGCTGGATCGGCTGGAGTGTTGACAGCTGCCCCTTGTCTATTCTTTCTGTCTATTTTAATCCTGCCTGCTTATCTGGAATAAACCTGATCCTTTTTCTTTTAATTAAAGAATTTGGTCAGCCAGCCCCTCCTCCATGCGGAGATAGGACTGATCACACCAGTGATATGCAGAGAGCAGGAAAAGGGGCAGATTACTGGGTGACAGTGTTTTCCACAGCCCGAAGATATGGGATGTCGGAGTAGAGGCTGGATGAGATTAAGGCGTGTATGTGGAGAAGCGCAGCACTGGGGTGCTGTGAGGTGCTCATCTTGGGGTCTCTGTGTCTGACGCAGTGTATTGGTGCGCCTACGTCTGTGCTGCAGGCGCGAGGCACCAGCACAAGACAGGCAGGGGAGGTCTGCTCACCCCTCTCTGCTTAGCATGGGTGGCAACAGCAGTGCCAGGCTCAGAGCCTGTGCCAGTGGCACTGCCAGCGCTGCTGGGATCGCTGTAGTTCCTACAGGGGCTAAAGGAGTTTGCTTCTCAGCACTTTATAATGTTGCCAAGAGATGCAGGTGCTGGGCTTCACACTGATGCTTCTGCTTTGTGCTCCCACAGGCGTTGCTTCCTGGGGCCACGGATCTCGTTCTAGTCTCTTAAAAATGCCTCGCTGGGCAGTTCGCTTGAGCTGAAATATTTGTGTTGTCTGAAGGGACAGGTCACTCGAGGAAGGGCTGTGCAAATAGGCTGGGGGAAAATTGTTGTGCTAATTCACACTTTTATGAACCCATAAACTCAAATCTGCATTCATTGCAATCTGTGAAGTGACTGGAGTGTGGGCTGAAATGCTTAGAAAGTGTTAATCAGGGGTCCGTAACAAAGCAAAACGCTCTGAAGTGCAGCAGCAGGAGCTTGGCTGTAAGCAGCAGGAGTATTCAACCTTAGCACTGAAAATGCATATTCTTTGGTTCCCAAACGGTTCATTTCAGATGCACAAGTTGCAGTGTTGACTGAATGCGTATGTACCCTCTGCTACAGAATATGGCAACTGGCTCAGATTTGTAGGGCTGTTTCACCCCTGAGAGGCTGCGGGCCCAGGAAGGGTATAGGGCACAACTTCCTGATGCTCGAGCGGGAGTGTAGCTCTGAAATCCTGTCAAGCAGAGCCACGCTGGCTTCTGTCCCTGTGCTTCTGTTGCTTTTGAGCGTTTCAGCTGACTGGGATGAACGTTAACCTGCAGTTCAGATGTTGGTGAGGGAGCTGCCGCAATACAAACCCATGTGCATGGTTTAGCAGATCTTTTAAAAACATGGGATTCTGTAACAACAACAACAACAGGCAAGAATTGTGCGTAGTGACATTCACGCTGTTGCTTCCATGTGAAATGTCCTGCTGCTCGCAGGAGATCTTTTCATCATTACGTAATGTTGAACAAAATGTTTGAAGGATGGGAAAGATGGGTTCGCTTGCCTGAACGGACACACCAATAGCCGGTGTGAGCTTTTCTTATCTGATCCTGCTCATTCAGCAAAAATCATCCCCCCTTCACATCCAAGTAAGGAAAATTCTCAGAATGGTTTTTGCCCCTGAAATGATGAGGGACACCGGTTTTGGTGTAGTGTGATGTTCTGAATCAGCTAAAAAAGATGGGCTTGCAGTCTGTGTGATTGGCTGAAGTCTTGCTTTGATCATTACCTTGGTCAGCAGAGCCACCCGCACCGCCAGAAAAGTGCCTTGGGAAACTGTCAAAGAATTTGGTCCAAGTGAAGCAACCTTCTCAGTGCTTCGAGCTCCACAGCCAAACTGGAGTTAGGTTGTGGCTCCCCGTGGCCTGCAGGGTTAAGCCAGTACAGATGGCTGTGTGGCTTGGTGAATCAACCTGCTAAGTAAATGGGTGATAATAGTTCAGGCGGTTGTGGCTCTACCTGAGCTCACTCAAAGCTAGTCCAGATTGCAAACTCCATCCAACCCAGAGGGATGAGAAGCAGCCTGGATTGGCCCAGTTGAGTGCTGTGGCTTCTCTTCTTCAGGGATCTTCTAAAAGGCTCTTTTAAAGCCATCTCTGGTATTGCCCCTCTGTTTTGCTCTATGCCCCATAGAGATACTCTTACTCACTTCCATGGCTTTCAAACCCATGCTGCTGAGGACTTCAGACCCTGTCTGTCCCTGTGTGAAGGGGGTTGGATGCTCGTCATTTCATACACAGGGACCAGAGTCGTGGGCCAATAATGCAAGTTCTCCAGGGTCCCACGTTGAGACTGTGACACAGCTAGGAACCGAATCCAACCCCTCCAAGCATCCATGCAGTGCCACAGCCACATTACTTCACTAACTAACTGAAATGATGCACAAGGTCAGTAGAGTTGTTTATTTTGATTTTCAACCAGAACCTGGTTTCAGGCTATAGAGCTCCTTCCAGATTTTCAAAAACACAACGTTAAAACTTCATAGTCACTGCACAAAACACCTTCCCCAGGAACAGCACAGCACACTGCCCACCTGGTAGTGCCCCCGCTGAGATAGGAAACTGTAATCATCTGCAAAAACAGCTTCCTACCGCAAGGCTGCTCCCCTCATCCCAGAAATACTGAGGGAAAGGGATGAGTTGTGAATATGCCTAACTATTTTCCAGTGCAGACTCTGGAATTCTGAAGTCAACAGGGCTCTTCAGCCTGCTGATATTTCTCTCTACAGAGTCCCCAAAACCAAGCTGTTCTGCTGAGCCTAGCAGAAGAGGCCCATAAAGTAGGGATGGGAAATCTTCTCCGTGCTGGGAGATGCACAGGCCATTCAGAAAGGCTTGCTTTGGTAAGTCACACAGTACCACATCGCCTTAAGATTTATCAAGCAAATGTGAGTTGGTTTTTTTACCTCTTTTTTTAAGTCACGTAATGGCCAAGAGCCTTTAATGAAGTTGTCTGTCTGTCCCAGGGGCTGTAGGTTTTTGTCACAGGGTACCCCAGCCCCAACACACTTAGTTCTTAATCGAGTGGGACTGGTTGCGGCGCAGTCTGTGACAGCTTCTTGTGACATAAGTCAGCCACAGAGAGAGCTTTGTAAGATGCCTATGACTTGCATGGCATGCGATTGAGTTTGACCAGTTTGGAGAATAATGTTCAGTATAGGTGATGTCACATTAGGCAAACAGACCTGGAATATGTGTTTGGGTCTAAAACGTCCATCCTTAACTTCTCAGATACTTGGGTTTTTGCTTACAAAAAGGGGTTATGTATCCGTGTCATACTGGATACACCTTCCCTTGGCTGGAGGTGTCTCTGTGCCATATAGAGCGTACCTGTATCTCACCAGCTGAGTGGGGTCTGTCCTGTTGGGCCCAGGGATCTGTTTGTCTATCTGTACAACGTGCACACGCACCAGTGATGGCTGAGGTTGGAAGTATTTATGGCAATTAAAATGTTTTGCCTGGAAGCTGTTTTGGGGCTTTTTTGAAGTGAGGATTTTCAGACTTCAAGGTGTTAACAGCCCCTCTAAACGGTTTTGTTTTTTAATTGCAGCAAATGACTGTGGAGCCATTAAACATTCGCCTCTCTGCAGTTGTTTCTAAGCCCTTTCAGTCCTTCTTCTATTTATTCTGTTTAATTCAGTCAGGTAGCTTCGGGGCAGTGAAGATCAATACTTTACTTTGATAGAAAAGAGTCAGGTTTGAAACATAGAGATAAAACTGACACATTTTGTATAAATTTAATTAAAAATGCACCTTTAGTGGCTTGTTGCAAGCACAAAGCCAGCCCTCCATCTAGCTATCTCTCTGTCTCACTCTCTGTCTCTCTCTTCCCTTTCTTGTTCCTAACAGGAAGATCTCTGAGTCTGCCTCACCAACAAAGCACCTCGTTTTATGATTTTTTTCTTGAAAGTTTAGCACTGAGGGAGCAGGATGGAAGGGATGTGAAATTCTAAACAGACCTTCTGCTCTCTCCCTGGTCCCACTCCTTTTGGTGGCGGTGGCTGGGGGGACAGGGAAGGAGGCAGCTCCCCGATGGGGGAAGGAGGGGGATGAGGCAAAATGATATATTTTTTTTTTAAAAAACCCAGCAGATTGGACACCCTGGGGCACTTTCCATTTGGATCTGTAGCTTTCCTCCACTCCCACCCCCCTCTTCTTGCTTTGTTAAACTGAGAATTATTTTTCTGACTACATGTGCATCCCCGATCCCACTAGGATAGTGCTGGCCACAAGGCAGTGTCTTTATTCTCTCTTTCTTTTTCCTCCCCTGCCCGCTCCCCCCCATCCCCCCCGCCTCATTTCTTCCCTTTCCCTCTTTCCCTAACCCTGCTGCCAGTGGGGACATTTGTCTTGTGTTTTATAATCTGGCCCCTTCACCCCCTTCCCCTGCATGTCTCCCTCTCTCTCTTTCTCAATCCTGTTTGGCTCAGTTCATTTTTCACTTGAGTGCCTTTCCTCCCAGACTCCCCTCTGCTCCGGCCTCCCTCTGCTCAACACCAATAAAACACGCGCAACACAGGTAGAACAAGGTGCCAGGGCTCAGCGTGACAAACTGCTCACACACCACTCAATAACCACGGCTGTAAATTGCCCCCTCCTCACCCTCCGCCGGCTGCTGGGGCTGGCAGCTCGGCCGGACTCACGCGAGCCCAGAACCACGGGGCGGGATGGGGAAAACCAGCAGGAGTCGGGATGCCAGCCACCGCTGGGGCAGAGACCTTTCCAGCGCTGTCACTTGGGGCTGTGAAATGTACTGTCCCTGTGTCACCCCCGGCGGGGCCACGCAGCCCCAGGGGTCCCAGGGACTTGTTGGAAAAAGGGGGTTGTGCAGCGAAGGGGTGCGAACATCTTTCCTGACCTACGAACCACCTGTGTAAGTCGTATTTTGTGGCCGCAAGTCTCAAGACTCATTCTGTCCATGCAAGCTCTGGGAGGGTTTAAAGGGGAAGGATGACGGTGTCTTCCCGAAGGTCCCTCTGTTCCCAGGGGACAGAGCTGGGCTGGAGCTCTGGCCAGGCACCGTGTCACCTCTGAGAGCCAGAGCCTCCATGGCCGGTGTTCCCCGTGCCCGCACCAACCCAGCCGAGGCACATCAGCCCCCTACCCCTGCTGCTGAGACCCAGCACAGCCTTCCCTGGCACGCAGCATCTCTGCCGGCCGAGCGGGCTTGGCGTGGCCAGGGCTGCCGCAGCTGGGCGCTCACGCCATGGGCGCTGCAGTGCTCACATGGGCTCGGTGCTGTGCCCTCGTGTTCGAGCAAACGTACGGGAGAGAGGAATAAACCACCGCCTGAGAAAAATAAACCACACATCGAGGAACAGGCAAGGGGGAAAAGAGCAGACTGGGTAACAAAATAAATGGGAACAAGACCCCTCCCCAGGCAGCACCACCTGCCATCAACTTCTTCCTGGGTCAGTGGAAACTCCACTGAGAGCAGCGGCATTAAAGAGCACGTGGAAAATGGTTGGTGTGTTATGGATGGTGTGGGGAAAAGCAGCGAGGGGGGACAAAGCAGGTGTCATTGGTGGAGGCTGGACAGAAAGAAAGGAAAGGGTCTAGAAGATGAGAATAAGCTCGAGGCTCATGCACAAGCAGGATGAGCTTGTGGAGGAGGCTGAAGGACAAAGAAGCACAGCCAGGTATACTGAAGAAGCTGCAGCAAACACTAACCTGGGTGATGGGGTGAAAGAGAGGTGGTGGCTGCCTCCCCGGCCACGGGCCTGGGCGACCCTGGGGATGCGTGTGTGGCTGTCGGTGGGTCAGCACGCAGGCAGTGCCCCAGCTCGAGGCAGAGCGGGGCGCTCAGATACAGCCGCAGGGAGTGACGTGCAGCCGCTGCATGGAAATGTACTCTTTGAATTCCATTGTGTTTGACTTTAGCTGTCAAAACTGCAGTTGCTGTGAATTTTGCTTGAGAACCAGAAGGTGCTGTGCGGGTGGAGCTGCTGGTATTGCAACAAGACGCAAAGCTGGGTCCGTGCCCCACGGATTTCAGGTGTCAACCCCTCTTGTCTTAGGTAATTGCTAACTCCAGCAGATGTGTGTGTCTCCTGTTACCGGTTTCATTTGGTTCTGGGATTTCTCATCACCCCTCCTGGTGTTAATTTATGCCGGTAATATATATAGCATTTCCTACCCTCGTACTTACACGAGGCTGTATTTCAGCTGCAAGTGAAGAGAGCGTGTTTTGTAAATTGTTAACTTTACAATTAACTGGCTTTAGCTTGCCAGTGTAAAAGCAAAACACTCACCTTTGCATCGCCCTGCGCCCCAGCCCGTACCAGTGTCTCCGCTCTGCAGTTCAAGCTGCTCGGCTTTGTACAAGCAGAGTTTCCTTGCTAAGCTAAGGCACGATGGGGTTAACTCTGTCAGTCTGTCTGCATAATATCTGCTGGAACATCATCCTCAGTGATTCGGAGGTGAGTGCTGAGGGCTGGTTTCTCAGGGACTGTACGGGGAAGGAGCGCGTGCGGCGTACGGTGCACTTCGGCAGACAGGCAACTCACGCGTCTTCTGCCTTTAATCACGGCAAATGAAAGTTTCTAAACAGGCAGAAGATGCCAGGCTTTTGTGTTCTGCCACCAGAGCTGCCTCTGCGCTGCCGTCAGTGCCGGTAATTGCAGACAGAAGCCGCTTTGTGTTAAAATGGCACCGGTAATTGAAACGGAATTCAGAATCAGGACCCTGCAGGCACCGCTCGGTGGAAGAAGAAATAAAGATCGTTTGGGTCACATCTTTTGTAATTTGCGTTTAATAATCGTACCAGGCGGTACATACAAAGGGAGAGGAGACACGAGAGGCAGCCCGCTCCCCCTCCTCGTGCGCTCTGCCCCGCAGCCTTCCTGCGGAGCTGGGGGAGCCTGGTGGGAGCCCCCCGCGCCCTGCTCGGCTGGGCTGGGGTGGTGGGCGGGCAGTGGGCTCCCTTGCACAGCCGCTCAGGGCTGCTTGTGAGGCCGAGCCGGTGCTGCACGCTGGCAGCCAGGAGGAGAGAACGACTCCCTGGGTCCGTGTTAAACTGGATGCTCGAGTTGTGCGTTTATGGTTAGGCTGAGAATTTACGGGCCCGGGTGCTGGCTCTTGCTCGGTGGGTCTGGCTAAGCCCTGAGCGTCGGAGGGCACTCCACTGATTTGCAGTTTCTGAGTTTCTCTTGGAAACGAGCTCCCTTTGGTATCCTTCGATGTGCTTCTGCAGTTATGCCCGTACAAGTACACTCAAGCAAACTCAAGCTTCAGGGCATGGCTTATGCTGAAACGTTCCAGCCTCTCCCACCGCAGCACAACCAGGTCTCCCCTGTCCCGCTCATGGGGAGCAGCGTGTTGCCTGTCAGGGCACCAGCTGTGGGGACCCGCACCCCACCGCCAGCCTGCCCGTGTTCAACGAGTGCCGGTGCTAGAGCCTGTGCCCTGATAAATTCACTAGTGCACGTGCAGCTGTGTGGTTTCCTTCTTGCCCCGTTCCGTGGGTGACTTCTGATCTCAGGATATCAGAGTTACCGGGAAAAAGCCATGTAGCAACAAATACGGTGTTGAGAGATGCTCAGGAGAGGGCTGCAGTACAAGGCACAATGATCCTACCAAAGACTGAGGGAAATGGGTGCACACTGAGTGTAACTTCTGCTCTTTTTGGCTTCGTGCTGTGCTTAGTTAATGCTTGTTTGGTCCTGGAAGAAGTGGGTTACAGTCTCTCTTTCACATTAAAGCCCACAGTGATGCTCGCCCTGTTCCCATACTGCTCCCAGTCTGCCTGTCAGAAGCAGGGCAGTGGGTTGGATGGCCCTTTGGACTAACCCAGTACAGCCTGTTTATCTTGTGCTCCTGTCGGCCTGTCGTGGCGTGCTCCTGCAGTGCTTGCCATGGAGGTTGGGTCAGAGGCCCTATAGAGGCTATAGTAGGTTGGTGATGAAGATATCTCTCAGACTCAAACTGTCCAGGGACATTCATCTGGTCTTCCAGTGCCCAGAGCATGCACTCCCAAGTCTCCGCTCCAAAGACTGCACCAGCCGATGCAGGGCTGCCTCATTCCCCTTAGCCCAAGCCCCTGATCCTGAAGGAGCTAAGTCTGTCAGGTACCTCCCCCATAACCCCCACGATGACCAAGACCTATGACATAGCATCTAGCGTATATGAAACAAGAAGATCTGTTTCAATGATCATATAGTCTGCTGCCCTGCCCTGCGATTTCCCTTAGCTTTGCCTCTGTTGAGCCTTACCATAGTGCAAAAATAACCCAGATTTCTTCTTCAGTAAAAAAACCAAACCCCAACACCACTTTTATTTCTTATGCTGAACCCAAGCACATCAAGCACACACCTAAGGAATGGCAGTATCTAGTCACATATTCCACCTTGGTCTTTCTAAAACCCAGTGACAGCCCAGGAGCCACTCTAAATCCAGACAAGATGGACGTAGATGTGAGCAGGACCAGTCCATTCCATCCTTGGACAGTAGGTCTCTTTACCCCAGACTTCAAGTACATTTTGGGGAACAAGCTCAGCCCTGGTTGCCTTCGTTGGTGTCCTTTTAACCTCAGTGGGAAGGAGCATGTGGTACTACCTGGATTTCTTTCATGCCATGTACATTTTCTCTACCATTAGGCTTGGCTCAGGGACAGGCTTCATTGTCATCTGTGGCCAGGACACAAAGGAGACACCTCCAATGTCCAGCAGCTCCCCTATGCTCTGTACTGATGTTGTAACCTCCCAGTTTCCCTTGCACACACACTCTGCATTTCTTCCTTAAGCTGTTCCTGGCAGCTCACCATTTCACAGTTCTTGCCTATGGCCAGGAAGAGCATCATCTGTCAGCTACATCTGGAGCTGCCATCCTGCCTTCTCCCAGGGAGCCCAAGGGGTCCTTAGCAGAGAGCCAGAGCTGCAGTTGTGACAGGAGAGATTTAGGTTGGGGAGAGGTACCTTTGCTTCTTCTAGTTTTAATTGCTCTTACAAGGAAGAATCTTGTTAAATTTTAAAAGCTGATATACTGCTTTGTCTTTAGCCTAGAGAAGGCAGTGATATGTGGCTTGGCGTCTTCCTGCTCAGGTGTTATCAGTAAATACCCAGAAGTAAATACCCAGACACCTGAAGTCAGATGAGGGAGGGCACCTGAAAGAGGTAAATAAAAGGAGTTTCTCAACTTTGTGGAGAGAGCATCCAAGCCCTGTATAATTACATGCAGACATTCAACCTTTCCTTTTTGCCTGAGAAACAGAGGATGCATTAGCCTTTGGGTGCAGCAGCAGAGCTGCTGAGGAGGTCCGTAACTAGCGGAGGAGGTCCATCAGAGGCACTATGGATGTGTTGTCCTTTTCTCTCTAAGCCTTCCTCTCACTTCACACGTGCCAAGGACCTAGCAGGCATCATCAGGTTAATCCTGTTCCTTGCCAGAACTTCAGGAAACGACTGTGTCATGGGCTGTGCCCTGCACAGGCACCCGGGTGAGCTGGGCTGCTGTATGCTCAAGGCTTTCTGGCTGGGCATGTACGTCCTACAGCGGTTATCAGTCCTGGTGGGGTGCTGTGGCAGCGCTCCTCTGCTCTATTCTTGGTTCAGTCCCAGATCCCTCCCCAGCTTCAGCATCTCCACCCTCTTCCTCCATGAAGACCTAGAGATCTTAGGTGGACAGTCACGTTAGGTGATGGAGAGAAGAGAGAGCTCTTGAAGAAGAATTTAAATGAGCCCTTCCGGCCTTGGCTTGCTTTAGTAACTCTCTTGGGGGGCTGTTTCTGTGGGCCTGCTGTTTGGTCCTTTGACAGCTGTATCTCCTTTATGCTGTGCTATTAGAGCCCCTTTTGCATGCTGCAGACGATGTCATTAGGAGGAGAACGCCATAAAACTATCAGCAACATCCTCCCCTGATCTATACATCTCTCTCAAACACCCCTTCCGCCGCCATCCATCCTCACACAGCGATTTCATTCGCACTTCCCACCCACTCACCTGGGACCCCCATCCACCCACACCTACACACGCTGACACAGATGCACCACACTCCTATGCTCGCTGTTCCCCGGCCTTCTTTCCCTCCTCCCATCTGTTTGTTGAATAATTCCTGGCTAAGTAACTTTCGCTGCACAGCCCCCAGGCCGGGGCACAGGGACTTGCCCCCTCCTCCCCCCTGGCTGTCCAGGGGGCTTTTGAACATGTGTTTCTGGGAGGCAGACACCAGCTGGCTGGGCGACATTTGCATAGTCAGCTAAAAGCCCCTGAGCTGAGCTGGGGACGTCTGGAGGAGCCCATGGCAGGATGGAGGGAAGAGGGAAGCGCTGGTCAGCTCGAGGTCAGCTGGAACAGATTTCCCAGCGAACGGACAGATGGTGAAAGGAGACGAGGGGTGGGGGGAGCATGCAAAGGCTTCTACATCAAATAAATAAATCACTAAATGCAGTAGGGGAATAAGTGACCAACGTGCTTATGGGCATGGCAGTCACTGTGCTGCTTCCTTCAGAGCCCGTGGGGTGGATGGGTGGGGTGAGCACAGGCTCTCATCGCTCTCGGTGCCAGGGAGGGGAGCAGCGTGGGCCATGGGCCAGGGAAGGGGCCTGGAGAGGCACAGGGCTCCGTGGGATCCCAAAGCTGTGAAGCGGCAGCAGGAGCTGGAGGGACCCTGCTGCCAGACCTCCATCCAGGCGTCAGTGGGGCCTTCCGCAGCTGCAAAGACAGACCCCCCCGATTTGCCTGGCCACACGGCACCTCCAGGCATCACCCAGCTCAGCAGGCTTGGGACTAGGGGTTTGGGACTAGCCCCCAGCACAGGGCGCCCTTGCGGTACTGAACCCCTGTCCCCGCCGTTTCCCCTGCTTCTCCCTCCACTCCAGCTAATTTCATTGGACTGAAAATAATAAAGCAATCTGTACAGTTTTGCTCCTACAAGGACATGTCTTTGCCATTCCAAAGTAACAGCAAAACATTATATTTACGAGCCCCTGTGCTGCCTTTGCCCTCTCTGCTGATCGCTGTTCCCGGCTGCCTGCCTGGTTTCATGCTCTCCCCCGTCTGCGCAGCTCGCTCCTCAGGACAGAAAAGACGTTTTATTGTTTGATCCCGCAGCACCTTTTGGAGCGCTGGGAAGAAGGCACTCCCTTAGCACGTGAACTGCCCAGGCAGAGAGAACTGCCTCCCCAGTGCTCAGGGTGGCCGCAGCTGAAGACTCAAGGAAAAAAAAGGCCAAGGAATGCTGTAATGGACAATTAGGGTCTAAGCCATCCCGAGAGTACTGTTTTCCTCCTTCCAAGCTGTTTAGTGGTCGCCACATGCCCTCGACCAGGAAGATTCACAAATTACATGTTGTCTTTAAAATCCTGCCTGCTGTAACTGTGTGTTCCCATAAACTACACAAGTGTCTGAGCCTCTTCTGGGCTTGCATCCTCCACACACCGTCGGCAACTCCTGCAGGCTAGTTATGCACTACAGTAAGAGGTATTCCCACTACATGCCCTTTTTTTTTTTTATTCTTAAGGAGAAGTGGAAATGCATTTGTGTTATTTTTAATGCAGTTTGAGGGAATTGGTGGTTTTAACCTTTTTTTTTTGTGTGTGTGTGGTTTTTTTTTTCTTTTTTCCCCTAATGCTGTTGCCTGGATGGTGCTAAATCCTTTCCTGAGGGATGTGAACACATGTTCCCCATCGTGAGCGCAAGCAGACAGATGTTACATGAGCATATAAGGAAGGCTGTCACTGAGGGCCAGCTAGCACAGAAAGGCAACTGCACATAAACTCCCTACGTGGATGCTCCTACCCCATTGATGAAGGGGATCTGTACCTTAAGCAAAGCTGTCAGGGTCCTGACTGCACCAATAGGTCTTAATTGCCTTGAGTGGTCTCACCTGGGACCCCCACCCACACCCTCTCCCCAGGGGCTCCATTTAAGCTCAGCCTGGGCCACTTGTTCCCTCCCTGAGCTGTGTTGTATGTCTGCTTGTCTCTAGCACTGTCTCTGGCCTCGTCTCCTGGGTGGACCTCAGACTTGTGCTGCAGTAGTGTCTCCAGCCCCATCTCTTGCTGCTCTTGATGGGACTCCCTGGATTTGGTTCATCGCTTTGCCTCATTCAGGGCTGTGGATGGACCCTGTTCCCAGCACCCGCCTCTGCCTGCCACGCTCAGGTGCTGCAGGACCGTGCCCTGGTCAGTGAGGGCACTGCCTGGGCTGGGATCACCCTTGGCTCCCAGCTTACCCTCTGTTAGGAGCAGCCTGTCCTCACTGCTCCGTGACACAAATTGCCAGCTGCAGTTGGCCTGATGAAGACAAGCAACCGAATGTGGGCTCCCTGGCATCCACCAGCATTGTGCCTGCTGTCAGCCATCTCTCTGAAGCTCCCTGCTTCTCTGGCCTGGATTGCTAATGCAGCTAGGGTTTACCCACAAATCCTGCCACTGCTTTGCTCATCCCTAATCACTGACAAGTGCATCAAACAGCATTTCTAAGAGGTCACATCCTGGTGTCCCAAAGGTGTTCCTCAGCTATGCCGAGATTAGCGATCTACTCCTTCCTCTTCTCATCCCGTGCTGGAACTTCATTGTGACCTCTGCCTCATCGTGGCTTAGATTCAGCAGCAGCCTCTTCAAGATGATGAATCTTTTTTTGGAAGTCCAGGTAATGATGTTGCCTTTTTCTCACAATTTTATTCAGAGATTTCTAGTAGACAAAGGATGGCTGGTTTTCTTTTAGAAAAGCATTTCTGGTTTGTCCTTTGTTTCCATTCCTTTTTGCTTTTCCAGTTTGTTACTTCTAGCCCGGGGATGGTGAGCTTGGGGAGTTGATGGGCAAAAGCCACTTGCAGTCTAGGCTGATGTGGACGTTGGTCAGTGGTCTAATCCTTTGCACTCTGAGCATTAAACTCAGAAATCCCCTAACTGCTTGGATCCTGCCTTCAGCTTCCCTAGTTAACTGTAGGGTTTTTTAACATAAGAACACCTAGCAAGATGAAATAAATCTTACCTTTCAGCAATGCTGGCTGAATTTCTAACCTATTCAGTACTTTTTGGGCTAACCCATAATTTATTAAACAATTGACTCCAAAGTATCAGGTGGTCTTAGCTCACCCCAGCTCCCTTTGCATTTGATCTCAATGTTTCTGTCCTGATGCACTGGAAATGAGCATGTAAGATGTTCTCTGCAGTCAGGAAAGCGTTATGTGTGCCTGTTACAGGAGAGAAATGGTCATTGTTATTAGAGCTCACTATATAGGAAGCAAAACGAAGTGTACCATCATTTTTTTTCCCTCCAGAAGGTCTTGAATTTGGTCCTCAGGGCCTTGTTCATCACTTGGAAATATTCACATGTCTGTCGGGATTTCATCAGAACACTTGCAATTTCCCAAAGTTTCCTGAATTCTCACGGGGAGGCTCTTCTGTCTCAGGCATAAGCTGTTCTGTTGTTTGGTGCTTCATGATGTTTGCCCTCTAAACCGGGAAGAGAAACATTCAGTGCCAGTGTCCCATGCAGCTGTTGGAGCTGCATTTCTGCTGCGCTGGGAAGCGCGCTGGGCACAGGGCGGAGGGGGAGATGGCCGCGCAGGCTGTTCTCACCAGTCGCTTGCTCCCATTTGGGGCAGATGTGCTCCTCGTCTGAATGCCTCCGAGTTCTGCCACTCGGAATATCTGAAATAACATCAATAAAGTATGCAGGGAAAGAGGAAGCAGGCTTGTGCCAGCTGTCTCTACATAGATGTGTGCACACGCTATCGCAAACCCTGCCGGCTCCCTGAAATCTCCGAGCTGCTGGCAGGACACGGAGAGTTTGTCTGCCTCTGGACTGAACGTGTGCTTCCCACTCCGTGGGCAGCAGCTGCCAAATGCCCAGCTCCTGTTTTGTTTTATGAATCCCTTGCTTCTATGAGGCTTTTTTATTATTATTATTTGAGCTAAAATGGATCCATAACCTTGTGGGGCAAGGACACTGGCCTGGCTGGCAGCACACATGCTTTCTCGTACTTGCGCTCTCCCTCCCCTCCACAATTACTCTTCATGCAGCACAGAAAATAAAACATTCCCACAAAATATGACTGCCCCCTCTCCCAACAGGAGGTCACTGAAGCTTGGACTAGCACAAGAAAAAGAAAGCCCAGGGAAAGAGCTGCTCCTTTTTGATTTATGTGCTGGCTGGGCAACTGGAGAGACCGCTGAGTGGAAGGAAGGTACTACAGGAGCTGCTAATTGAGTAATTGCAGCTCGGAGCTGCGGAGAAGGTGGCAGGAGCAGCCAAGAGAGGCCTTCTCCTCTGGCTGGCAGGAGCCCTTACCTTCTTTTCTTGCCCTGGGTTTGAGAGCAACAGGACAGGTATACTTGTCTGCTTTTTGACATGGCACAATCGCTGTGCCCCTGCCATAGCCAGCTCTGCCTCTAGCACTTGCCTCTTCTCCTCAGGTTTCCCCTCAAACCTTTTTCATATCTGGAAAGTTTAATGTAGTAGTTGTGTGGCTGAGTAGACTTAAACCCTTTTCTTGGCTGTGTCTAGCCCTTCTTGGTGCAGAGATTTGGGAAGGTGATTGATGGTGGTTGTGTGCTTTTCTCTGTTCGTGCTGAGCATGGGATGCTTTGCGTGAACATGCCTTAACGTACACTCCATCATCCTTTCTGCCCACACCTGGACACAGGGGCTTTGAGGCTGAATTCAGCAAAAGCCAAAAATGCTCCTCTGTCCCACAGCTGAGTGCAAGATGCTGCAATTGTCAGGGTTCTGCAAGGGGGATATGACATCTCCTGGCATGGCTGGGCTCAGCCAGGGACCTGCTGTTCCCTGCTCCTGCCCCCCGCCACACTGAGCTGGCAGCCGCTGAGCTCCCCCTCTGCCTGAATGCAAACTTCAGGCACATGTTCCAAACTGCACATAATTTCCCAGCACTGGCAAATTACCCACCCTCCACATGCCTGCTGAATCATACGCCTGATCCTGGGACCATGCTGAAGCTTGGGCAGCTGCAACTGGGGAGGCAACGTGTGGGTGAGACCTGAGCCCATTTCATTTACCTTCACTGTTTTTTTCTGAACCCCTCCAGTCTGGCATAATCATTCCCCTGTTCTGAGTACCACCCCTCCACCACCCCCACAGATCAGTAGATGTTTTTTGTGATCAGCCCTTGTTTTTCTCCAGCTCAGGAGGGAGCTGATGACTGCACTAGCCAGAAAAAGCAATCGAGACTGGTTTCTGGCTGCGAGGGATGCTCGGAGGGGCAGGACAGGCAGAGCCCCTCCAGCATCGCTAGAGGTCTCTCTTTGTCTGTATGTGCTTGTCTGCAGGGCAGCAGGAGAAAAATACACTTGCTCAGAATAATTTCTTCATCTGCTTCTTGACATGTCACAGCCTCGTAGAGCATGCAAGCCCAGCGAAGTCACAGGGCTGAGTTCTCCTGGCTCAGTTGCTCTGGATGTCAACTGCTTGAGAGAGTCTCTGTCGGGGATCTGCCTTCTGCTGCTTGGCTCTTCCAAGGTCCCATCTCCTCCTGGCACCCTGCTCAGCACTGCAGGGCTCTGGAGCTGGGTGGCATCAATAGCCCCTTGCCCTCGGTCAGCCCATCCAGGCACCCACTCAGCAAGCAATCTGCCAAAACCGTGGTTTGAGCTTTCTAGGAGCTGGTTAAGAGCTGGTCTTCTGACTCCTTGTACTCTGGCCAGGCTGTCGGCTGTGGGTCTCAGCTTGCCACTCTGTGCCCATACCTTTGCCAACCTTATGTGCTTGATGGGTGCTAAAAAGTCCTCCAGCATCCCAGCAAAGACCACCAGCAACAAAATTTTGATGCTGCTTTGGAGCTGACACCAGTGGAAGGAGGGGAATGGTGTTACTGGTGCTAAGATTTGTGGAGCATTGGTCATCTACTCTCCCACGTCTTTCTTCACCATAGCAGTGGTGAACATCATCTTCAAGCAAAATCTTCCCCTGCAGGCTACCTGCAGCACAAGACCTGCTCAGGAGTTTGGGTATCCACATTTATGAGAAACACTTTGCTCAGGACACTGCGGCTTCTTTCCCTCTTGTGTTTCCCATGTGCTGTTTCGGTGACAGGAGCCGCAGCTGAGTGACTCCAGACACCAGCACTTCCCTTGGATGTGAAAGCCTGGGCTCAGCGCTGTGGTCAATGAAAATTAACTGCTTTCTCAAGGTGGGAAGGAAAGTTTTGTTCCTATACTGAATTTTCTTTTCCGTACGTGGTAGTACGCAGCAGCCATCACTGCTGTGCAGGACCCCTCCACCAGCCTCTGGCCTGAGGGATGGTCCTGCAGGGTGGATTTGTCCAGGCCAGGAGTTACCCAGCTGCTGTGGCTGGCCTGGCCTTGCAGGCACTGAATGTGCCAGAAGCAGCCTTGGGAGTGGGCAAGTGGATGCCGTGTGGCTTCCATCTCAGCCCTGCTGCCCTGTTGAGCTTGCACTCCCCTGCATAAAATTACTAGCAGCAGGGGTGAAGGCTGTGCTGCAACTTCTCCTAGCTCTGCCCAGCTCCTGTGCTCTGCTTCTGGTACGAGGTTCTCCTTTATTTTCTTCTCTGTTGATTACTTTTTTTTTGAGGTGAGAAGTGGGTGAAATGTTTGTGCTTATTAAGTAAGGCACTGATAGGGTGAAGTAGTCTACAAAGCCAGGCTGTCCCTCAGGGCTCTCTCAGTGCTCCCTCAGTCTCCTCTGAGCTATTTTATGCTGGTTTAGCTCTCTCCACCAACACAGGCTTCCAGCTTTGAAAGCCCAGGCTAGCAGCCTCGCTGGCAGCCCCCAACCTGACCTGCAAACCTTGGTCGTAGTGGTTCAGCAAGGCAAGCTATTTGGATCTGGAGATTTAGTTCTGGTGATGGGAAGTGTCTTTGGAGCATCCCTGCCAGGGCCTGGGAAGGTGGAAATACTGTTGACAGAGGTGGTGTCGTCAGCTTGCATGTAGCTAGATACTGATTCTGGGATACTACTGACCTTTTGGAAGCCTTTTAGATTAGATCCTTGTCTCATTTTGCATTCATCAGCTGTTCCCCTGATATATCCTTGCTAACCTTCCGCTGAGCAGAAAGACAGTTCAGGACATGGCATATGAGTGACTTGGAAAATGTGAATAAACAGCATGTCTGCAGCTTTCTTGTGATGCATTTGACTTCTGAGCCCAAGAAGTCACTGGCTGAAAAAGACTGGTTCATTCATCCGTTGTTTCATTTTTTCCTATCTGCTCCACTGCTCTAGTCTCTCTTGCTGTACTAAACACCAGCAAAACCAGTGAGGCTGTAATATCCCATGCCAGGAATGTTTTCTAAGAAGAGCTTACAGGTGCCAGTCTCTCACAGATGATGAAGGCAGACATACCTCAGTCTCGTTCTTCATGGTGAGGTCATGTCAACTGCTTCTCCTGGCTGCACATGAATCAATTTTTTTTATTTTACCCCATTGCTAAATTTGTTAAATTGCCTACCGCTAGCTTTGCTGCCTGCTGTGGGCTTTTCTGTGAGGAGCACTGCAAGGTGTGATGGAGTTAGGTGTTCCTGAATGCTGGAGTTCTGTGGGGCCATGAGCTGTTTGGGGCCTGATTACAGTGATGCAGAAACCTGCCTTAATGCACTGAAGGTGCAGAGAAATGATGCAATAGCTAAGGACTGCTCCTCTGTGCTTGCTCCTGGAGGGGTGAGATGCAGTGGTCCAGATTTGGACTTGTTGGGTTTCTGCAGCCCACAGAGCTGCTCTGAGATGGCAGCAGAGTGGATGTTGGGACGTGCTACTGTCATTTGTCTTTTTGATAGATTTTTTCTTTGGATAATCTCTGATTGAGAGAGCTCTAAAGGAGGAAAATGTTTCCCAGTGCAGCTTTTTTCCCCACATGTGTGGCCTTAGGTCAGCATTGGGCACATTTGCAGAACCAACCAGCTTAGTAAAGGCTGAGAAAATAAACTGCATTGGCAGAGGAGGGGGATGCTTTGGTTTCCTAGGCCAGGAAGTGTGCATAGAGGCTGCTGTGTAATAGTCAGTCCAAACACATCTCCAAAAGAACCACTGGCAAGCATCGGGTCAGATAGTTTCCTTCCCTGTCCTGTGAATCCCAAACTTTGTGTTTGGCTATAGCACGCAGGGTGAAAGAGTCAGTGCTTGGGATACAGGGATCCTCTGAATTTGCTGCTTGGGAAATGGACAGCTTCCCCACGGGGGAGAAAACAATACATTAAATGAGATCCAAAACCCAGAAAGGGTGGACGTGAAGGATGCCACATCAGCACTTTTCAACATGTTGCACTAGTATGTAAAACCCGAAATACATTTATCCTGTGACCTCTCATCGACCAGGGAACAGGAAAAATCAAGCAGATACATCGTGAGCTGGTGGAGGAGGGGATTCTCACCCACAGACCGAATGTTTGCCTTCCTCTACCTGCTTTTGGTGCAGTGTGGTTTACGTACATGTGTGCTAATACACCTGTTATGCACGAGAGAAGCAGAAAGAGTGACACCAGCTTCTGCTGCTGGTTTCAGTGGGATTTAGGATGTCTGAAAACCTGGCTGTGGATACATTTAACCCTACTCTGCTGTGTCTGTGCGTCTCAGAGGTTACCGTACATGTTTGCAGGCACACAGGGAATTATCTACCTGCATTTCTCTGTGTACTCACGTGTTGGCAGGTACCTTGGTCTGTCCACGTACCTGTGTCTCTGCCTGGGGGTGCAGTACAGCGCTGTAACCAGGAATGTCCTGGAGCTGAAGCTGCTGTAGTAATTACAGCAGATAAACTGCTCTGCTTGAGGGTTGCTGTCCTCACCAGGCTGCGAGGCAGGCAGCCTGGCTTCACCACCAAAGTCTATTCATTTTAATAAGAGGGACACCCTGTGTTATTAAGAAGAGTGTTTATTACTGTCGCTGCACGCTGACAGCAGCTTCCATCATCGTTAAAAGGCAGATGGGGGGGAGGAGGGTAGGGAGCTGTGTGCTCCTGTCTCAGAGGCTAGGACCCAGCTGGCGAGGAGGCTGGGGGCTGCAGGGCTTCCCCCTCGGCCCAGAGGGAAGTCGCCAGTGGAGAGGAGGCCTTCAGGAAGAGTGGAGAGGGAAGTGTGGGGCACTGTTCAGTCCCATCTCCAGGACTGAGCAGTTTTGCCTCCAGGTCCCAGTCTTGATGAAGTCTCTTCCATGTGGGAGGCAGCCCTCCCTGCCTTGTGCTGTGCAGATGAGGGCAGCGGCAGTGGGCACTCCTGGGGTAGGAGGGTACCAGGATGTGTGCAGGATGCTGCTGTGGCTGTGTTGAACCCTCTTCTTGGTCCAAGAGCAGGTCTCAGCACCTCTCTTCTCCCCCTCATTTAGCTGCAACAGCAGCACTGAGCTGTATAGTTTGTATGACCCTCTCAGGGTCCTCTCACCTGGACATCAGCGGGGACATCTTGGCGTACAAGAGCAGGACTTGATCCAGGGAATGGTGCAGGCAGACCTTCACCCATTGCTGCCTGGACACACCTCTCATTTTAGCAACTGGCATTTCTTGAAAATGAGAGGGTATCTGCTGCAGCGCTGCAAGGGCTGTGAGTTTGTAGGTCTCAGGGAAGTGCAAGAGAAGATGGTAGAAGGTGGTGCTTACACACAGTGTGAACAGCCAGTGTTGGTAGCTGGTTTTGCTGGTGGTTTCACGCTGCAGATGAGATCTGAAGTCCAGAGGAGCCACTGCCAGTACACGACAGGATGGGTACAGGGCACCAGTGCAAGAGGTCTGCACAGTGCCTTCCCACTCTGCCCCCAGTGCTTGCACGTTTCCGAGCACCTGAGACATGGTCCTTCCCAGATAAAGATGTTTATGGCACCAAAACCTTCCTGGTTACTGAGCTTCACCTTTCTTGTGCTCAGTCAGAAACAACTGCACCCAAAGCTGGAAATGGGCTTAATTACTTTGCTCCTCAAAGCACAAGGGAAAAAGCCATTGATGTTGATGGTTTTGTTTTCCAGCTGAAGAGCTACAATTTCAGATACCACTTTTCGTTTTCAAACAGATGAAAGAAAATGTACTTAAAATTTTCCTGCCTTCTTCCCGGGTGTTTCCTTCTCCCTAACTTCTCCACCAGTATATTCAAAACCGCCCCTGGTTTGTATCCCTGGGCCTTCTTTTCCTTCCTACACCTTCTGGGTTAAAGCTCCTGGACTTCTCTTCTCTGAAGGTGTGGTACTAGGGGAGTTACAGCACTACTCGGGGCATCAGCTCTCCCTTGGCACTTTGCCTCCTGAGAAATATATGGATGAGGGGGACAAGATGACCCGTAGAGACCCTGCATAGTGACTGTCACTAGATGGAGTTGATGATTCAGGTTGGTCTTTCTGGTGCACTTTGTCCACCGCAGCACCCATCATAGCAGATGTTAGTGGACCACACTCCCTCCTGTGCCCTGTACAGAAGTAAAAGGTATCTGCAGTCCCCAGAGGAGCAATGGGGAGCTGCTGTCCTGTATCTTTATGATGTCCTGTATCTTTATAATGGCAGCAGCTGACTGATGCACCAGTGATTTCATCCTACCAAGCAACAGGTGAGTGCAAGGGAGCAGGTGGTGAGGAGATAGATGGCAGGGAGCCTGCTAGTGAGCAGAGGGCTGGTGGGGAGCTTGGAGGAATGTGCTGGTTGGGGAGAAACCTGTGTCCTGAGCCTGTGATGGGTGCTCTAATGCGCAAATCCTGCTGGAGCCATGCTCAGCAGGGATAAAGAGGTACAACTTTGGGGTTCCCCATCCTTGTTCTGTGTGACTTAGTGTCTTGCTCTGACAGCTGAAGCTTTTACTGGTCAGATGCCTCTGGTGGCTGGGGACTGCTCCGGCTGCTCCCCTGGCCCTAGCCCACCTTGTTGAGGCTCTCCAGCCAAGTGTGACATTAAGGCTCCTCTAGGTCTCTGCAGGTTTCGCAAGGTTGATTGGGACCAGCGCGTGTCACTCTCGGCCACTTCCTCATCACCATAACTCTGGACTGAATAACAAGAGGCCGAGAATCTGCTAACGCAGGCCCCGGCAGAGCGCCCCATCACTCTCTTTTATTCGCCCTAGAGATTTATGCTGCCTATCTCCCTTCCCTTTGTCCACCAGCCGGGCCCTATAAGTCATGTCCCTGGGCTGACAGGTCACGTGGCTCATGCCGCTGCCCTGTCAGAGTGACTGATGCCAGGGGGTGATTAAAAGAGAGGAGGGGTGAGAGGTCAGCAGCAGGCGGCATGATGCGAGCGGGGGGATGTAATTATCACTCCCGTGACATACTGCTGGGGGCTTTCATGGATCGTCAACCGGGCTGGAGGTGGGGAGGGAGGTGCTGGAGTAGGGAGGGGGAGTGGATGGACACAAGGCGAGAGTGGGCACTGGGGTTATGGGAGGCAGGGGCGTTCTGGTTTTGGGAGAAACTGGCAAATGTAAAGCCCAGTCTGTGCCCCAAACTGAACTCCTAGCCTCTGGATAGAGAAAAAGGGCATCTGGAGAGCTGTAGGGATCTCTGCTGGGATCAGGAAGCAGTCCTCTGGAGAGGCTTTTGGCTGCTTTAAAATATTTTAAGTTCCCTTTGCTGCTGCATCCCAACACTGACAACAAAACACAGGCAAGAGTGCCTTCAGACATTCAAAAATGTGATGCATGTGTGCTCTGCTGGGGCAATTCGACAGAGAAGTCGGCAGGCTCAGTCACCCAGTGCTCTGTGCTGACACTGCCCATTTCCCTCTGCAATTCCCTTACCTGGAGCCTTTTGTGGACAAGATGAAGCTGCTGGGTGAATAGTGTCCCAGATACACTGTGCAGGCTATATCTTTGAATGTCCCCTTTCTGGCCGAAGGTAGAGATATGGGGTCTTCAGCAGAGCAAAGAATAAGGAAAAAAGTAGATGTAAAGAGATTGAGAGGTACATATCTCTATCCTGGAGAAGAGGATTTTGGATGGAACAGGACAGCTGTCATATAGCCATATAAATGTGAGAAATAATTTAGATTCTGACAATGGGAAGATTAAGAATGCTGGCTGGCAGATAGGGGCTGGAGAGGCTAAGATGATGTTGAGAAATGTCTTAGCAGTGAGTGTAGTCATGAGCATGGTCAGACTCCAGCGCTGCTGAGCTTTGGGGCAAGAACTGAGATCTGTGGGAACATTTCAGAGTTCACTGTTTCTGTCTCTGATGTGATTTAGGGAATTCCAGGGTATCAGAGTTTTCCCATGGAATCTGTTTGTGCCTTCCTAAGGCTCTGTCACTTAAACTTGAGTTTCTTGTTTGCTGTTCTTCTAACTGGGGAACACTTCATTGAAGTGTTCCCTAGGCTAGGACTAAGAGCTCACAACCTCCAGTTTCTAAGAGCATATATGGGAACATTTCCAGTTCCTATGTTTTCAATGACCTAAACCGTCTTGGTAAGCCAAAAATAACATAGGTACCTCTTAGTATAGACAAGCCTGAAGTTTAGTATTAGAACCTCGGACTATGTGTGGGAAGGTGGTGAAGAACATGCAGTACTGTGCTGTTGTGCCCTTAGAATCAAGGGATGCAGGAATGCTCCTGCAGAGTAGGCAAGTGGTGCATCTAGTTCAATATCCAGCCTCTAACAGCAGCTGTCATCAGTGTGTCATGGGGAGGTTCATGAAACAGGCAGATGTGCCCCACCACTATGGTCTTCCCCTAAACTTTTATAGTTGGAGGACAGTGATGTGGACAGCTGTAGCTAGTGCCACTTAGAGCTTTTGACAAGTGTTTTTGACAGTACAAGGAATGACAACACTTCAGATTAGAGGGATGAATATGTAAGTCACAGTTGCTCTATTCCTCTCTCAGAGGAAGAGATGGAACTTCTTGGTGATCCATAGGCCAGGGATGTAGGTTGTTCATGATGCTTCCTGGTTACTAAGAGTGAGTGGTTATATATAGATGTCAGAGCAAAAGCTACCTGTAATAAAAAAACTGAAACCGATCCAAACCAGACCAAACAAGAAGAAACCAACCAACTTCAGTAGCTTCTCATAACATTACTATTTCCGCATGGGTATTGCTCTAAGGGCAGCCAAAGGAATAATTTATGGTTAGAGGAAAAAAATAAATCACTGAATAAACTAGAGTAAATATTATTCTTGCAGTCTGAATTAAAGGATAAGTGTATTCTAAACATTGTCTTTCTCACCAGCCCTGGACAGAACTACTGTCACACCTCATTGAAGCTCAAGGGCTCAGGACTTAATTTATCATTAAATTACCTAAACTTAGAAAGAATCACAAAACTCAGCAATATCTGCAGCAGGCAATCTTCGGTCTCCGAATTATGCATCTTGGCCTTTCATGCAGAGAAAAGGACACAATCCTTCAGATTCTCAGGAGTGTCATGGTACATGTATAGTGGCTCTTCTCTGCTTCATTTTGTCATAGTTATGCTGGGAAGCACAGACAGGACTTAGCTAATGCCTCATATTATTGTCATTCACATGCTAGTGTGGCTCCACTGCAGATTTTCAGCTGGGTGTTTATTTCCAGAAGGGACTAAGTGTTGTGGGCAGTTCCTGTCATGGTAGCAAAGTGTCATCATTATATTTGAAGATTCAGAGGACATAAAGCAGGAAGGAATGCTGAAAATTCATCTAATCCAGCTGTCCTGGTTTCAGCTGGGATAGAGTTAATTTTCTTCTTAGTAGCTGGGTACAGTGTTGTGTTTTGGTGAGAGAATAGTGTTGATAACAGATGTTTTTAGTTGTTGCTAGGTAATGTTTATATGGACTTTTCAGTGTCTCAGGCCTTGCCACCAAGAAGGCTAGAGTGGCACAAGAAAGTGGGAGGGGACACAGCTGGGACAGCTGACCTGAACTAGCCAAAGGGATGTTCCATACCATGGGACATCATGCTGAGTCTATAAACTGGAGGGAGTTGCCTGGGGCCTTGGGATCGCTGCTCGGGGCTGGCTGGGCGTTGGTCAGTGGGTGGTGAGCAGTTGTATTGTGCATCACTTGGTTTCTTTTCTCCTTTCCCCTTGGATTTTGGTCCTCTCCCCTTCTCCCTCCTCCCTCCTTTTAATTATAATTTTTATAATAATAATAATAATTTATTTTATTTGGATTATGAAATCATTCTTATCTCAACCCTCAAGTTTTACATTCCTTCCTGATTCTCCTCCCAATCCCTCTGGTGGAGGGGGGAGTGAGCGAGCTGCTCAGTGGTACTTAGTTACCTGCTAGGGTTAAACCACGACCAGCCCAAAGATACCTATGTGATTCCTTCCAAATGCTTACCTAACTTGGTCTTTAAGAAAAATCATGGTGCTACCACAGCCTCTCTAATCAAATTATTTCAAGACTTCACTACACATATAGCTAAAAAGTTTTGCGAGCTTTCTAAATCTCTCTTGATGCAGTTTAAGGCTACTATTTCTCCTACTCTCCAAAGACCCTGCCTCTTCAAAGCAGCCTACTATATATTTGAAGATTGCCATCGTGTCTCTTTCAGTCTTTTTTTCTCTAGGCTAAATAAACCTAGTTATAGCCTTTTCCCCACAGGCCAGGTTTTCTAGATATCTGGTCATTCTTGCTTAACTTCCCTGGGTCCTTCTGGCTCATCCGTTTTTTTTCTTGAACTTCAGTGTCCAGAATGGAACAAGGAAGGGCCAAGAAGACCAGCTCAGGGCTTATTAACATTAAGGAGAGCACAAGGATTAGTTCTTGCACTACAATGTACTACAGCCCGCTACCTTGTTTTCTTTTTCACAACAGCTTGGCATGCGGGTTTGTCTTCAGCTTGTGACCCGCTATTTCTCCCTATATCCATTTCTATAGTGCTGCTACCTACTTGATTCTTCTCCAGACTCATGGTTGTGCAATTGCTTATTCAGGCTCAGATGTACCGGAGAAGGAGTACGCTAAGGGAACTTTAGCCTTTCTCCTTTATCATTTCCAAGTGTAATATGCATATGATATGTCCCGTGCTGAGGAAATGTGGCTCTGCAAGTCTCTCACCTTCTGTTTAGTTGTGTAGTTGCATCTGCTTGTGTTATTCCTACCTGACGACGGCTGAGTATGATGCTGTGGCTGGTCTGCCTCTTTTCTTCCAGACCTTTCCTCTAGTTAGTCAAGGTCATTTTGGATTCTCAGCCCATCCTACAGTGTTACCTAAGTAATCTGTAAATTTATGAGCAAGCTCCCTGGTACAGTGTAGCCTACGATGAGTGACCACACCCTGGAAAAGAGGGAAAGATTATACCTCATTGGGATTCAGCTACAAAAGTTACTGAAATTAGAAGGGTGGGAGCTGAAAAGGATGAACCCCTAACCAGTGTGTTGTCCACTGAGTCAACTCCTATCTGGTGATACTGGAACTGTTGCCTTTTTTAGTGTGGCTTACAGAAGTCCTGTCACTTAAAGTACTAGGGACCGAAACTGAATGTGACTGGGAAATGGGAGACCAAGAAAGACATAAAGTAGAGAGTTACTTGGGTTAAAAAGAGCTATGTGAATCAATCCAAGACTTTTTGCAACTATTAACTCTATAAAAAGTGGGATTCCTTTCCCATTAGGGCTATAGGTAGTGGACATTGGCAGTAAATATTTGGTGAACTGGCAATTTTAAATCAAGGAGGAGTTCCAGATGTGAAATCTGAGCATTTGTGTCAGAAACCTTGGCTGTAGGGCTGTTCTAGGATATTACGGCATATGGACTACAAAGAACTTTCCCATGCCAAACAATTCAGTTGTAATCTTGCACACCAAGTGCAAAATCCCTCTTCTGTCTTCAAGCCCAGGTTCGTTCTTCAAAGTGGTTTGGTGAATTCCAAACAACAAATACGGTTGAGACAATTCAACTAGAATGAACAACCCATCAATGGAGAAATAGGTTAAATTTGGCAAATAAAATTTTGGCTAGATATTGCTTGCTTAGATTTACAGGGGACTGGGAAGGACAAGGCAAAACAGCTGTTCATAGTCTTTGCACAAGAGAAGTTTCCTTGAAGGCGGCACTAAGAGTCTGTTATTCTGGGCCACAAAAGACAAGAGAAAGGGAAGAATTTCCTGGCAATGAGCTCTGGCAACAACGGTGGGAAGCAAAAGGATACGGTGGTAAACAGAGGGACTGGATGGGGACAGGCAGGAAGAATGAGAGCAACAGATAGGAGTGTGAGATACCAGAGGGGTGGGAGCATGGGGGAGGCGGTGAAGGAGTGAGCTAGGAGAAGACAGCGTGACTGTGTCTGATCTACACTGACGAGTACCAATGTTAACTGTCACCTCTCATCTCCAAACTAAATCACACCTGGAATTGGAGGCAGTGAGGAGCTGATAGAGTCAGCCTCAGAGAGCCGACAAGTCAATCAGAGCGGAGATGCGTGGAGAGACACCAGCTTTATAGGGCTCGGTGCCTTCATTCATCGCAGGATTTACACCTGTCAGCTTCCCAGCGGGGGGAGCACGCTGGGACTCACTTCAGCACCACTTAAAATGGGACAACAGACACATTACTGCAATCACCCTCTGCTCTCCTTTCCTCTGCAGGGTGCGTTTTATATTACAGGGAGCTCAGCTGCCTTTGCTGGTTGCATTTGAAGCTGAACACAACTCCTGCCATGAGGGAAAAGACTGCCTGCATGTCAGGACCTGGAGGGCTGTTCCCCACACCACTGCAATGCCCCAGACCAAAGCGGGTGGGAGGGCTGTGCAGGGCAGGGGGAAACGACAGGGTAACTGTTCGCTAACCAAAAGGCTTCAGGAGCTGTGTAGGCTGCGCAAACCCATCTCATTATCTGAGTCTGTCATGATATTTATTAGAAAAGGTCAGCAGAGGCCAAACCAAGAGATCAGCCTCCCTGTCTTCTACCCAGCTCTTCTCAAATACCTGCAGTGCTCCATAAAGACTCTCCTCTCCTTTCAAAAGAGCCCCCAGATCAGAACTCTTCCCTGCTGGCTAAATCCTGGGTACCAAAGCTTGTGATACAGGCTTTGAGCTGCCTGATCTCTTAATCCAGCTGTGTGTATTCATTTGAAACTGAAAGCAGGTCCTTTTTGTCGTCTGCTTCTCAGCATTAACTTCTCTTTGATGTAATTCTTGCTTCCGATGCTCTCTCCCTTCATGGGGAAGATTAGTGTGAAATTGGCCTGCTTCTCCAGAGACTGCAGTGTTAAGCCTCCAACACTTGGTCCTTATTGGAAATCCTTAACCCACATCAAGAGGAGGGGGAGAGAAGGAAAATGTAAGAGTCCCAGACTTGACTCTGCCAGGGCTCTGTTGCCCCCGTTCCCTTCCCTGTTTTGGGACCGGAGAGCATGGATGCTGAAGGCAGTAGGGATGTACTCTGAGTGATGCAGGTATTTTAAAGCAGGGACATAGATGGCATCCTAGCCACTAGGCATATATCCTTTCAGGCTGAGAGGAGAGGATGGCAGTGCAGGGGTAATCAGAGGAGACCGTGAGCATGCAAACAGTATGCCCAGGCTGGTCAGTGACACCCACATTTTGGGAGTTAAGCCACGAAACTGGTCATTACGAATCTACTTCGAGGAAGTAGGCTTGGGGATGGATTGCTTAGGCCCGTATGGTGGACGTGGAGTGCAGGAGACAGAAATTCCCTCTTCTCCTGGGAGGGACGTGGCTGCAGGGTTGTGTTGTGCTTCATCTGGAGTTTTTGTCTCGTGAGAAGGGCGATGGGCTCCGTGGGGATGAACTTCAGTGAGCTCTAGAACTGCAGTTCCTGGGTGTCTGTGCCTTATTCAAATTGCTCATGAGAGTCTCCCTTCCCCACAGTGCAAGGACAACATCCCTTGCTGTCCTCTTCACCCTGCTGCTTGTGTCTGCCTTCCCCCACATGGCTGCTTTCTGCTTGTCTTTCACCATCACATCGTTACATGTTCTTCTACTTCAACTTTACTCTACCAACCACTTCCACCAGCCCTTGGACCTGCTCCTGCTGCTTCCTCCTCCACCAGCCTCTCCTGGCCACACCATTTTTCCTGGTGGCTCTTCCCTACTCCCCACACCCTCAGGTCCTGACGTGCTGCACTCCAGCCCCACCATCCCCTCCTCCTTGGTCCTGCTCTGTTACCCTCGCTACAAACACACGGTGCCATTATCTCGGGGAAGGGCCTTGAGCACCCC
>JAVJGI010000063.1:65044325-65056630 GCA_035590275.1 Ibycter americanus
GAGAGTCTCCCTTCCCCACAGTGCAAGGACAACATCCCTTGCTGTCCTCTTCACCCTGCTGCTTGTGTCTGCCTTCCTCCACATGGCTGCTTTCTGCTTGTCTTTCACCATCACATCGTTACATGTTCTTCAACTTTACTCTACCAACCACTTCCACCAGCCCTTGGATCTGTTCCTGCTGCTTCCTCCTCCACCAGCCTCTCCTGGCCACACCATTCTTCCTGGTGGCTCTTCCCTACTCCCCACACCCTCAGGTCCTGACGTGCTGCACTCCAGCCCCACCATCCCTTCCTCCTTGGTCCTGCTCTGTTACCCTCGCTACAAACACACGGTGCCATTATCTCGGGGAAGGGCCTTGAGCACCCCCCTTGGTTTAGCCTTGTGCTTCCTCTCGCTTGGTCGCCCCCTCCCTTACCCAGGTCTGCAAATCACTCCTTCCCATGTCAGCCAGCAAATTGGTTTATCCTCCCCCCATCCCAGCTTTCATTACCTTGCCGAAATGAAGCGATATCTCCTCGGCGGAGGCTTCCCGTCGCTGCAGCCAGTACCCAAATCATGAGAGCTGGCATAATAAATGAAGACAAAGTGCTGGCGGCCCGGGCCATCTCTCCCACTGCGCCACTAGCCGCTGCCAGCTTCATTATTCGCTTAAGTTGCCGGAGAAAATTACTTAACCCTGACCCGTGTATTAGGGCCCTGTATTAATGCTGCGACAGGCGTCTCTTACAGCAAAGAACAATTTATTAGAGCCGAAACAGGCTGCTTTTCTCTGTCATTTTTCCAATCTGAGCTTTGAACACACATCATTAAACTTGTCTGACTCTCTCCCCTTCTCCATCATTCCTTTTTTATTTTTTTAAACAGAAAGCGCTGTAGAGAATGGAGATTGTTCTGAACTCGCTGAGTACCTCGGACTTTGCTCCCTCCTTTCTCCCTTTATGCTCCTTCCTCCAAACACAGCCCATGTCTCCATCTCTCTCTGTCTAATTCACCCTTACTCTCCTCTTTTTGTAGTCACATTTCTGATTTTCAGACTTCCTATGGAAATTCTCTCATATTCTCTGCTTGCAGCTCCGTTTATTTGCCTGTCCCTCTCTGTACAGGTGTCATGCTCGCTTTCACTCTGTGAGTTTGGCTAATCTCACTTCTTTCTCTCTGCCAGACTGGAGGAAAGATGCTGGGAAGTGCATGCTCCCTATGCCAGCATAGGATCTGCCCCACCTTGCCCTGCCTTGGGACTCCAGAGATCACCAGAGCATCTTGGAGTTTCCCTGTGAATTGATTTTCAGCACTTTCACCTTCATCCCATTTTCTCCAAGGGCTTCACCTAACCACTGTTTGGTGCTCTGCATCACCCAGCAGTGCCCAGGCAGTGGGAGCACCAGGAAGGGTTTCAGCGGGACTAGCTCTGTGTGTGTGAGGGAACTTTCTTCTTACTTGCTGAAATACCTCCACGTGCTTTGGTGGGGTTCAGTTATGCTCTCTTTTTTATAGCTGTCTCATTATAAGATCTTGAGTAATGCATGATACTATAGAAACACATGGTCAAAATAATCATGCTGTCCCTTTTGAATCCCATGCTGATGGGTGAAACACGTAGCTGCAAAGAGAGGTTAGTTACAGGGTGATGGCCAAGAAACAAATAATACATAGGAACACTGGTCATTTTAGCTCAGTATCATTGAAGCTGCATAGACTGTCTTGTTTGGTTCCCCACCTTCCCTCTGTTAACTTGCTTATTTCCCCCCTCTCTCTTTGTATGCCATCTATCAACTTGCATGTTTTCTTCTCACTGACCCATTTAATGAAATGATTGTGTAGCTCTTATATCACTGTAATGTTTAAGTTCTGTCTTTTCTTCTTCCCTTTTTTCAGCATTTTCTCCTCTTTTAGAAGCTGTAATCCTCTCTTCTTTTTCCCATCCATGTTCTTGTGTTACCTCATTCACTGTCCTTGGTTCACTGTAACTACTTGGCTCTTTTCCACCCAAACACCTCCCCTTTCTGTTCCTTTTACATATTCCTGTTGTCCCCTTTCCCAGTCTCATTTCATTCTAGTCATTCTAATTGATGCTTCAGAGCCATCATCTGGGGCGGATTTAGTGGGAGGCTGACCATGCAGTCTCTTCCCTTTTCTGCTTCGTGATGGGCTGCAGAGAAAGAGAGAGAGTGAGAAGCAGCCATACAAGCTCTTCCTGAGACCTCACTGTTGCAGCTTTGCAAAGTTGGTGGCAGAATACTGTCTGAGGCAGAATACAGCTAGTTGTAGAGGCTTTTGCAAATGCCTGATCATTTTTGGTTTGAGATGCAAGGCCTGGACTTCTCCCCTTGAAGACACCCTGTGCTGCGTGAGTGCAGACAATAGCTCAGACCGGGTATCCAAAGCTGGAGGCTACCAGCCTGCAGTAGCCTCTGTGGAGCTCTCGGTTGTTTAAGGCTTGGTGAGAGGGCATTTGTGTCCAGCTGCCCAGGACTGAGTGCTTAGTCTCTGGGTCAGGTTGCCTATCATGTATTTTGTCTCCAGAACCCCTCTGGCCAGAGGTCAGATTAGCTGAGAGACTGGCGTGAAGCGTATTGTTGGCCTTATTATCAATTGTATTAGACCAGAGCTATCTATTAATATGGGATCTTCCTCTATTCATTAGCTGACTGGTGATACTAGAAATTCAAGGCTAAGCCCTCAGCATCTTTAGAGGAAGATGACATGAGCAACCCCAACACACAAAGTATTTATGACAAGTGTTCTCCACTTCCATTTTACTGGTGATTTGCACAAGAAATCAGCAAGGAATGGACACTTTGTTACAGAGGAAAGGCTAAATATAGAGACTCTCACAAATCATTCTGGCTTCAAAGATTTCTAAGTCTGGCTTTGGGCCTGCTCTTAACTGTCTGTTAACAGTTTGCTCTTTGCCAGTAATTGTCCCATGGGGGTAAGTGAATGAAGAGAAATTGCTAAGGCTTGAATGGATCTTGGTGACCACTCTGCCCTCCAGCTAGCTTTCCAAAGGACCACGTGTGCCTGGATGTGTCCTCTACTTGTCAGCAATGAAACTTGGTGCTAAATGGGAGGCCTTGCCTTGTGTGGAGGGTCTGCTTCTGTCTGGATCTCCCAGAGGAGCTGGAGATTACTGGAGCTCAACTCATGGTCATGGGTAGATGGGATTAGGCTAAGAAGAGGCAGGAGATCTGCCTGGGGTGGGAGTTAGGAGAGGTTGTTTGTACTACTTTATGCAGAACTCCATACACTGTGACGACAGTGAGCACTTCTGCCTTCATTTTGTCCTGCATGATCTAGACGAGAAGTATTTCTGTTTTCACATCAATTTATTGTGAGTGCTGTGCTGGATTGAGTTTCCTGCAGTCTATAGAGTGAGGCAGTCTGCCCCTCATCCCAGACCTAGAGGAATGACTTTAGTCAAAGGAAGAGGAGAGTTCAGTTCACATTTTTTTCAATCTGTGGGTGCTTAGCTCTCTGTTGCAGCTTTGCTCTCCAGTACGGACCTTGCCAAAGACCCCTTTGTCATCTCGGAATAGGATTTTTGACAGTCTTAAGTACAGCATTGGCAACAGACTAACAACAAAAAAATCTTAATAACTAAAGCATTAACTAATATTAACTACGGGATTAATGGGTTAGATAGAGTACTCTAATTTAGTAGAATCTTTATTATCTTCCTGCCCACTGCAAATTTTTCTGGGATGTCAAAGGTTTATATTGAAAAAAGAAGGAAAATTAAAGTGATGGACTTTTTTTTCATTACATCATTCACATGCAAGGTAGGAGAAGTTAAACTTCTTATCCTAGTTCCATTCCCTAGTGTTTATGCAGGCTGGATGAATTCTCAAGGCTGCTTACCTTCCCGAAGAGGGAGAAAGTTATTTCTAGCAATGTCAGGAATCAAGGGGATACTGCAGCTATTTGTCAGGGGAGTGATTGTGAGCTGAAGGACAACAAATTCATGAAGACATAAACATGGTGCATGAGATGGCTTGGGGGCTGGTGGGCTGTATCACAGCAGTGATGCCTCTAAAATAGGGGAAATATCTCAGAAGGAGACATCCATAGGAAGAGTGGTGCAAAACCTGGATCACAGTACAGTCTGGGGTAGTTTTCTTCCATTTATATGTCATTTCTGTGAGTGAGACAGTCAGGGGTCCTAGTTTTTACCCACCTGTTGAGGAATTAGATAATGAGAGAGACTCTGGATAGCTATGCCTGACTTCCCCACATAGCTGGGAGGGAGGCCAACACTTTTGTGCATCTTATTCTTTGGCAGTTGCGGAAAGGTGTTTAAGATGAGCTGTCAGTTGGACCTTTAGGAGCTGAACAACCCTGGTGGGCTTTTGGTTATGGGTGTGCAGGCTCTGGCACCACATAAAGCATCTCTCCAGTCACTAAAACTGCTGATCTTTGTAATTTCTTCGTTGCTGTTTCCTCAGATGTGGGTAGGGGGTCACTGGGGCTGACAGGGAGAGGGGTGGAGGAGATGGCAGTGAGGGTGAGATGGGATGGTTGGTTGATGCGGCTGCCCTTCTGCTGGGAGTCCCTCCCGAATTCCATGCCACTCTCCTGCTTAGCCTGATAGCTCCTCCAAGTTCTCTAATCACCTTCTTGCTGTAATGAGCCTCTCATCTCACTGATGGAAATCAGGGTATTTGGTTATGAAAGGGACACTGTTAATAACACGATCTCTCTCTTCACCACTCCATCCCCCACTCCCCCCGCCAGCCCCCCTCCCAGCTCTCCACACAATTCTCTCAATTAACGATAGGCAGAAATTAATTTTTCCCCTGGACTGAAACAATTGCTTGGCGGAGGATTGCCAGCTCGGCTCCAGATAGGGACCTTTCCCAGCAGGGCCCAGAGAAAGGAGGAGAGACCGAGGCGATAAGCAGGGCCCTATCAGCAGCCACAGGACGCAGTAATACAAATGTTATCCTTAGAAATGTATTTAAAGAGGATATGTTTATAATTCGAAGGGGATTGTCAGGCTGCTCCCCTCCCCCTCCCTGCAGATCCACGCTTGCTGCCTTCTTCTTTACCATGAAGCACTCTCAACCCTCCGAAAGGCTTGGCAATGTCAGCACCGCAGGCTCCCCTGGCCACTGCACAGGGTAGGAGGAGGGGGTGCCTGGGTGCAGTGCTGGGAACGGCCGCAGCACCCAGCACACAAAAGCCAGGTAGGGTAGCAAGCAGGATCTGCTCAAGGGACAGAGGCTTGCAGCAGGTCTGCTTGGGTCTCCAGCAACAAGAGGCAAGGGTCAGGTAAATACGCTGTGCAGAAAGAAAGCGGTGGTAGGATCAATGAGCAAGTACATGGAGATAAGGGAGGAGAGCCCTAGCTGTAGTCTGGTCTGGAGGGCAGGGGGAGGTTAAGTGCAGCATGGGGCAGGGATCTATCGGCTGTTGCACGCAGCTGTGTTCCAGTCACACTTGTGACTCAGAAAATGCTCTCCTCTTTGTTGCTTTCTACACATGGATAGAACCCATATGCATAATAGCTCCATGTTTAAAAATAAGCCATCCAGCCCAGCCCAACCTATGGGTGCTAGCCAACCTGCAGGGCTACTCCAGCAAGCGTGCCCCTGGCTGAAACACCCAGCCTGGTTCACACATCCAGTGAGTAGAGCACCTTCACCTTCCCCTCGAATAAGGAACGACAGTGCATCCAATGAGGCCTTCTGGCAACCCCTGCTTGCCTAATTTACGCAGACTTGTGACATGCCCTGGAGCCTTATATTATATAGACCTGCTGCTCTTCATACCAGTTGATCTTACTGCAACAGGCAGATAATCACAACATGTAGGGACAGCAGGAGAGGAGCAAGAGACTCCACAGAGAACTTTAAGGAAGAAAAACCTGCAATCATAACTGCAAAAGGCATCATTCCATCCTCCCTGGGGCTTCACCAGTCCTCGTGGGTGATCCCCACTTGGCTGCGCTGGCTTGCTTTGAGGCCTAGCACTCAAACACTTTTTTTTGAAACACTCCTTGTTCTTGCTGAGGGCGAGCTAGCACTCAGTTTCTGCCACCTGACATCAACATCCACAATGTTCCAGCCCTCATCAGCGTCACTGGTGCCACTTTCAGCTCTCTACTGTCCATGGCGAATGTATTTCTATTTTGAACATCAAAGCATCCTCAGGGAATTTAGTTGGGTCCCTGAGGCTGGCTGGGAGACAGCTGAGTGCCCCTCTGGGTGGCTCAGAGGCCACTGTTGTTACACCAGCAATGGCAAGTAGACAGGCACCGTTGTAAGAATGCAGACCATTTCACTCGTATAGAAGCCCTGATCTATTGCCATATAAAGCAAAATTGTCAAATAAAACATGATACATAAGAGATGAGTAGCTTCATGACCAGGCTCTCAGTTGCAAGACCAAGGAGATTCCTGTAATTTGTTTAATGGTTCTTCAGTTCCTGCCTTGCTTGTGCTCAGTTTCTCTTTTTATTTAGTTCTTGCTTCCAAGTTACAGCATTATTAACGTCCTGCTTGCCATATTTAAATGTCCTTTCCGTGGAAGAATCCAAGTAAAACTAATGTATCTTAATTTAAAAAATTTCTTTCCTGAGCAACTTTGCTTCTGGGATGCCTTGTTTTTCGCCTGTCACAATAATAATCACGTTTGTTTTATGTTGCCTCACACCTATATTTACAGTGTATTCTCCACAGCAGTCAGGAATTTGACTTGCCCATATCAGCAGGAGTGGCACCTTGTCACAAGTTGCGACCATGCACCCCACACATGGTCATTGCTCAGCCAGCTGCTAGCAGCCACAAAGCCTCCAGGTATCCTGACTGAGGTAGGATCTGCATCTCTGTAGTGCTCAGTACACATTGTTGGAAGGAATGTGGCCCTCATCTGCACCAGGTTCCACAAATCTCCTGGCTCACTTCACTTCAGTTCATTCTGTCTCCACCATGTAGACTTTGCCCATTTTCTTCCAGATGTGTGAAGGCAGGCAAGCAGTCCCAGAAGGTATGGAGCATCTCTATGAGAGGCAGGGCAGCAAGGATGGAGAAGGTGACTTGATAGCCCCTGCTGGCCTGCCAGTGCAGGGGAGCAGTGTTAGACCAGAGAAGATCTGATTCAGTGAGTCTAAGGAAAAGATGCATGTTTTAAAATACAAAATTCATTTTTTTCTGTCAAGCGTGAAAATCTCTTCCATTTGCTGTGTGCAAGTGAAGTTTTTTGGCCTCATGCAGAGATGCTGTGGGCAAACAACAAGCCCTAAAAGCCAGCCCACATTTAACGGGACTAGCTTGACCTACTGGGAGATTAAAATGCAACATTTACAGACTGGCCAGCCCCACTTTTGACATTATTTCAAGTTCATAGCTAGAAAGTTCTGTTAGACATCTCCCCACAGTGTACTAGGGTCACTGGAAATTAAGCACAGGTCTGTCACAGGACACTGAAATACAGGTCATCTCCAATTGTTGGGACTATCAGAAATCCTTCAAAGTCCACATCAAATGGACACCAAAGACGCTGTCGGCAGATTACTCGGAGGAACATAAAAGTAGACCTGAGTTTCGCTTCACCCTCAAAGACACTTGAGAACCAGAGCGTATTAGGGAAACACCGGCTGATGCTGGTAAAACAGTAACCAGAAATAAACTGACCCTCTCTGCCCCACAGCCATTGGCAAGAGTCCTGATGTTGGGCTGAGAAAGAGCATTGACTGTAGAGAAAAAAATACCTACTACCATGGCCTGTAAAAGAATGCAGACAGGATATCTGCCCTGCAAAAGACAGCAAAGCAGAAGCAAATAAAACCACCAGATTTCAGTGTTTTTCTCTCTCTGCCTCCTCCTGCCCTGACTCCCTCAGCAGCTTGGTTTCTCCCCCAGTTCCCAGTGCTGCCAGACAACTGCCTCAGATCAGCCTGCAACAGTACTGATGGTGTTGTGGTAACCTCTGTCATGGGTGGGCATGTGGGGACTCCTGCTTCCAGGGCCATGGGAGTCACTAATTTGAACTGTGGCTGGCTCCTTTGGCAACACCTGTGGAATGATACTAAGGTGTGAAGCTGGGGTGGGACCACTGTGTGAAGGAAGGCCACAGAGCTGTCTCTGCAGTTGTCTGATGAGCTCCTGGACTGAAGTTCCAGGGTTCTCTTCATGCCGTTTGTTCCCTTTCCTCAGCGTCTCTCACTGTTGCCAACCTAAAAATCCTCAGTGAGGTTATGTAGCCACCGATGCTGGTGGCAGTAGCACTTGTCCCTTTTCTCCTCATATTTGGTAGTAATAAAATATTCTTAATTGGTAGTGGCATGCCCAGCTACCCAGAAAGGGCTGAGGCTACCGCTAGAAGGCAAGATCAGTTGCATGGCCTTTATCAGCAGCAGTTCCCACGAAGCCAGTGACACAAAATGCTAGGAAGAGAAGCTAAGATCTGTAAGCTTGTTGGGCATTGTGGCACTGTCATCCCTAGCCATGTTCTTGGGGCTGGTGTTCACTACTTGTACCCCACACACATGGCCGCAGCTTGCATGACAGCCTCCTCCCCTCCCTGCCATCTTCATCCATCTTTTGTCGCTGGGCTGCCCATGTTGAGCCAGCCTGGCAGCAGTCACCTCAGAGAGATGTCCACGTTGGTGGACTGGCATCTCTAGATGGGAGCAATGCAAGGCAGGCGGTACCAGCTGCCAGGGGAGGCACCAGGGAGGGTCTTTTCATGTGCAGAGCTTCACAGATACCGTTTCTTTCCACATTCAGGTGCTGTTTAAGCTTGGACAGTGTTGGCGGTTGGGAAGCTGGGCTTTGAAGGCATCTGAGGAAGCATTCTTAGAAGACAAGTAGACACAGCCTGTCGGTCACACCAAGACACGGTGGGGGTTTTTGGCAAAGACGCGCAGAGAAGGTCTCTCCCTCCAGCCCACGTGTACCTGTTTCTGGAAAGGGCTGGATCTCCAAGCCAGGGTACATCCCACCATACCCAACCAGCTTGACCAAACCGACAGCCTGAGCCTTTCCAACGGGCAAGGCACAGCTCGACAGCCAAAGTCTTCAGGAACTCCTTCCGGGTGGCGGGGTGGGAGGGAAGCGTGGCGGTACAGCGTGTCCACCATGCACTTCTTCACTCCCTCCCTTTCAGCCCTGTCCTTTCTCAATACCCAGGAAAGATTAACTCCTCTCCGCGCACCAGAGAAAGTTATTATCATTAATGAAGAATTAAAAGGGAGCGATTAATAAAGGGCCCTTATCTGGCAGCGAGGAGGAGGCTGGACAATGGGAAGAAGATGGAGAAAATGAAAAACAATAAATATGAAGCGTAAAAGGAGGCGAGCACTGCTCCCACTTGTTAGATCGCAGCTGCATCTCCTGAGGGGGGAAGGCTCCAAATTGCTAATTACTGCCTCTGAAAAGACCTCGCTCTGATATGTTTTCTGCTGAAAGGTTCCCATTAATGAAGCAGCGATGATGCCGTTTCCCTTTGACTTGCCTTCAATTCCCTCCCTGAGCTTCCTCCCAAGCCGGGAACAATGAGGCCCTGGGAGCTGGCGGCTCCCACAGGCCTCGCAGAGACTAGGCCGGGGGCAGCCGAGTGAGGGGAGCCGAGCCGGCTGTGAAATATGGAGGGGGGAGATAAGGCAAAGACAGAGGAAAGAGGCTCACTCCCAGGAGCCCAGGGAAAATTTGCAGTTATTATGAAGGAGATGAGACAGATTAAAAGCCCTTGTGTTCTGCGCTGCCCTTTTATTTAGTGGCTTCATCTCCGAGATGAAAGAAGTTGGAAATGACTTTCTCCACGTTTTGCTGCAAGAAGCTTCACGGCACATTTTTTGACTTTATTCCTCCCTTTGTCTCTTGTCCCCTTTCTGTCTCTCTCTTTTTCCTTTTAACCCCTGGAAGGTTTCGCTGAGAAGCACCGTGGGACCAGGCAGAGCATTTGCTGGTGTAGAGCAGTGACCCCTCTGCTCTCCCCGTCTTGCCGGGCCGTCCCTCTGCAGCTGCCTGCCGGAGAGGGAGCTGGGCCATGGCACTGCCATGCCGCGCTGCCAGCAACCAGCCCAGCTTCCCCTGCTCGCCTCAGAAACATCCCTCACCACTAACATCTCCTCTCCCCTCTCCAGGGCAAGCAACAGTTCAGCACTGGCGACCACAGCCTCTGGGCAGGAAAGAGAAACCTGCATGTACAAAGCCCAGTGACCGATAACACTCCAGCTGGGTAAGAGTGCTGAACATTTTGAATCCCTCGAGCATTTCAAAAGTAAAACTTGTGCTGAGGAGATGGGCCAGTTCACGTTGTCCATGCTGGGAACCTGCAAACTGTGTAGAGAGTAAATAATTTGCCAGGGACGTGGGATGGAGTTGAGTGCAGGCAAGGATTCAAAATTTATGGTCACTGGCCTGTGTCAGAGTGAACCTTGTAAGGCAGGACATAAATACCACAAACTGCTCAAAGCCAGATTACCACAACTGCCTCGTTATATTTCTCCAACTCCTATTCCCAATTTTCTGATTTTTCCCTGCACACATCAATGCTCCTTTACTGCACCCTTTTAGTTCTTGGGACTCTAGCAGCTGCAAAAGCAGCTTCACCCTGTCTTTTGCTTTTGCCCTATCCCTGTCCCAGAAAACCAAGCCCATACACCAGGCTGTTGTCTTTACTCAAGCCAAACGCTGCCGATATCTGCTGAAATTTCGTTTGAAGTGTTGAAAATGGCAAAAAAATTGGACGGGTAAAGTACAGTTTATACCAGTTGCAAAACAGTGTGTTGACCAACAGAAACAGCAGAGAATAGTTGGGAAAATGAAGGGAAAAGAAGACAAATTAGAGTGGGCATCTGCTGCCATCTCCCCAGGACATCCGAACACAGGATTTCTTGTACACAATTGTTTGTCTGATTTGTTATCCTGCCTGGAACAGCAGCCAGTACCCAGTGCTTGAAATGAAGGGGTAAGAAGCTCTGAAGTGGATGTTTACAGAATAACCTTCCCATCAGGGGAGTTTCTCTCTAACCCAGACATTTTGTAGCTGTTTTATATCCTGAAGCATGAAAAAGGATTGCAGCAGTGAAACAGGATTAGATTTTAGGAGGGATTGGCTCTCAGATCTGAGAGTCAAAAGAAAACTCCTGTATTGCAAATAGGAAACTGGCAGGGAAGACAAAATACTGCAGGCAAGTAGGGTAGTTACTGTCGCGGAAAGAGTTAAAAAGACAAAAGGACAGAATTTTACAGACAAATTGGTGCGCAGAAAGTAACTTAAATGAAGTCAGCTATTGGAAATGGGATAAAAATGATCTACCTAATGACTGTTTTTCTTCTTTTAATATTTCTTTTCCAAGGAAATGTCTCAGAGAACTAGAAGGTAATGAAAATGTTAACATGACAGCTCAGACCGACATAACGGACTAGTTAGAGAAACGGCGTGTAGAAAGCTCAGTGTAGCAAAACTACGGCTATTGTATTGCGGTGTAGGAATCAACAGCAAACTCAAGGATTTGGTTATTTTTGAGGTATCTTGACAAACTAGGGAGGGTGCCAGAGGACTGAGGAAAAGCAAGCGCTGTTCCAGTCTTTTTTTTTTGGGGGGGGGGAGGGGAAAGCAAGGGGGGAAGCAGTGATCCTGGCAATTATCACCCTTTCAGAGTAACTTCTGTTCCTGGTGACATGATGGAATAGAGGCAGAAAAAAGAAAAAAGTAAAAATCAAAGGATAAGAGGTCTATGAGCAATAAGCAGCAGCGCAGATTTATAGAGAACAGATTATGTCAGACAAACCTGATTATTTCCTTTGATTGAATTTACAAAATTAGTGAAGAGGAGGCCACGAACATAATGTATCTGGGCTTTGGCAAAGCGTTTGGTATGTTGCCTAGTAAAACGTTACTTGAAAAATGGAGCAGTATTGGCTGGAATATGAATGCAGCCACCTGGGTTAAAAAAACCCAAACACAAAACCCCAAACAAAAAAGAAACAAAACGAAAAAACCCCCACAAACAACCCCCACAAACCACCACCCACCCCCCCCCGCAATGAAAAAAACACATTAAGATGAGAAATAAAAGGGAATGCTAAGCAAAACTGGACGGTGGCAAGGTCACAGCTGGCTTTACTCTGATGGCTGCGGGTGGTGTGTGAGATGGGAGGGGTGACAGGAAAAGAGGTGCAAGGCTTTAAGGAGAGGGGAATAACACCGTGAGGTTTAATTTAGGAGACGCCTAATTTCCACCCTGATATACGCAATTAGGGTGCCGCAGCCAAACGGCGGAGTTTGTGCTCCGAGTTTACCGGCTGCCTATTAAACAACGTCGACCCGATCCGCAGGCAGCCCGAGGGCCAGCGCCC